>VMOF01000002.1:17246797-17354195 GCA_011764245.1 Trialeurodes vaporariorum | reverse complement strand
ATAAAAGAGAGAACAAAAAGAAAATAGGAAAGAAAGAAGAATTACATCCATGTCTTCCGAGACACAAGACCTAAATTCATTAAGTCTTCTCGCCCCGGCCGGGATTCGAACCCGAGACCTCTCGGTGAGCGGTCAGTTGCGCTTACCGCCAGACCACGGAGGCCGACGAGTTTCAGTAGGAGGATATTATTTATATCATCAGTCCGGATAAGAACAGTGGGCACTTTGAGTTCGTCGGTTGATCTGGAATATTGTCTTTAGATATCTGCAACTTTCGCTTCTATTCAAGATCTACGTCATTTTTATTTATAATTCGGAAGTTCGTGGATCCTCTTCTGCCAACTAGGGCCCAACGAATGGCAAAATTGGATTTTCACCCGTTGTCAAATTTTCAGACATGGAAAACTGAAAACAATATCAAGCTGAGGTTCCAGTTTTGTGTAAATTTTCGAGTGATATATCACTCGATAACGGTCGCGCCTCGAAAGTAATAAGAAAGCTCCTCTGAGGGGCAATTTGTTGAAAAACTTTCGGGGGACCTATACTCTGTTCACGATAAGAAGGCGGGTGAGAATTCAGGTAGTAATGCAGTATTTAGCAACAGTGCGGCCAAGCCGGATACTTCAACCCTTCACAGTGGCCGTTGTTCCCCCGACCTCTCTCTTGGCACGGAGGATTTCCAAGAACCGACAGACTATGAAATTTACACACGTCCAGTAAAAATTGTAAACGATCAAGAAAACGAAAAAAACGGACGAAATTTTCGTCCTAAAGGGCCAAAACTCGACGAAAATAGTCGAGTTTGGATATTGATGACTCTCAGAAATTCGGTATTCGACAAAATATCGTGAATTTAATTTGGACTGAAAAACACGAATTTCTGAGAGTCATCAATATCCAAACTCGACTATTTTCATCGAGTTTTTGCCCTTAAGAATGAAAATTTCGTCCGTTTTCTCGTTTTTTTGACCGTTTACAATTTTTACTGGACGTGTGTAAATTTTGTAGTATGTCGGTTTTTGGAAATCCACCGTGCCAAGAGAGAGGTCGGGAGAACAACGGCCACTGTGAAGGGTTGGAGTAGCCGGCTTGGCCGCACTGTTGCTAAATACTGCATTACTACCTGAATTCTCACCCGCCTTCTTATCGTGAATAGAGTATAATTTAGACTAAATTTTAGTCAAAATCGTATGTATCTCTGAGTTGTACTGATTTATTAGAGCACTTTAAACCCTCAGTTTTTAAAATTGCGACTTTTGAAATGGGCGTTCTGATATTTTGAAAATGGGTCGAAATCGAACTATGACCTTCGGTAACAAACGATATCGACCTCCTGTTTCTGTAGGTTTTATTTAAAAATTTCGAGTTGTAGGACAAACCGGGACCCCCCCCCCCCCGGAAATTGCGGATACGACAAAAAGTGGATCATACATTGACTGATAGTGAGGTCCTGAAAGTTTCGTTTTTATATGCGAAACCGTTCAAAAGCTATGGCCCCGGTGCGAGACTTTTGGATACCCTTGTGCGTTAATTCTCACGGACAGCTATATCACTGGGAAAATTTTCCTGTTAATGTGACAATCATTCTGGTTAATACTTTCCTGACCGGAATTCCCGTGAGAAGGGTAATAAATAGAATTCTTGCTAAGGCAAGAGGACATATGTTTCTCTATAACTAAAGAAACTATCCTGAAAGTGAGGGATGAAGATGGGCGGATGAGGAGATAGAGGGGGTGAAAAGGGAGGGAGAGGGAGAGAGAGAAGGACAGAGAGAGAAAGAGAGAGAGAGAGAGAGAGAGAGAGAGAGAGAGAGAGAGAGAGAGAGAGAGAGAGAGAGAAAAGGAGAAGTATGGCTGAGATGGTCTCGCTTACACTGTAAGTACATCTTTGGTAAAATCTGATGCTTATTAAACCTCGAACAATGAGTAATTGCAACTCGCTGGGATCGCCACAATGCGAGCTCTATGTTTTGAGTCTCATTTTTCATTCTTCGCCGACAGAACAAAAGCCGGCAAAGCTAACTGAAATGTCTGCTCACAGAGATTCCTGGAGGTAAAGGAAAAAAAAAAGTCGCGATTTCCAAGACGAAGATGACAAGAGGAATGGAAGGAAATTCAAAAGCACGCGGCGTATCCGCTCAAAAGCAGTTTGGTCAAATTATTTGAGCCACTATTCGTCGTTGCCAATTCTAAGAACCAATGGCGTACGCAGGAATTAGTCTCTCTCGCTCTTTTCCCGTTGGAGTGAATGTACTAGAAAAGGAAAGAGATAGGGGCTGGAGTCATGTTCGAGCCCCTGTTTCTGTCCTTTTCCTACTCAAGTGTTCAAATGGGGAAAGAGAGAGAAAGACAAATAGTAGCGCAACCAGGATCCCTCCTATATCTTTCAATTTCCTTTGAATATATAAATTCAAAAATGATGAAAAGAGGATGTTTGGCTCTTTTTTCTCCGCTTTGTCTGACAAAAAAGTTTCAATGCAGCAAAGGTAGAGAGTTCTCGTTGCGCTTCAGCGAAAGAAACTAACGATTTTTCCAAGCAAAGATTCAAACTGTGAATAAACAAGAAAACTAAAAGGGGAATTATCTCGAAGCTTTTTCTACGGACCGATCATTTACTTCATCGTTAAGCCGATAGATAAGATTGTCTATGAGTGATGCTGATGGTCGGAAATTGTAAAACTTGGCCGTTGCTATGGTGACCATCGTTAAGTCACGTTAGTTATTTAAAGGCTATTCATGAGTCACCTTTAAACAGCGGGCACTATAACCAAGGTTACCATAGCAACGTCCAAGTTTGACAATTATCCACCAATAAATTCACTCATAGACAATCTTGACGATCGGTTTAACTATGAAGTAAATGATCGGCCCGCAGGTTTCAATCCGATGGATTGCGCTAAAGGGGTCCTTCACGATCATGGATATTTATAGCCAAATTGCGGTGAGTCAGTGTTACCGATTTGGGTATAATTAATGGGTGTGTCACTTCATCGGTGATTCCACCGGTTGGAAAAAGATTACGCAGCTCAGTTCAGTGTATGTAATGCACCCAAGTACTCTGATCTGTAATATTTTTTCAATCCGGTGCAATCGCTACTTAGTTATTAAAATATCCGCAATTTTTTTTAAGTCATCGACGACTCCACCGGTTAAGACAAGATAACAAATGCGAGCAATGGTGGCTCGTGAAATTTGATATTAGTGTCCTCCTCCCATGTAACCAACGTTAAACAATCGATTCTCCCGGAGGCTGTCAGCCTCCTCAAGAATCGATTTTTTTACCCAAGCTTAAATGGAAAAATTGCATGAGCCGCCAATGGATGCGAGTATTTTCATGCGTTACAGCCATACACTGAACTAAACAGAGTAATCTTTTCTCAACCGGTGAAATCATCGGTGAATGGGTCTGTTGCACACTTCGGCTACAGCGTTTTAAAGTATCAATTCTTATGTAAAAAGCCAAGAAAATAACAATGGCAGCATCAGAAAACACTAAAATTCAGCATTAAACTCACAAAGTGCGAAAAACACTAGACACTATTCACCCCTGTATCTTTCCACCACGTGCACGATATTTCGCGAAATTAGCGCGGCACATTCAAATAATCACGGCCGACTGCCATCACAGCTGACTTCATAAACAAATAAACAGTAAACACTGACGGCATCTGTTCGAATTCTTACGTTTCAATGTCCTCAACTCCTCACAAAAGGTTGTGAAAGGTACGGAGACCTATATTTGTGTCGAAAACTTATCAAAATGAAACAATAACATACAGGAGTTCCAAGCATGATGATCGAAGTTGGAATCATCCTTGGAACTCCTGTGAGTTATTGTTCATTTTGATAAGTTTTCGACACAAATATAGGTCTCCGTACCTTTCACAACCTTTTGTGAGGAGTTGAGGACATTGAAACGTAAGAATTCGAACAGATGCCGTCAGTGTTTACTGTTTATTTGTTTATGAAGTCATCTGTGATGACAGTCGGCCGTGATTATTTGAATGTGCCGCGCTAATTTCGCGAAATATCGTGCACGTGGTGGAAAGATACAGGGGTGAATAGTGTCTAGTGTTTTTCGCACTTTGTGAGTTTAATACTGAATTTTAGTGTTTTCTGATGCTACCATTGTTATTTTCTCGGCTTTTTACATAAGAATTGATACTTTAAAACACTGTTGCCGAAGTGTGCAACAGACCCAATTGAAAAATGGCATTAATAAAACGCAAAACGGCACCACTGGGGTCAACCAACTTTTCTAAAAGAGGCTATACTTTGGATTAGCAATACTTATTGCAAAAAAGGAAGAATGAAACTATATTTAATGAATAACTGATTTAATCATGGTTGCTAAGAGGAAGAGACGAGAAAAACGAAGAGGCGATATATACGGTCGTCGAGAAAGAGATAAAAGAGTCAACCCGTTTATTCATCGAAATTAGTTCAAGCTGCTATTATACGTATGAGAGCATTCGTGACTCTCGTTCGTTTTTTCCTTTTTCTTTCTTCAGGGATGGGAGAAAGGAGGCTTCACATTGCTCCTTAAACAGCATGTAAGCTCTCATTGTTGTTCAATACAGTTCTTACCACACAATATTCGTTACGTCAACAGTCAGAGCCTTTACTTCGGCCTCTTCAGAGGAACAAAGCACCCCTTTTTCAGAAAATTGGAACGGGAAGATGAAGCGTTCGTATTAGTCCTTTTCGTTACCTCGTCCGTAGAGTGGCCATAGATCGATAAAAACACCACGAATGTACTTTTAAAGAGAAGAAGTACAGTTGGCAAGATTTCTTGGCAAGAAAAAAAAAATCGTCGAGGAAAATTATCACACCAAGAAAAAGTCGACACCAGCAAGCTGCAGCGAAGGATGGGCTAATTCCAAGAGAGTTTTTCATTGATCAGTAATTTATCACTTCTCCACTCTAAATTCAAGTTCTGTAAAAACGAACAAAACCTAACTTTGAGTGCTCTCTTTGGTTCTCTCGTACATTTCAAATTGGATGACGTAGAAGTCGACCCTTAAGATCATTTACAGCAAAAGTGTGCAACAGTCCCCATTGAACGCAAAACGCCAGCAATAAAACAATAAAATGATTTTGATGGTGACTATCACCATTCGACTCTCAACAGAGGAATGTATTGTTCCGCTTTTGAGTTCTGTTTGAATCGTGTGATAGGCAAGCAGGGGCGGCGCGTGGGTCAAAAAAGTGGGGGGGGGGCTTAAAATTGATGACTTTTTTTTTTTTTTGGTCTTCAAAAATTTCAATTACCTACAGGGCAAGGCGGCGCGTTTTCTGTCTTTTAAATTTATCAATTACACTATCGACGTTTATCTGAAAATCCTTTTCAATATTTAAGATGGCCAAGGCACTAAGTCTTTGTTTGCCCATCGTGCTTTGAAGATAGTTTTTCAGGATACGAAGAGACGAAAATGATCGTTCACTTGTCGCTGATGACATGGGGACGGTTAGAAAAGTGCTGATTACTTCTGTGAGCTCCGGGCCTCTGGGTAGGCGTCATGGAGGTCTTTGTCGACGAATATTTTAAGACGATCTTCGAAAGACATATTCCTACTATCCTATTTTTTTTACTGGAAATTTGGAAGAATTTTGAATTTGTTTTGAAAAAATTGGAATGGGAATTTTGTATTGTGAGGTTATAAAGTCTATATCATACGAAAAAATAAAGTGCCGCAAATAAAACTCCATGGCAACGTATTGCTCGAATAAAGCTTACTGAAAAATGAACCAAGCCCCTCCACTTTTTGGGAGAATCGGGCTACGCGCGGACCGAGCCTGTGCCAAGCCCGGGCGGCTTAGCCCGGATTTCCCAAAAAAGTGGGGGGGGGGGGGCTTGAGCCGCCCCCCCAGCCCTTATGACGCGCCGCCACTATGGCAACTTGCCGCCTAAGGCAAGTGTAAAATCCCTGGACCCTTGTAGTTGTGACAATCCGGTTCTGGACGTCAAGATGAATCTTTTCTATCCGTTTTGCAGCTCGTCAACCCCGTTTCCATTGACCGGAAGAAAAATTGGAAAAAAGGAAAGTAATACGATTGAATTCAATTTCGCCGTGCCTCATTCCCGTGTTGGGAATCGGTGATGTCAAGAGAACAAAGGAGAGATGGGAATCCAAATCGGATTTTTTTTTTCTCTGTTGCTCCCACTTCCTTCGGCAGGGCTTAAGAACAATTGAGAGGGGAGGGGGAAGGACGGAGGGGAGAGAGAGAAAGGGAGAATCCACATTCAGATTGACACTGGCACACTATTGTTGGGGGAGAAATGGGAAGATCCTCAAGACGCAAAAGAAAAATGGGATACAAAAGGATGGAGGAGGAAAATTAAAAGCCCCTCTTCCCCCTCACCCGAAATAAAAAAACAATTGTTAAGATCGATGAAAAAAATCTATCTTATTACCCCCCATAACTCTCTGACTCTTTTTGTCTTAAGAATCTCTCCCTCACAACCCAAATCACCCTTTAAACGTTTCTTCTCGTATCCGATTTCCTCTTTCAACGTTCCCTCTTCAGCTTAAGCTTCCGTGTAATCGACGTTGTCAACTTTCGATACGAAACAACCTGGCTGATACAAATTGAATAGTTTATTCCGAAAATGAGCAAAACAATGAAAATTTATGGCGGATCTCTGACAAACTCCCCCGCCCCCCCCTCTAAGTTGCACATTACAAGTGGTGCAAGATGCAGTTGGTGTCATCAGACATTTTGAATGTCAACTTCTGAGAAAGTCATTGGCAGCTTGGCGTCAAAATGCACACCACCAGGGCATAAAGTGGTCACATGGATCAGCATAGCAATTAATATTTTCAGCAAAGATTATAGTGAGCATTCTTTTGCATCTTACTGCAAAATAATATACAAATGTAGATCAGCAAGGTGATATTTTTGCTTCAATATCCAAAACGATAAACTATTAAAATCAGCCGGCGAATCGGCGATTAAGTGTCAAATGGAAACAGCGTGTAGTACAACGACAAAACACCATACTTCATTTAACATTACTTTGAGAATTTTTGTGTAGAATTTCAAACTTATATTGCGGATAAAAACTTTGCCGAATGTTAAGATATGCGAAACATAACTGCGCAGTAAAAAAAATGTGGAAACTAGTTGATTAAATACTTAGCAAAAACTTTCAAATGGTTATTTACTTGAAGCTTAGGGAACCCTGAGTTCACAGTTGTCAACGCTAAAAAGATTCGAGCGGAAATAAAAATCGGAGAGACGAAAATCAAAGCTGTCTTCCGTTGAAAAATAAATTACAGGAACGGAGGACCGCGGTCAGAGATCGAAAAAACAATTGGCCAAAATCGAGTGAAAAAAAATTGGCCAAAACTAAGTGAAAAAGAAGTCGTAAAAAACCATCGTTTTCGAACTTTTCTTAAACAGTAAACACTCTCCAGAATTTCAAGGAATAAATAACTTGTTAAAAGTTTTCTATACACTGAAAAAAATCAATTGTTAAAGCAACAATTCAATTTGAATTTTTTCAATTGAACAAAAATTGAAATTTGCTAAATCAACCAGGGTTTTCTGTCAAGTTAACAATTTATTTGTTGAGTTTACAAAAATAGTTGTTAAATCAACCACATAATGGTGTTCTTTTGACAAAATAGACATTGTCAATTTAGCAATTTTAAATAGTTAAAAACATACAAAACTTAACCCAATTAGTTGATCTAACAATTAATTCAGCTTGTTATATCAGCAAAATAAATTGCTGATTTTACTTACTAATTTGTTATTCCAGCATAAAAATTGTTATTTTTACTATTTGATTTGCTGGTTGGGCAAATTAGTTGTTAAGTTAACAAAATTATAAGTTCATTTGGCAAATCATTTTGTTCTGTACATATTTTAACAATTTATTTTTTCAGCGATGTGATTAAAATTCGTCTTAAATATTTAAAAATGTTAGATTTATGAGTCTACTTTCTGATTTTTGGCCACTTATTGACGAGCCAAGACCACAGTGCGATGCGAGTATGTAGATTACCTGCTTTGAGTGGTTGGGTTTTCCGTGTGAAAGCTAGCTCATTTTATTTGAATCTCTTCCGTACATTAAAAGATAACGATCCAGTCTGATGTTAAAGCTAAGCGAGATGCAATAACTTGACCGCAGCTAATGTTTGCTAACCCTTCGAAAGCTCGTACCCGTTTACTGCATGAGATAATGAATAAATCGTAGTTTCCATGAAGAGGGTTCGTAGATCCACATACTCACGAGGGAATTTAGAATTTGATTATCATAAATAGGTAGTAACAGTTAAGACACAGTGTTCAGCATGAACGCTACAAACAGGGTTGCCGTAAATTAACTGGAAAATGGTCATAACTTGCAAGCAGTGGCGAAGCGTGAAATTTGGCAGCAATGTATTTTCCCCATTTAAATTCACCAAAACAGTCGAACGTTTCAGTCATCGGCGATAACCAGACATTTCGACCTTTCTTACGTGTGTCAATGGGGGAAAAAGGAACGTTGCCAAATCGCACGCCTCGCCACTGCTTGCAAGCACGGCAAGGCTTATTGAGATTGGTTTGCGCCATTCTTCATAATTTGAAGGCTAATTGATGAGGAGCAGTTCTAAATGATGGGTCCCCTAGGAGACGTAAGTCAAAAATATTTAAATGGCAGCTCCAATCAAAGGATACATCAATCAAAATAGAAGACTTTTCATACTTACAATTTTAGAAATTCTTAGTTCCCCTCAGAACCAAATTTGAAAAAAAAAAAAAATTGGGTGCAAAATGTTCAAAAAACAAACATTGTAACAAAGCAAATACGTCAGTTCCCAAAAACTAGTCAAAAATCAAATTTTGGACTGAATATTTTTTCGTCTGTTCAAAATATTTGAAATCACCGATTTCTTCAGAGAACGGCCAAAAGAATTAAAAGTGGACTGATAATGGGTCTGTTGCAAACTTTTGCTACAGCGATATAGAGTGCTCAATCGTAAGTAAAATCACGTGAAAATTCCATTGGTGGTATCAGAAAGTCATAAAATGCAGCATTAAACTCACAAGAGTCGTTTAACTGAAACCCAAGATGGCGGTAAAATAACGAGCAACCTGTGTGCACGTACCGTGAACATCAATGATGGCCAACGTTGAAAACCTCACAGCATCGGAGATTATGAGTTTGTTTGCGTTGTGATTGGTTGTGAGGTTGGCCATCTTGGATGTTCATGGTGCTTGCATACAGGTTGCTCGATACTTTACCGCCATTTTGGATTTCAGTTAAATGCCTCTTGTGAGTTTGTTATTGAATTTTATGACTTCCTGCTGCCACCAATGGACTTTTCACGCGATTTTACATAAGATTGATCACTCTATAGCGCTTCCTGCTGCCACCAATGGACTTTTCACGCGATTTTACATAAGATTGATCACTCTATAGCGCTGTAGCAAAAGTTTGCAACAGACCCATTGTCGTGTTACTCACGCTGACAGCTACTCAGGGCACAGACAGTTCATAATTCAATAAAAACCCAAAAACCTAGGTTCTTGCTTCCGAATTCCGAATCATTAAAGGGTCAAAATATTCGGTTGAAATAACAATTTTGGGGTTTTAGAGCCCTGGGTAGTTGTCGGTGTGACTATAACGAAGCGATTTTTTTTTTTTTTTTTCAGTCCGTTTTTCAATGTTTTGAACTATTTCCAAAGAAAGGGGCGATCAACCAGAACAGTTGGGAGCTTCACTATTTGTGATACTTTTAACACTTGTCTTTCCCACTTCATTTTTGTTTTTTGTTTTTTTTTAATTAACAGAAATCAGGGACTCAAAACTTCTTGAAAAATCGGTACATGTCGAGGGCCCAAAAATTGATTCTGGACAAACTTTTGGAGATTGATATATTTTTACTCCCTTACTAGATCATTTTACAATCAAAGTGTTATAGATTTTGTCCATTCCATGAGAATATTTTTCTATCTTTTTTCTTCGATTTAACCTCAAAATTATGAATTTCAATCTCCCTACACTTAAATTCATTTCTGTTGAAAATAAAAATAAGTCATGAAAGTCAAAAGAATATAAGTCATGTGAAAATGCTTCGCAAAATCGAGCGCAAAACTTGGCTGATGCTCACTCAGTCCGCAATTGAAAAATGTTCTAAGAAACATAGACAACTAACTTCTTTTCACTATGGGTAAATTACAGCAGTAGTTCTTCACCTGCTTACTTGCATGCCACTGGGTCACATAAATATCCAATCCAATCTCTCTCTTTCATGCGTCAAATTCGGTTAGAGGAACGATTTAAAATGAGGACTGACCCCCTTTGCAGAAATGAACAAGAATTTAGTTGCATCGAGATGGAATAATACATTAAACCGTTGTGCAATTCTCGGAGGCGATCATTTATCAAAAATTGTTTCGAGTTCGTTGCGTCGTTGTTTCGACTTTTCGGTGCTCGTTTTCCTGTTGGCTGCTACAGGGTATAAAAGGCGCAAAACTAGACCTACTCGAAGACTGTCAAAGTCAATAAATTTCATGAGCGAGTGCCGGGTGCCCTTCACTCACGCCCATTCCGGCAAAATAAAAAAAAAAGGATATACGGATACCAAAAAAGAAAAACTCGGAACGTAAAAGGGCTACGCTGAATGGTTCGTCGCGGAACTTTCCTCGTACAGTTATGGTCGGTCAATCTACTGCAGCAGGGCTGCCGTTTTGCGTATAATCAATGATATTTTTCAATTCATCGATGATTCCATCGGTTGAGAAAAGATTACACAGTTCAGTTCAGTGCATGACTGTAATAAACTAAAATACTCGCATCTGCAACCTTTTCTCAACCGGTGGAGTCGTCGATGACTTTAAAAAACTTGCGGACATTTTAATGAATCAACGGAGTCTCCACCGATTAAGGAAAGATTACAGATCAGATTATTTTCGTGCATTACAGTCACTGAACTACTGAATTGAATTACTGAACTGAACTGTGTAATCTTTTCTCAACCGGTGGAATCATCGGTGAATAGAAAAATACCATTGATTAAACGCAAAACGGCAGCCCTGTACTGCAGGTATTCCATAGTTGTCAGATTTTAAGGGGGAAGACCTTTTGGTCCCTTTCCATTCAAGTCGGAACAAGATAAGCAAACGATTTCAAATGTCTCTCGTGCCTTCGTAATTCGGGTTACGTTGAGCAGCTACAGCTCACATTAAGGGAAAATATACGAGGTGAACGAAGTATACAATTTAAAACTGTATTTGGGAAGGTTTCGAGATGGAAGGTATGGGGGGATATCCCTCATTCCGTCTTAGGTGGTTAGATGAACCATCATTTACAGTAAAAGTTAGCTAAATCCCACAGTTGAGGCCATCTCCGAAAAAAGGGCGTATTTGAAAGGTGTGATCATCTCAGAGAATTCTATTGAGACCGTAAGGCTTAATTTCTCGGAGAAGCATAACCGATGTTTTAAGGGTCCTATCCCCGGAGACGGCTTCAATTTTTGGCCTTTTGAACTCGGGAAATTCTCGTGGGATGAATGAATCAAACTACCAAAAATGCACTCTTTAAAAAACTATGACTTTAGGCCCTGAAAGGCACTGATGAATATAATTTGTTTCTCCAAAATCCATAAAATGGGTATTTCTTTAATACCAACAAGGAACAATTCAATAGGTGGAACTCTTTGAATTTTGCGGTTTTAAAAAAAAAAAAAAAAATTGCGTAACAACCTTCGTCCGCCGGTCATGAATACGCAGAATTAATGAGTGAAAAACACCAGCAAAGGGATAGTAAATGGAAGGAAGAGATGAAAGGGTTATCTTGATATCCGTCCTTTAAAGCCAAGTTGCAAAAGCTTTAAACAAATTATTATAAAGTTAGCAATCTCTTGAATTAATTTCCTCTTGAAGCCTCGTCTGTAAAATCAGGACTATTATTTCCTTGAGACGACAAAGAGAAAGTTAAAAAAAAAAAAAGAAGTTTTAAAATGAAGTTAAATTCAATACTCTGATTATTTATTACATCAGTTAGAATTCTGCGCGAGTCGTGCACGACAAAGACAGTGGGAAAAGGAGAAGAAGAAGGAGGGTTCATTAAAAGCATAACTTAGCCCCTATTCCTTAACCCGTTACCCGTTCATTTTGGTCCTGTTAATTTATGAATCGAGCCAACTACTGTTACCCTTACCCTGAATGGTTGGAAGGCACGTTCTTTTGACCCGCTCTCCTCGCTCACTCCTTTACTCCCCAAGACCATCCTCAAAAAGTTCCCCTCGCCAGGTATCCGAGATTCCGAGGGTTTCATTAACTTTAGTTACAACACCACCATCTCCTTCTTAGAGGCTCACGGAATAAATTATCACCAGAATTTCTCCACAGTCGATTATTGTGGGTAATTGGAGGGAGTGAATTTATGATATCGAGTTAAAGATATTCTCGCGACGTTGCCGATTCTTTTTTAAAGGCCTATGGTTGCATACGGTGTATGACTACAATACATGAAAATACTCTGATCTGTGATCTTTTCTCAATCGGTAGAATCGCTGCTAAATTATTATAAACACCCGCCGCAAGTTTCTTAAAGTCAACGACTAACCCACTATTTGATGAAAGATTACGGATGAGAATATTTTCGTGCATTAACGAAACTGTGTAGTGTGTAATCTTTTCTCAACCGGTTGAATCATCGGTAAATCGAAATATTTCATTAAAAATACGCAAAACGGCAGCCATGGGCCATGGGCAGCGATGGGTTTCTTGCATTGAATCATTTTCGGTTAAATAGACTTTACGTCCTGTTTTTTTTTTTTTTTTTTTGTTTTTTTTTGTCCAGTCATTTTTTTGGTCCTTTTTTTAATTCATCCGCGACATTAATTTCATTTTCGTATAATCGACTGTTTCTTGACCAAAATCTCGATTTTTCGTGAGAAAATAATGTCCGGGAAATTCAATTTTTCGATTCACTGTGCGTCAGTCTCGATTGGACAGAAAACAGTGAGTCTCTGGGAAAAAGTAATGGTGATTCCAGGCAAACCTGTTTCCATACGTCAATCCGATGGCGCCACTAGTTGCTTTTCAGAAAATTGATGTTTTTGACACTTACAGTTGAAAACAAAAAATAACCCCGCAAAATCCAAGAACTGATTAAGCCCAAATCATGGATTTATTACGCCCAAAACGCAGAAAATTGATCGAGAAGGAAACCAGTCATTTATGAAATTCATTTAGCCACAATCTTAGTTGAGTGCGAGTATGTAAGAGTAATTCTATGTCTATCTGCCTCACTCGCACTCATTGTGACTAAAGGGAATTGTTGTGTTTCTTAATCCCCGGCTTAGTTTTTGAGTGTTTCAGCTTGAATCTGTCATGGTACTTTCCTGAAGAATGCTCGCAGGAGCTGAAGTTCCTCAAATGTGTACTTTTGGCGTAAAGGACATTACCCAAAATGGGCCTTTTTACCCCTGAGAGCAAAATGTGAAATACTTTCAGGGATGATAGAGGATTAGATCAGCGTTCCGAATCTGGCCTATTTTTTTATTTTGGACGAAGGGAAAGGGAGGGAGGGGGGTCCAAAGTTAGACACTTCAAACGCCCATAACTTTTGAACAAATAAAGATATGATGATGTACTTTGTGCGAGAAGATAGATCTTTTAAAGACCTTTCGATTGATGTGTAAGATATTTGCCCAATTTTAATTTTTAATCGATTTATCGAAGTACTTTTGATTTTTTTGAAATCGGGGTTTCAGTTTTTTTAATCGTGGAAGTTTGGCAACGCACAAATCATCACAAATTGTTTCCAGAATAAAAGTGGACGCAATTTGCTAAAAAATGGTTTAAACCGCATGCTGGGGAAATGCTTTGAAGCGGAGTTATGAGGGTTCAAAGTTGGCGCTTCCGCGAAAAAGGCCGCCCCGAGGGCCGAGGGGCATACTACAAGAGGTAGAAGTTGTGTTAACTGTTCTTCCCGTCCAAATGACTTGAAATTTGGTATTCAGGGGTATTTTTTAACGCTGAATTCAAATTTTGCATCAGTTTTTCAAAATTTGAATTCAGCGTTAAAAAATACCCCTGAATACCAAATTTCAAGTCATTTGGACGGGAAGAACAGTTAACACCAACTTCTACCACTTGTAGTATGCCCCTCGGGGCGGCCTTTTTTGCGGAAGCGCCAACTTTGAACCTTCATAACTCCGCTTCAAAGAATTTCCCCAGCATGCGGTTTCAACCATTTTTTAGCAAATTGTGTCTACTTTTATTCTGGAAACAATTTGTGATGATTTGTGCGTTGCCAAACTTCCACGATTAAAAAAACTGAAAACCCGATTTCAAAAAAATCAGAAAAACTTCGATAAATCGATTACAAATTAAAATTAGGCAAATATCTTACACATCAATCGAAAGGTCTTTAAAAGATCTATCTTCTCGCACAAAGTACATCATCATATCTTTATTCGTTCAAAAGTTATGGGCGTTTGAAGTGTCTAACTTTGGACCCCCCCCTCCCTCCCTTTCCATTCGTCCAAAATCAAAAAATAGGCCAGATTCGGAACGCTGATTTAATTCTCTATCATCCCTGAAAGTATTTTACATTTCGCTCTCAGGGGTAAAAAGGCCCATCTTGGGTAATGTCCATAATTTATCAAAAACTATTGACTTTTAGAGCAACACGATGCAGTGGTGTTCACGGTTCCAACTAATCGACTCCTGAAATCATCTTAGGGTGATTCTACGGCAAACTCCCGGAGATTCAAATCTTATAGATGGCGTTACTTGTCGCTGTCTCCGAAAATAGCCGTTTTTTGACGGTTTTCGGCTGTTTTCTTTGAACAGACGAATAATAGACGAAAAATCGGATTGAACAGACGAATAATAGTCGAAAAATCGGATTGTCAGCACCTGCGTAATTGTTTGCATAATTTTTCAAGCTAAATACAGGCCAAATTAGTTCAGAAATAAAGACGTATTTAGGGGAGGAAAAAATCAAGAGTAATTTGAAGTTGTATCAGCGAAGATTACAGGTTTCGGTTTCACCTGTAATCTTTACTAGTACAACTCCAAATTACAAATGATTTTTTCCTCCCATAAATACGTCTTTATTTCTGAACCAATCCGGCCCGTTTATGACTCAAAAAATCAAGCAGAAAATTTCGCAGGTGCTGACAATCCGATTTTTTGTATATAATTCGTCTGTTCAGAGAAAACAGCCGAAAACCGTCAAAAAACGGCAATTTTCGGAGCCAGTGACAAGTAACGCCATCTATCGGATTAAAATCTCCGGGAGTTTGCCGTCGAATCACCTTAATGGACACTCAAATGGACCTTTAGCCGCATAGGCTCCCACCAACGTGCGTTCAGTGATAAAAACATGCAAAATAAAGTAACTAGTTGACTCACCAATGACAGTTGCAAGGATGATGAGCGCGAGGATGAAAGCGGTGGCCAACGTAAAGATGAGCTCGACCGAATCAGCGTCGCTCGAAAAACTCCCGTTGTGAACTCCTCCATAGTCGCTAAGGTTGAAGTCCCATCGAATATCTAAATTCGTCGACGAACAATTGAGCGAGGACCAGCATCGTTCAAAATTACTATTCACTGTCTCGTTGTCGCCAACGCGTCCGACGAGATCGTCGAATTGTAAAAGCATCTCGGAGATATTCATCTCGTTATTCGAGGATCCGTTTGATCGTCGAGGGTGAACCAGTTCGTTATCCCACTGATTCGAGACCGAATCGACCCCTGAATCGTCAACGGAGGATAGCACAAAGGTCGTCGTAGTCGCGGTAGTTGTTGATGTAACTGGAGAGGGCGTTACCGTCGACCCGGCCAGCTGTTTCAGGTACCAGTTCAAAGGCCGTCGTGCTTCGCGACGAACCAATTGAAATAAACCCTCGCTTAAAACGCGTTTTCCCATCTCTTTATAGCACTTGACGCCTTTTTCTAAAACTTATTTTCAGAAAAGCAAGGAAAATGAAAAACATCATATCAAACGTTTGATTGAAACTTTAAAAAGCCAACAGTCCAAAATAACCGAACCCTAACATATGCATCTACAAATTGATGATCTTAGATGACGAAGATATCAAAGGACAAGCATATTCACACAAGACACTCCAAATGTATTGGACCCAAAATACCACAATAAAAACGCAAAACAGTGCTTTCCATATAAAATTGGAGGGATGAGGATCAATAACTCCTCGAAATTATTGCGCTCAAGAGCCGAGTTTGAACCGTGAAAAATTGTTTCAACACGTTATGCAACATTAAATTTTTTTCGGAACTCGAAACAGCGTGAGTTTCGGACTACCGAATACTCGTGCCTTTTCTTTTTACGATGAAGATGATCTTTTTTCATGCCGAAAACTACTGTCCTATCGAGGTTCACGCCCTCGCTTGATGAAGGCATGGCCCATAGAAGTCAAGGATATTTTAAATTGCGGATGACGGCATTACAAAGGTTTTCATTTTCAAGGAAGTGTATCGATCATTGATATTGTGGATTTTTATAAATTACAACTTTCATTTTGAAGGAAGTTTATGGGTCATTGTTAGTACGGTTGCTGGAATGAATTTTCGTACCAGAATGAACGCATTATAACAACAAAAGAAAAAAAAAGCAAGATGAACCCGACAGCGACATATCTACGTTTCTTAATTGGTCCGCGTGTTTTTGAAAAGATTTTGAAATCTGTTTGAAAGGCAAACTCTTGAAATGAAATTTAAAAAAAAAAAAAAAAACAAAAAAAAAACTACTTCTCAAAATAAGCTCAGTGAAGAAAACAAGAGCTGGACGCCTTGACAATAGAGGTTGACGAAGATAAAGAGAGTCAGCTCATTCCTGGAACAAAAGAAACAAAGCAATCGTTAGGGCTGAAAGAAGCTGAAAGCGACTCGATGCAACAATACAAAGAGTGATCCGAAAGTCTTAGGGCGGCTTGATATCACATCTCAAAAAAACCGAATGAAATAGAGCTAAACGAAAATACGATGTTCTTCAGCTGAGTTGCAACAACCCAAAGTTAACATTAAATTGACTGAGACAGAGTTAATCGTCAGTTGACTCCAGTCGAAACTGAAGTAACTACAATTTTAACCTATATTATCTTCTTTTCATCGTACATATCTCTTTTCATCTATATCTAATTGGACAGTTGCAAGGATCTGATATTTAGTGCTTTTTACGAAGAAAAGAAAATGAGTCGATGTGGTTAGCACAAAAGTATCTTGGATTTTTTCCAAAGTGTCCCGATTTTGGAGATGTACGCACGCACAAGTAACGTTGCAACAAATCGTGTGCGTTGTGACGTCGCTTCACAACGCGGAATTGTCCAGTTATAGCTGGGAAAGAAAGAATGGACAAACGTCAACATGGGCTGAGTTGAACCGGAAATCGCCAACGATCAACAAATGTACCAAGTTCCAAACAACTTACTTTTCCAAAAAATTGGCTTAAATGCTGCAGTTTGTAAACATCAAGTCAACCGTTGAATTCAAAGAGTAAACAAGAGTCGCAATTGAATGGAAGGCCTGCGTGGTCAACGTAGATAAGGGATCCGAACGCGGGCTGGCCTCTGATTGGCTGCAACGGGTGGAGCAAAAATGACTCGGGGTTTAGGGAAAATAACACGGGATTTTCGTTCCGGGGCGTTTATCTCGAAACGTAAGCAAAATCGTACTAAACAATTTATACGAGTCGATTTAGCAGATTTTTCCGAAAATTTGATAGGTCATAAGTGTCACTTTATTGCAAATTCGAAAAGGATGTTTCAGTTGAAAAGTACTCACAATAGTGAGTTACTCAAACACTGCTCAAACACACGCCAAGCATGTAATCACACTATTGTGCGTACTTTTAAACTGAAACAGTCTTTTCGAATTTGCAATTAAGTGGCACTTATGACCTATCAAATTGTTCGGAAAAATCTTGCTAAATCGACTCGTATAAATTGTTTACGTACGATTTTGCTTAGAATTCGAGATAAACGCCCCGGAACGAAAATCCCGTGTTATTTTCCCTAAACCCCGAGTCATTTTTGCTCCACCCGTTGCAGCCAATCAGAGGCCAGCCCGCGTTCCGATCCCTTATCTACGTTGACCACGCAGGCCTTCCATTCAATTGCGACTCTTGTTTACTCTTTGGTTGAATTCATAGCATACAAACAAGTCGCGCCAAGCGTAACATGTTTTCAACGAGACTAGTACAACTTTGTTGAATGTTGACGGTTCTCCGTGCAACTCAAGCCATTTCGACAATTGTTTAATTATTTTCTTCTCCAGGCTCAAAAACAATGTTTTTTGGGCCAAAATCCCCTCTCCGGAACTATGACACTAAATTAGAAACAAAAGGCATCCTTGCTGTCGGCTTACCGAGTATTTTCATTTGCCGACAAATAAATATCGAGATTGAGACCTTTCCAACTGCCGCATTTGTCAGTAGACATGGACTGTTAACCAGAAATTTTAAAGTCATAAACATTCTTCAGTGTGGAAGTAAAGCGAAATAAAAATTTTACTTGCGATTTCGACATCACGTCGAAATTTGAGTTAAATCTCATTTACCTGTTGATTAGCGGAACGAAACCTAACATTCAATGCAAAGTTAGCCCCAGTTGCTGCAACCCAGATGTCGTAAAACAAGGCCCTTTATACGAATTTTGAAAATAGAAAGAGATGGGTATACATGGAGGTCACGGGGAAGTGAGTGAGATAGTGTGGAACGCTACGCGAGTTTTATCACGACCGAATGCGACCGATGGAGTGCATTGTTGTGGTTGATAGCTAACCGTTGACTTCGCACTAAAACCGTCAAGTAATTCTCCTCGGTGAGTTTAGCGGGAGGCTACATAGGTACGCATTCCACATCTGATTAAAAGCGACAAATCTGACCAGGCGCAAGGTGGGGGCCTACAAGAATGAGAAAAAACACTGAAACCAGTAGGAATTCTTGAGGGAGTTAGTAAACTTTTGTGATAAAAATGGGGTAAAATCTTGAATGTGTCACCGTCTCTCTGCCACTCTAGGAAGGGGGAAAAAAAACAAAAAGCAAAGTTGAACTGATTCTCAGTTAGGAGCACAGAAAAGTTAAATTGCTTCATACAACTTTAATAACGAGTAGAAATCTCTTCCGGAAGGGTTTTCAAATTATCTCCGCAGGTTCTCAAAACGAAAAGTCTCCATCTCCATATTTATTTTCTTCGCCACGATTCTTCCGCATGATCAGAGGTAAAGGTCCAGAATTTTCTGAATTTTCCTCTCTCCACTCATTCGAACGCATGTTTCAGAATCGGATGGACGAGATGCGGGCTAAAGACACGTATATGCACAGGCCTTATATTCATACTTTCCTGATACTTGCGCTACGCTTCCGCGCAAGACCTAATAGACCTGTTTTGTGATGACGTCACGATCAATATTGAATCCAAACATATGTTCTATCTCGCTCACTCCCAAGGATTTGCCCATAAGAAATCAGCTCGACATTATCGAACGCAAATTCATGCTAGTTATCAACCAATTTTCTCAAATTGTATAGCACCATTACATTCCATGTTTCTTAAAGTATCATTTCACTAGCACATAATTCATGAAAGATTACAAGTTAATTTACACTGACAATGGAGCTGTTGCAAGAGGGGATTGATCCCCCTTTCCTATCCTTTTCTGACTTACACATTTTAATGGACAAAGTGAGAGAAAGGTAATTACTAGTTACGCCAGTGCAACAGGCTTAATAATAGTTGATTGAGGGGTAAAACCCTGTAAAAATAACGAGAAGCGCACTAAAATATCACGAAATCTATTCCCAAGCTCATAAATTGCTTTCTAACGCGAGACCGTAATGGCGGCGGATGCCGCGGAAATCTTTTGGGAATAGTATTCCTCTTCTGCTTCTCAGTAGATGTCGCGAGAACACCTCGTGAGAATGGAGCTTATTGAGGTAGGGAAATTCAATGTAATCGGTTGCATCCGCCACCATTACGGTCTCGCGTTTGAAAGCAATTTATGATTTTAGGAGTGGATTTCGAGATTTTTTAGTGCGCTTATCGTCATTTTCACAGGGTTTTACCAAATGATCAACTATTAATAAGCCTGTAGCAAAAGTGTGCAACAGCTCCATTATACTGGAAGATGCTCTATCTTTTTTCATTGTCTTACTCACTGTCTTTTAAGGGCGTATCACCGCCGTGACACTCAATCATCCTAACCTCTCAATTTTTTATAGAGATAGTTCAATTGAAGATTTATGTATTAGCGCACGATGACATTTGTGACCGCGAATGACCCAGTGGCGAGGCGTGAAATTTGGCAACAATGTATTTTCTCATTTAAATCAGGGCTGCCGTTTTGCGTATAACCAATGCTATTTTTCTATTCACCGATGATTCCACCGGCTGATAAAAGATTACACAGTTCAGTTCAGTGTATGACTGTAATGCACAAAAATACTCTGATCTGTAATCTTTCCTTAATCGGTGGAAACTCTGTTGATTAATTAAAATATCCGCAAGTTTTTTAAAGTCATCGACGACTCCACCGGTTGAGTAAAGATGACAGATGCGAGTATTTTAGTTTATTACAGTCATGCACTAAACTGAACTGTGTAATCTTTTCTCAACCGGTGGAATCATCGGTGAATTGAAAAATAGCATTCATTATACGCAAAACGGCAGCTCTGATTTAAATTCACTAAAAAAGTCGAACGCTTCTGTCATCGGCGATGACCGGGCATTTCGACCTTTCTGATGTGTTTAAATGGGAGAAAGGAATGTTGCCAAATCGCACGCCTCGCCACTGGTCGAAGATCAAGTGCAAAACGCGCGCGGGTCGACTGAAGCTCGGTCGAAATATTTGAGACCTTCCCCAACTTTCGCGCTTTTCGGGCGAGTCAAGATCTTCTCTGAAACTTTCAACTTTTCTCGTTTCAATACGCTCTTGTCAGTGAAGGCAATGTACTTACCTATGACGTAAACGCCCGCGACGAAAGTAGTAGCGTTAGCGTGTGTCCGTAGAAACTTTTGAGAGGTCATCTCCTATTCACAGATCTTGTACTTACTTCACAAACAAATGATTCCGCATGCCCCGTTAATACCCTCCAGAGACAGCAGCGCTTTATAGTTTGCTTTCTCACCGTTTTTCTTCTATTCCCCAACAATGTTGCCAAAATGCGGCTTTTTCTATTGTTCTTACGGGAAAATCCGAAAGATCTGGCAACACTGTTTCCCAAATCCTCGTATCGTACTACTGTTGTTGTTGGAGAGGACTCCCGCTCTTGGGAAGAACGCCAAGCGCTAAATTTTCCCAGCTTCCGTTTGCTCAACCTAAATGAACTTACTTCCAAAAGCTAGTAATTGGGGATAAATGATAACAACTCGAACTCCTGCAAAACTCTCTAGGATTTTAGCCGAAAAGCCGGTTTAGATTCTCTAGATTCTACTGCTTCGATTATTATTTTTTTTTTCCCGATATTTCCTCGGATTTAGGTTGGACTCTCTAAATTAAATTTGGACTGAGGCTGAAGAAGCCTGAATGAAAATATGTATCGTTAGAAATATGAGTGATCCCACTAGCCAACTGAAAGGTCTTAGCAATGGGTGGTAATGTCTACGCAGTAGTGGCTAATTTAGTGATGGAAGATTTTTAGTTACAAGTACACTGTCTAACACCTTATTTTATTACTTTTTACAAGCGCTATGTCGATGATTTATTTTTGGTTGTTCACAAGGATGAAATTTTGCAGGTTTTGGAGCTTTTCAATGTGCAATGTCCTCTTATTAATTCCACCTTAGAAATTGTACAGCATCAGTGCCTCAATTTCTTAGACATGACTGTACTTCGCAAAACAAACAGGTTACAATGTAAGTGGTACCAGAAACCGACCGCTTCCGACAGGTATTTGAATTAGCTATCAGTACAACCCTTCATACACAAACGCACCGTTGTTTGTAACTTAGCTAGGCGTATCATAGGCCTCACTGATGGATCTTTTTGGTCTGAGGTAATTCAAATGGGGAAACAACTTTTATTGGAGAACTGCTATCCGTCATCTCTTATCAACAAATGTTTTCACAATGTTCTGAATAGTTTTAAAAATCAGCATAGCTCCAAAAATCTGCTGAATAAATTTGATACATCGAAAGGTGCTGTTTTGCCGTATGTGCCACTAGTCATTACTCTCTGAAAATTTGACAGGGATATTTAAGAAATGCGATTTTACTGTGATACACAAAAAGATTCAACTCACTGAAGTTTCTTTGGTCACAATTAAAAGCTCCTAGACCTACGCATCAATTGGCTGGTGTAGTGTATAATGTGAAATGTCAGGGCTGTGGTATGGGATACATTGGACAAGCAGGGCGACAGCTCATTAAAAGGATTTATGGCCACAAACAAAACAACAATAGTGATGCTAAACTGTCCTTTATCAGCATCAGGAGGTGTGTGGTCATCCGTTTGATTTTAATAACATCCAGATTCTAGCACAGGTGAAAAGTTACAATGCTAGAGCTCTGTTAGAAATGATTTACATTCTAAAAAACAGATATTTTCTTAATCAGTCCCTCTTCCAACTTTGTGGAGTGTGCTCCTTGTTCAGAGTTTTTTGTTTTTATTTTATAATTATTTTTCCAATTGATAATGGTGCTGTGAGTGCACCGAAACGTCTCGGAAGGTTTAATTTATTGTTGGCCTAGTTCCGTTTTTAATCTTTAATTTGTCTGTGATTTTTATTTTTTATTTTTTTTTGGCCATTTAGTTTTGTAATTGTTTTAATATTACTTCTAATGGGAAAGACCTCCTCTTCCCAAAGAAGGGTGGCAATCAACTTCAATGTCATGATGGATCATCGATCATCTCGAGACTTGCCCATAAACTTCCATTGGTAAAACCTTCGCATTCACCTGCACAGGTTTATAATGTCATCAAGTGGCCACAGAGGCAAAAATACGAGCACAAAGCCGCTTACACTGTGGGCAGATTTTTTCTTACTCTCCATTATGATAGAATCGTTTGACACGCTAGCTGCTCTAGGATTTGATGTAAGTTCTGTCAATGTCATTAAACTTAATTTTATTTTTTCTTCTATTCCTCCTGATTAAAAAAAAAAAAAAAAAAAAAAAAAAAAAAACAAAACAAAAAAAAAAAACAAAAACTCCTGTGGCCCACTGATTTGGATCCTAAGCCTTTTGGGATTCATCGTTTATTGACTCTCATCAGATAGCAAGGCCACGCAGGACTTGGATCTACAGCTGGATATCGATAGTGCTGATAACCGTTATAAATGGAATAAAGCACAGAGGTCTTTCACAGATTATTTCGATGCATACATTTCCAAAGACGAAATAGACGAATAAAAGTTACCTTCTTCGTCAAAGCCTTTAAATCCGGCGAAAACTTTTTTATTCTTGGCTTAAGTTTGTGTCAATGTCTAGCTTATAATACTATTATTTACTATCCGAGGTTGATACCCTGATAGAGTGTCCTGATGCGGTGCATGAATTAACGTCCGACCCTGACTAAATTTTGCTCGGTACCAGGAAGCCTGAAACGACCGGTAAGTTATAACGAATTTCATTCTACTTTAATTCGAAGGACAGAGGCTCAAGGATATGAAAAGCATTCACGGCAGAAAAGAAAGTAGAGAAGGAAAAAGAGCAGATACTTAAGATGTTGCATGAGGGGTGATTAATTCCTAGGTAAATGATTTAATAAGCTCCCAAGTTTAAATGAATACTTGGTTCTCTCCTAATTTATTTACAAAACAATGCATTGATAAAAAAAAGAGTTATTCAAAGAGACATAATGCATCAATTAAAGAAATTATATCTATGTTAAACAGGGTGTAACAAAACTATACAGGGTGTACCAGACCACCCGGATCAGGCATTTTACTCGAAAACTACTGAACCAAATGATTTGAAACAAAAAAGTCAGATGGGGAACCAACCCCAAATTTTTCATTCTTAATATTTTCGAAAGCCCCCGACCGCCCCTTGGGGCCCATTTGGGGGGGGGGGGGGTTCCAACACATTTTTCAAGTTTTCTCGTAAAAGTCTCCTATACTGTTAAAAAAATTAGAGAAAAATCAAGAGAAGCCCCCGAAACCCCCCTTAAATTTGTGCATAAAGCCTTTTCACGGCCAAAATCGACAAGAGCGCAATTATTTAATGTGCAATATTGCAAACTCTTCGGATTGAAGGCAGAATTATGTCCAGAGGTGAGAATATTTGAAATTTGAGGGGGATCTGGGGGTCTCCCCCAGAATGCTAAAGGGGGTGAGGGGGTCTCCCTCAGCATTTTAAAGTGGGTCTGGGGGTCTCTCCTAGAATTCTTTCGGAGGTTAGGGGGCCTCCTCCAGAATTCTTTAGGGGGGTCTGGTCTGGGGATCTCCTCCAAAAAAAATATTGTGAGGAAGTGTTCGTAGATTCCCTACAGTTTGTTTTGTTTTTTTTTTTTTTTTTTGAGGTAGCAAAAAAAGGTCAGTTTTTTGAGTAGTTGTGTAGTTTCTCTTAATTGCACAATAATTATGAACTGAGAGATTCGTTACTTTAGATGATTTGTTCCCCCACAAATATTCGTCAATCCTTCCTCAGGTAATAAAGAAATTATCGATTCACTACAGTGATTTGTAATCGTTATTCATGAAAAGAGACGTCCTGCAAACACCCAACCATGAATTAGACCATCCTGATAAGAGCTATAAGCTATTACAAGAGAAATCGAGCAAGAATAAAACCCACAAGAGAGAGTTTCCGTAATTTATAGAGCGCGCATCTTCTTTTAGCCTGTTTCTCTACAAAATGGATGCTGCAAAAATTGCAACAGAGTACACACCCATTGCTAGGAAGTCTGAATTTAGGGCAGTTGATTCTTCAAGTGTGCTCTCTCCTATAAAAACAAACGTGAGGATGGTGATCGCGGTGAACTGCAAACCTCGGGTTTAATGAGTCCTTACTCCGGGGTCGGGTAGAGTACTGCGGCTAAAGGCCGGTGCGAATGCACTCAAAATTCGGCTCAGTAACCACATAAAATCCGAGCTGGATATTTGTTACTTAATCTTCCGCGCCAACTTTCCCACTTGCAACCCCACTCCCACTATTACCAAGCCACTATGCAGCCGCTTCTAAGTAACTAAAATCTCAACCCAACCAGGGTTGCCGAATGTAAAGATTTATCGGAACTTGTGTTGATCTCTCGAAATGGGTCTGTTGCTGTGTAGCATTCACGGGAGGGGGTGTTTTGATAAAAAAAAAAAAAAAAAAAAAAAAAGGATCTTATTGTTTTTTAATATGTATAATTGAAAGTCAATTCTTGTTGATTCAAATAAAGTATTTTAAACCGAAAAAAAATAATTTTAATTTAAAAACTTACTCCTTAAGTTAAAACGACGCGTATTATCACGTGGAATGCGTTATTGTGTTTTTAAATTGAAAATCTTGAGAATTATGAATGAGTTATGAATGAATTACGAGTTTTTTTTTTCAGTGAGCGCACCAAAGTTTTGTCGTATGATTTTAAAAGAAAATAGTTTTGATTTAAGTGGGGATAGACTTTAATTCAGAATACTTAATTACTTATTTTTCTGTGTACTTTGGTTACAGCGTATTAGAGGGTTGAGTCTGGTGTAAAATTGCGTGAAAATCACATTGTGAGCATCAAGCAGAAACAAAATTCACCCATAAACCCACAAAAAGCGTTCCAAAGAAAACCGAAGATAGCGGTCGAACGGGCAAATCAAACCTGCAATCATGCACCACGAGCACCAAAAGATGACCGATGACGGCAATTTATAAGGTTTGTTAAAATGTAAGCAAACGTCTCACCTCCTCGTTGTACTTACCTACATTTTGTGTCATTCAGTGAGTTTTTTCCCGGTAAATTTTATTTTCACGGTATTGTGAGTGGTTACTACTGTGAATATAATTTACGTTTTGTATCGATTTGTCCGAATGGGTCCGTTGCACACTTCGGCTAGAGCGTTTTAAAGTATCAATTCTTGTGTAAAAAGCTGTAAAAATGACAATGGCAGCATCAGAAAACACCAAAATTCATTGATAAACTCACAAATTGCGAAAAACACTAGACACTATTCACCCTTGTATCTTTCCACCACGTGCACGATATTTCCCGAAATTAGCGCGGCACATTCAAATAACCACGGCCGACTGTCATCACAGCTGACTGCATAAACAAATAAACGGTAAACACGGACGCGCGTCTGTTTGATTTCTTACGTCTCAATATCCTCAGTTCCTCACACAAGATTAAGAAAGGTACGGAAACCGGCATTTGTGTCGAAAACTTATCAAAATGAAACAATAACACGCAGGAGTTCCAAAGATAACGATTGAAGTTGGAATCATACTTGGAGCTTCTGTGTGTTATTGTTTCATTTTGACAAGTTTTCGACACAAATGCCGGTTTCCGTACCTTTCTTACACGGAAAAAAAAGATTAGTGATAATAACCATACGGATACCTGATTTTGGCACCTACTAGATGTTATGGTAAACTTGACCAGAAGTATGGTACATTTACCGATACTTTGAGTAAATTCGACATGCAATCAGATAACATCACCTAGTGCCTAGTCAAAACATAGTATACTTCTGCTTAACATTACCATAACATCTAGCAGGTGCCAAAATCAGGTATCCGTATGGTTATTTTCACCGTAGTTTTTTTCTGTGTAATCTTGTGTGAGGAATTGATGATATTGAGACGAAAGAATTCAAACAGACGCCGTCAGTGTTTACTGTTTATTTGTTTATGAAGTCAGCCGTGATGACAGTCGGCCGTGATTATTTGAATGTGCCGCGCTAAGTTCGCGAAATATCGTGCACGTGGTGGAAAAATGCAGGGGTGAATAGTGTCTAGTATTTTTCGCAATTAGTGAGTTTATTACTGAATTTTAGTGTTTTCTGATGCTGCCATTGTTATTTTCTCGGCTTTTTACAAAGGAATTGATACTTTAAAACGCTGTAGCCGAAGTGTGCAAAAGACCCATTCTGAAAAGGAAACGTCTGGCAAGTATTTACTTTGCTGAGTGCCGTCGTCGGCTATCTTTTCTCTCGGGGTGCATGCATTCAGGGTTGATTCGGCCGTTCGACCGCCATCTTAGGGTTTCTATTAAACGCCTCTTGTGGAGTTATAAGTGGAATTCAAGACTTTTTGGTGCTCTCATTGTGATTTAGCGCGATTTTAAATCTGAATCAACCCTCCATAACGCTGCATCAAAAGTATGCAACAGACTCATTCTGTGACGGCTTTGTTATGATTTTGTCTTCGTGCAGATTTTGTGCTAAATTATAAACAATCAGTGCAGACTTGGTGATTATTATTTTTAAACATCATGAGTTGATTGGGTTACTTTCCAATATTCAGGTCAAAATTGTCTTTAAACCATGGAAAGAACTAAAGAAATGAATTAAAGTAAAGTCTTTTGGCCTCCATGACTGTGTTTCACCTGTTTTTGAACTCAACATAAGAGGAAGAAGTCCTACTGAAACAAGTAATACCTATAACTAACTGATCATGGCATGCAAATAATGAAGTATTGTTGCTTTCTCTCTTCTTTTCAGCCACAAAAGGTGTGGCATGGTGATAAGAATGAGAAACATAAAGGCGTTTTCTTCGCATTCACACTTCTAATGACCCTTTGCACCTGAAAAACACATTTTTTCCTTAAAATTTTCAATTCTCTAGAAATACTTTATTTGTCCACGAACAACGCCTCGATTTCCATAATTTGATATTGGAAACACCGCTGTAACCGCCAAGGCCGAGTTCTGTTGATTGATAAATTCTGAGGACACTTACTACTTTTTTAAAAAATTATATGGCTTTCCCTGGGCCGTTCGCGCCGGAATTTCATAAGATTTCCCATACAATGGAAAGCGATCAAATGGAATCCAGCTCTGGAAAAAAAAAAAAAAAATACCAGAAGCATGACAATATGTGAACCAATGTAAACGATAGTACAATAACCAGAATTCTAATGTTCGTACTACAGTTCTTGAAAATTTTGAGGAAATTCTAGTTCTATAACCATATTATGGTATTAACACCAGCATTTTCTGGTCAAAGTACTAGACTTTCTGTGGTGCTTATATCGTTGTGCTTCTGGTAATATTTTTAGAATTCAGGAATTATTTTTTTTCAGTGCAGGAAAAACCCAAGGGAATTTTGGTCACGGAACTTCATGAAACACTTTTTCCACGGTTATAAATAAACATAATTTGAGCCACGGAGCGATGTTATTAGGGAATAAAGGGGGTAGAGCGAGATGAGCGAGTCAGGCGGCAAATAGTAGTGATAAGCGGATGCGGGGTGTGTCTGCGGTCGCAAACGTTGGGGTGTAGTACTTTCGGGGCCAATGACTCTGTGTCGAGTCTTTTTTTCGGGGGGGGGGGGGGGGTTGCAATATGCAAAGCACGTGATAACTGCCTTCAGTGGTATCACCTGCGTCGCTTATTGCACGGCCGAGGAACTTCTGTCTCAGAAACGTTGTTGCCAAAACAACACCATTGCCAGATGGCATAAATGGACAATTATTCTCCGATAACGAAACCCCACACCTTTTTACTGTGTAGCGTGGTGACAATCTGGCAACCTCCTATCCGTGGGCTTCAGACGGTCTGCCTTCCTCCTCAACCGATTCCCAACTGGAACTCTCAAACCCAACTGCAACTGGATTTTGAACTCTCCACCCTCAATTTAGCGTATATTTGCGTTTGTCAAGGATAAAGAAAGACTAGACGGTAACAGACTAGAAGAAAAAACTAATTAACCCGAGCTTGGCCTGTGAGGAGTTGATTCTATTTTCGGACCACTATGAACTTTTAAGTTGTTTTAAGGACAATTTCCGATTTTTATCCGATGACGCTTGATGTTCATGGCGGTTGACAGGCAGGTTTCCAGCCGCGTCGTCAACCACCGAAATTTCCCACCGAAAATATTCGGAAACTGCGGTTAAAACGACTAAAAAGCTCATAATAGTCCTTAACCCCTTATGGGTCCGACCCGAGCACTCATTCTTTTCCTCTGGTGTATTACATATTACTTCAGTCTTCATTCCGGATAAACGCGAAAATCGCTGGAAACCCCTACAAGATAAGGTCTCGTCTGGCGCCTTCAATCCGTCGTATAGGCAATTTCAACTTTCCCGAGTACGAACAGTTAGCTACCTTCCCTTTATAAACGGAAAAAGCTATGTATTTCAAACAAACCTGGTTCTTAGAAGGATAAACAGAATCAAAGTGAGCAGCACGCAAATAGAATTAAAATACGACTTATGACGAACAAGAACATTCAACACAACCACCTTGTCCAAAATGGTCACCAAAGATCACCTGAAACTATTCCAAAAGTCACCTAAATTAGGTGATATCGCCAAGAGTTTATGGTGACCACCTATATGTACATGTTCATAGGTGACTTTTCGAACAATTTATGTGATCTTTGGTGACCAGTTTTGCCTGGGGCAAGCTTTCGAAAAAGTCTACCTTAGCGTTCATAACTAAGACGTCGGTTCCAAACTTTAAACCCTTCCCCTCCCTTCTCTACATTTCTGGTATTCAAAAGAGAAAGATCAGAGGTGCATTTTCTTCGAAAAGCTGAGATTTTCAAGCGTATCTAAAGTTGGACGGAAAGGTTCAGAAAAATTCGATTTGTGAAGTAACGTTCATTGGATAATTAAACCACCGAACTTGTGAGTTTATGACGGTTTAAATGGTGCTATTGGATTTTTTCTAGCTAAGTTAGGAGCCAAAAGCGAGAAAATGGAAACTTATTGTAAAATTTCGAACAACCCTCGGACATGACGCAATATCATTTGCCCTTCTTCAAACGGTTATGAAAACGAAAAAAAAAACGAAAAAAAAGGACAGGATAAAATAACCACTCGCTTCCTCTTTCCTTTCAAGTGACAGCATGCATTTATGGAATTTTCCGACATATGTTGACTGTAGCCTTTTGTCATCTTAAAAGTGAATTAAACATATGACGTCGGTAAGAGAACGGGGCAATAAAGAAGCTAAGAAGAAAAGGATACGCTGCGCTCCAGTAGCGCTCGATTTTATGAGTTTCCTTTTCAAGTCGTGTATTTCCTTTCAAAAGAAAATAATATCCAGGAATAGAATGGCGAACATTCTCTGCATTCGTTTTCCTGAGCTTTAATACGTTTTGTCCGATAATAATCATTTTTCTACGGAACACTTTAAGTATACATGTAAGGCAAAACTGCAACACGAGGCAGAGCAATGGTCGATACACGAAAGGAACGGCAAAACTTCAAAGTATAACTAGAAGGAAGAATATAATAAAACTGAAGCATATTACACACTAGCCAAATGGCAGATCTTCAAATTTGGCAACATCGGATTTTTTCCAATTAAACCCATGTGAAATAATAAGTCGGCAATAATAATGAATATCAGTCATACCTACAGAATCAATTATTTTGTACTTGGGCTCAAATGGCACAGAAACTAGGTTGCCTGATTGCAGAAGGAGCCGCCAGTCCACCGCAATAACAGATTTTATTTTTTAAAAAAAAAGAACAAAACAAAATCAAAAAGCAAAAAAAGGTCTGTTTACTCATGAAAAGGATTCTTTGTACAAACGCCAGAAAGAAATCCGACAGAAAAGTTGAATGTTTATCTGGTCACCATTAAAATATTATTTTCTCCGAATTAAAACGAGAAACAAAAAATTAAAAAAAAAAAAACAAGAATTCTCCGCAATTTTGATCGTTCCTCCCCCTTCAAATATTTTTTGATATAGACCAAGTCTAATTATTAACCAATTTACACTTTAAATATCAGAAAACCTGTATCAAGACTTCCAGTTCCGAAGAGGATCATAATCAGTACAGCTCACGCATTTCGTCGTCCATCTGACATACAAGTGTTAGTCTGATTTTTCACAAATAGACTTTCTCATCGGTTCTTATGTAAAAAATTGTGCTTTTTCGATCTGTAAAGTCAAAATTTTTACGTCTCAATAATTTTTAAGTTTTAACGGAAAAACTTCTAGGCGTAATTCCAAGAGCACGGAGTTCGAAGATAGTTCAAAAAGACCAAAATTCGCCGCTCAATATTTTGACTCCTGACCTGACGCATTCACCAAAGAGCCATCACAGAACCTAATCATGTTAGACAGAGGCGAAGGCCCGGGGGGGATACATCTGTTACGTCCTGTATAGTGAATAAAAACGCCAAGGAAAGCATGGCGGCTCTATTACAAAGCATTAAAGACACAATGCCAGATTTGAATGCTAATGCACTCATGACCGATGATGGCAAGGAGACCTGGCCTGCATTTCAGGGTGTTTTCAGCGGAGACACGTCACATTTTCATCTGCACTCTGTACGTCAAACGAACAGTGAAGAAGCAACTAATTTGCCACATAAAGGAGACGAAGGTTTGAGAGAAAAGATGTGGGATCACTTAGATGCCATGATAGAGGAGGAGAAAGATCCACCTATTTGAGTCTCAACTTGAAGCCTTCAAAGAAAAATATGGCAAAAGTCCGAAATCAGAGAGTTTTGTTAAGTTCTTTGAAACCACCTTCGGCAACTGAAATCAAGAGTGGGGAAAATGATACAGGACAAGACCGCACGCCAAAGCAGACAGAAATGTGTATTGTAAAGCATTTCACAGCGTCTTGAAGAGTGCATTCTACTTGAATAGAAAAGTTAACACGAGACTAGATGAGCTGATTTTATTTTTAAAAGACTGTGAGCATAGAATTTCTAGAAATTTAGCACGACGTGGCTCCATAAAAAGCCTCCGATTGGTGTGCAAACAGATGAGGACCATGCAAGGCATGCAAAAGGTCTCAAAATCAAAGACGAACTAATTGAAACAAGTTCTGACTTCTGACCCACAATGGCAAGTGGTCTCCTTAGAGGTGTAAAAGAGTACAACGTAACTATCTCCCATAAATATTGCCCTCTCACGGACCACTGCAAGGTGAACTGCAAGAAAAGCGTATGCGCAATGCTGTGCATGCATTTCACACATGTACCTGTCCGGATCATCATTCACTTTGCAAGCACATCCACAAAGTCCATTCTATGAGAGGACGGGAAAACCCAACTATTCAAAATATTAATAAGGAAAACACACAGGAAGTCGGAACTGCACGGAGGACTTCGACAGAATGCTATCAGCTGTGAACACAAAATACCTGGCACTGTTGAATAACAAATTTGAAGAGGAATCACAAACTATAGATCGTGTCAAGGAAGGCACTCAAATAAAGAAGAAGGATTTTGAGGATCTTTGAGAATAATAATTGATCTTTTTTTGGATAAGATATTTTGAGAGATCTTTTTTTTGATAATAATACTTACTTCAGCGTCATCCGTCGTAAAAAGTGCAACAGAAGCGTGAGTTCCTCTTTACTTTTTTTCTTTTTAATTAATAATGTGAATTAAATATGGGGCCAGTCCTTTCGTGGGATCCGGTTTTATTGCCTCATTTTCTTTGTCGGTCGGTCAGTAGGGAATACATAGTTTTGTGATATCTTCCTCCTGCCCTCCTCGGTTTTTTGTTCAGGAGGGACGCGATTTAAAATAACGCCACCCTTCAGAAATGGCTAGCCACGGAAGCATACAATTGGCACCAAAACCTAAATATCTTCCATTAATTGAATCCTCCCGAGAAAAACTCATTCAGGAATTCAATTTTCTTTCAGGAAAACTTAGGACTCACTGTAATGAGAATAAGGCTGTGCAAGAATCTTTGCTAAAGCTCATGAATAGGATTCATAAAGTGCTCTTAAGTAAATGTGAAACAGTTAGCAAAAAGGAGGACTTAGAAAAACCAATGTCAATGAATCACGAAAAGGTTCCTCTGAACAAGAAAAAAAAAGGGAAGCAAAATGTTTTGTACAGTATTTTAATAAAAAAGTAAATCCACAGAGCACCAGATCCCGCGGACGCCAAAAGAAAAACCAAGATTTAAGAACCAACTACTAGGTTTAGCCACACCTATTTCTCTTGATGACATTGTTTCCCAATCAATATACCAATGACATCGAGAATGCAAGGGAAGTTTAGTACAAAATTAATAGGTTTGAATTAGTAGAGAAGATTTTTTGAGCACAATGAAAAAAGAGAAAAACATCGTCGTCAAAAAACTCCGTAACCTTTCAATCCGTTTGTCCGCAGGTCCATGGAAATGCGCAGCATGCAAACAAACTTTCAATAGACTATGGAATGCAAAAGTCCATTTGCTTAGGCATTTCGATGCGAATCCTTATAAATGCCCTCGCTGCGAACATACATTTAGGCATGTTGAAAATCTGGCAAAATTGTGTAAGTTTGCTTAGAATTATAGGAATGAATTAGTGCAGGGATACAATTTTTTAGAATTCTTAAGTAAAGCGTATCAATCATAAAAGCGTGTGTATTCATATATGTTTGAGAGTAATTTGTAATTTGGGATAAGCAAAATAAGAGTTATAAGCTAGTCGTCGTTATTGGTTTTTTTCTAAAAAATTAGTTACGTTCAATATAACTTAACGTCCTGACGGTAGAATCAATACTACCATGGGTACAGCTAAAAATATATGATTGGAAAAAATTTTGATCATATGAATAAAAGCTGTTTATTATTTTCATTACTATTAAAAAAAAATGGGTTTGAATTTCGAGCTCTGGATCTGAACTCTGAAGTCACTAGATGTATTGTTTTCATTATTATAAAAGAAAGGTTTGAATTTTGAGCTCTGGATCTGGTCACTGGATTGTAACGAGCCACTTCTTGGCCATACCCCTGTAAGTATCCAGTCCTTCAAATTTCCCGCCCGTCCGCGGGACAGCACCGCACAACCAAGCTAATGCTGAACTGTGGGGTGCTGCCCTCTGCGGAGGGAGACGGAGTCAGACGGCAGGGCCTTCCCACTTCACTTCTTCGAGTCGTGCGTAGAGAGACAGAGACCTACTCGTTTCCTTATGAAAGAAAAACCATATTTTCCCCTATATGGGGTAGGGAATCCAATTCTAATATTTAAATGTTTTAGTGCGGAGTGGGTTGTGGTGACCGTCCGGTCACAACCAATGTCTATAATGTAGTTGTGCTTTTACTTCTCTCTTCTCAGAATCTTCTTCGGGACAGGCTTCGAGCATGTTCCCTCAGGACTGGCCCGGAGCCTGTCTAGACACGTAATCTCCTACAAGCATCCATAGTAATGGACCGCTTCAGGATGACCGGGTAAAGTTGATTCTTCAGTAGAGGAGATGGCCTTCCTTCCCGACGACGGCTCGTCCCATCTTGCCTTAGTTAGCAATTCGCCCGGGGGCATTAGCGACAAGATCGCCATCGAGTTTTAAAGCCGGAGGTGGCTTTCTTAGTGTATGAGACCGGAAAGGATATCGCGGGGGCTTTCAGATTTGGATAACGATCAAAATTATTAACAAGCCTGTTGCCGCCAATAGACGGTATCAGTATGCGTGTGCGATCGAATTCGCTCCGCACTTTTTCCCCTCCCTGCTTCACCGCGCGCTGAAGAAAGTGCGTGTAGGTGAGCCGATCTGCGGCCTTGACCGCGGTTGAAAAATCTTCTTGATCTTTCTTCAGACAGCCCCTTTCCCCTCTCCTCCCCTCGCCCTGTACCCGTTTGCATCGCATCTCTGGTACTTTTTTGGCTTTTGACCATTCTTAGCATATTATCGACTAATTTAATTTTATGTTCGTCTTAATACGTGCACTGGAACTAGTGTGTCGACTCAATGAGCTATAACTTTAGAGTGGCACATCAAGGAACGTTCCGCTGGTTCATTGTTGTCACCTAGGGCGCCGCCATCTTGCCGTAAAAATCGATTTTGAGGTTAAGATTTGTAGGTTGTTTCCGGTCGTTTCGTAAACAAACTCGGGCATCGCCGGAAACGGCCTGCAAAATTTAACTAAAATTTAAACCTTGGAATCTGCCGTCCAAATTCCGAACGACCAACAAAATTTAACCTCAAACCTTGGAATCTGCCGTCCAAATTCCGCTTTTTCCCGGGATTCCTTCTACCCTGTGTGGCACAAGGTGGACCAGCCCACTGCCACTCTAAAGTTATAGCTCATTGTGTCGACTGTGTTCTCATCCTCACTCCTTCGTACTATGATTAAAAGTATTTTGAATATACCTATTTAATTCCCTTTATCCCCCCCCTTGTTCAGAGATGCATTCAGATGTTCCTCCCCCGCTTTTCTTTTCAGGCTAAATGATTAATTCCCCATGATTTAGTCCCCCCTCCCTTTGCAGGTATGTGAGTAGGTTTTCAGCATGTGACCTGCAAATCCCCATTACTTTTCTTTTCTGAAGGTAAGCTTGATCATGACTTAATTGCTTTGTCTTTTCTTTTGCTCTGACACTTTTATTGCCGTTTCCGTTGCTTTTGTTACGAGTTGAACTTGTGTGTAGAGATTGCCGTGTGCCCCTCATTCGTTCCCCAAATCATTTCGTCCCCCCTCCTGATTCCCATAGTCAGGTGGTCATCTACTTCTCTCCCTAGCTAAAACAAAGCCAAAGAAGAATGAGGGGGGGGGACGAACAAACAAACAAAAACAAAAAAGCGATGACTAAGGAGGATAGCAAAGAAGTAGAAAATCAATATTTCAAACATGCACTCTTCTACCAACGGACATCGAGTGGAAAGCATCAATTTTGACTATTTCATAGACATCGAAAGAAGGAATGTCAATACTTAATATCTATCCTTACAAAAAGTTTCAATAATTAGAAAGGGAGGAGAAATTAAAGCTGGCAGAAAACTAAAGCTGCGGCTTCAATGACTCTGGGAACTGCTACCAACGCAACGTGGAAAGAGCGACGGATTTAAGCTCTCAAACAATCTCATCCGAACTTGCGGGAATAGAAACCGCCAATCGGCATGCATCTTGTGCAGGGATTATGGCAACTCTAAGAACTCAAAAACACTTAGTTTAATTGCAAAACTGAAATGAGATGTTGAAACTTCGATGGGAATGAACTGACAGGGTGGATTCTAAAATTGATTCCAAATCTTGGGGGAAATGCCAAGTTCTTTCTTCCGACACTCCCCCTCTCTCTCTCTCTTTCTCTCTCTGAGTATCTGCTCTCAACACCGAACCAACCAAGGTTCGGATAGGACGCATTTGCAAACATTAGAAATGGTGCATGCTATTCAAAGCTTGTCTTTCGAGAGTTTAAACCATCTATAGTTTTGGTATAATTCCAGAAAAGGCTTTACAAATATTTGCTTCAAAAAAATAAGAATCAAAACTAATACGAAAAATGTTATCCATTGAATGGTTGCAAACAGAGGGGTGTCCCATATTTTGGCTACACGAGAGTTTCGAATTTTTCGTCAAAACAAGCAGGCTGATCATTACATTACATTTGGCCCATAATTGTGGACGCTATTTCAAAGTAACCGTCCATTTGTCCAAACTTTAATGGGCCGGGGGGGGGGGTCTGGCACAAGAGGGGGGGCATTTTCGGACCCGTGTTTGTGGAGGAAGAAAGGTAAAATTGTGCCTTTTGTCCCAAATGAAGGGCGACCGTAAAATTCTGTCTTAATCCTTGTTTCATGCTCGATTGATTCCATTCGTAGTTTGATTCCCATTACCAGATGGCAAGTCAAAGCTCTGCGGCTGTTCCTGATGTAGGGAATGCTAGCAAAGCCGTTCAGTTAATTCCATTTATGATCCCGAAGTTTGGCACATGAGCTTTGTTACACCCTGCATGTATGTAGAAAAGGAAAGCGTGTCAAAATATGCTCACATTTTCCGCCTAATGAAAGCATCGGAAAATCTTTGGAGGCGTTGGAGGAAATTACCGGTGAGCTTCGATAAACCACCCCTCACTCATTCAGTAACCCTTGTAAATATTGTAATAGCACCAAACAACAGACGAGGAAAATAAAAGTGTTATTTTGAATGGGGTGAAAAAAAAGAGAGAAAAAAAAGATGTTCCTCTGTGCGCTGAAAGCACTTTATCGTTGGCAACGACGAAGCTGCCACAATCCACCTCGGTAAGTACATATGAATATGATGGACATTCAACGGAGGGAGGGGGTTGAAGCGAGGGGGTAAGTTAAGTTGTGTATCGAACTGCGGGGTGGAAGAGTGATCGAGTCACGGAGATTGAGGGGGGGGGGTATGTTTCTGGACAGACCGACCGCATGGGTATAAAATTTTCGTAAACAACTAGATTGGGAAGGCTCGACTGGTGACGATCAAGCAAGAATTGAAGAGGGTTGCCGCCTTGCCGGATCTAATACCGGCCGGTTTATAAGCTCATACTATACTATACGAGGCTCGAAGGTCATCCAAGAAGTAAGTTAATACCAGCGGCGGCTCGTAAAATACGATGTATCGATGTCTATTTCATTTCAAACTATAGAAAAGTATCGATTGTCAGGGGGTGCAATGGGTCTGTTGCAAATTTTTGCTACAGCGATATAAAGTGCTTATTTCAATGTAATATCGCCTGAAAAGTCCATTGGTGGCATCATAAAGTCATGAAATACAATATTAAACTCACAAGAGGCGTTTATTGAAATCCAAGATGGCGGCAAAATATCGAGGAATCTGAATGTATGCACCGTGATCATCCAAGGATTGCCAACTTTGACAACCTCACTGGAGGTAGAGGCTATGTGTTTGTTTACGTTGTGATTGGTTGTGATGGATATTGTGAGGTTGGCTATCCTTGAATGTTCGTGGTGCATGCATACAGATTGCTCAATATTTTGCCGCCATCTTGGATTTCATTAAACGCCTCTTGTGAGTTTATTATTGCATTTCATGGCTTTCTGATGCCACCATTAGACTTTTTAGGCAATTTTACATTAGATTGCACACTCTGTAGCGCTGTAGCAAAAGTTTGCAACAGACCCATTGCACCACCGATGAATCGATGCTTATCTATAGTTTTAAATGGAGCGGACATCGATACATCGCATTTCACGAGCCGCCACTGGTTGATACGGTTATTATTTCCAAAATTAACGATAATAGACCTACTGGAGCAGGACAAGACAACCGTCCAACATTGACCAATAGGGCAGTTGCCAGGGTCTGAAGTTTTGTGTTTTTTTACAAAGAAAATGATAGTACTTGATGAGCTGAGAACAATAGTCTTTGCTTTTTTCTAAGTGTCCTGATTTTGGATATAAACACGGGTGAAGTTGTAGAAAATCTGTGCGTAGGGATGTCACTACGTGGAATTCCCATTTAAAACAATTTACTTTCGGCCAAAATCTCATATCTGAAACAATCGGACATAATTTGAAACCAAAGGCATCGTTGATCTCAGCTCATCAAGTATTTTAATTTTCTTTATAAAAAACACAACATTTCAAACCCTTGCAACTGCCTCATTGCAGGAGAGATGTGGCAAGACTGGTGAAAAATGCAAATTAATGGAAGCTTCCTGTCGAACAGATCCGAGCCGTCACCGAAATCGCCAGCGGACTTGCCCGAAGTGAAAGAGTATCGGAGCAACGATTATCAACGCGAGCGTTAATCATTTGCATATACGTCCAGACCCCGCCTCGCCTCCTCGCCAAAATATTCGCCGCGTTTCAGCCCTTGTACAATAAGAGTCACTCGATTAACTCCTGGGACTTCGCGTTCCGTTACGCCACATAGCTTCATTTCAAACACGTGCAATTCAGGGATGACACTTTTTTTTCCTCCGCTGAATGACAAGCGGTTTCGAAGAGTTCAGTGCAAATAACTCTTTCAATGGAGGTCTTGCTAGGTTTTGCTGTAGGCAAACGGAGTATCAATTTCAATGTAAAATGCTGCGAAAATAACGATGAGACCCCATTAAAATAGTCTAGAACTCACTCCTCACAGAATAAACTTAACTTGAAATTTCGGGTGACCACCTTTTGCATGTATGCACCAACCTCGGATTAGGACCCCAAACAAAAGAACATAACCTACGAATTTGAACAGTGAGATTAATGAATTTGCTTTCAAAAAGTAAATTTGAAGGAATTAAAAAGGTCTATTTATACTAATTTTGTCTCTAGGAGCACGGTGATAACTACAGAAAAGTTCTACGTTGCGTAATAAACGAGGAAGGCGGCACGTAATTTCATGTCCTGTTCTTTTGTTTGGGGTCTGAATCGAGGTTGGTGCAAACATGCAAGGGTGGTCACCCGAAATTTCAAGTTGAGTTTTCTCTGCGAGGAGTGAGTTTTAGACTTTTTTTAATGGCCTCATCGTTATTTTCGCGGCATTTTACATTGAAATTGATACTCCATTTGCCTACAGCAAAACCTTGCAAGACCTCCATTGAAAGAGTTATTTGCATGTAAAAACCAGGGAAAATCCAAGGTATATGGAAGAACAGGTATGGACAGGAGGCGGAGCCTATCTCAGTAGGGCTACGTCACAGATGTTCTAGACGGTCGCGATAAAATTCGCCTACCGTTTCAAACTATCTCACTCACTCTCCCGTGATCCCCATCTCTCGCTACTGCAGTAGGTGACGGCTACGTCATCGCCAAAAAAAGCGTGTCGTCATCATTTGGCGGGAAAGCTCGAAAGCCCCTTGAACCCCGCCTCCTGTCCATACCTGTTCTTCCATATACCTTGGGGAAAATCGCTAAAATCACACTATAAAAGTCTAAAATTTATTAATAAACTCACATAACTGCTATAACGGCAAGTTCGTAATGGCGGTTCGAGTACTTTTTTCTTAATGTTTCTTCGATGTGACATTTTTTTCATGGTTTTTTTTTTTTTAAACATTAATAGATATTTGAGATGTCACGTTGAGGGCAAATCCATACAAGAGTACCTAGAGCATGAAATTCTGCACATTTTAAAAAAAAAACTGAAGTCTCTAGCTATCATAGTACTCGAGAAAAGCTGTTTTGAAGTTGAAAAAACAAGCGAAAAATTGATTTTTCAGTACAAGCAAATTAACAAATAGTACATGAGAAAAAAATAAGAAACAGATGGTTATCAAATGGTTCTCAATTTCGCAATGTTGACTCATAAACTTTAAAATTAATTTAAAAATACTTTCCGACCTCCTAAAAATTGAAAAAAAAATATCCTCGCATTCCCTGAATTGTCCTCTACAAAATTGGTGGAAAAAAAAATGAAAAAAATGAAAAAAATCGAAAAATTAGGGTGGTATACCCCCTTAAGTATCCTCAATGTAATTTTTATAGGTTTTTGTGCATGAGTCAACTCTTCAATCCCCTGTGGCAAAAGATTATAAGAACCCCACTGCAAGGGTTTAAAATGTTCTGTTTTTCAAAAAGAAAATGAAAGCACTTGACGAGCTGAGAACAAAAGAGCTTTTTGATTTGTCCCACGTGGATTCAGGGATACACGCGAATAAAAATGCACAAAATCACGTGAGTCGTGACGTTGAAACGCGGAATTTTCATTAAAAACAATGCATTATGGGCTAAAATCGCATCATAGGAACTATGGCACTTATTGTTGGTAAGAAACCAACAACAACCTTCATTACAGCTCACCAAGCACTTTCATTTGCTTTTGAGAAACACCAACATTCAAACCCTTGCAAACAGCCCCATTTCAGTTTTTATACTTGGAATAGTTTCGACTCAAAATTGTTCGTAGGGATTTGAAAAATAATGTTTCCTCGAGCGCCTTCAATTAATTGTGTATGCAAAATCAGAATCGCGGTGCAGGAATATTTATCTAGCCACTTAATTTGAGCGAATGAGGATTTATTTTTCTTTGTAATGACCTGGTACTTAAAGGGTTGATACTAACACACAGAGAGCGATTTGGCAACGATGTATTGTTTTCCATTTGAACCCATGTTAATGGTCGAATACAAAGGTGTTCACCGATCACCCATTACTTGGACGTTTTCCACGGGTTTAAATGAACGAAGTGTACCGTTGCCAAATTACAAACAGTGGCGAGGTGTGCAATTTGGCAACGTTCCTATTTCCCATTTAAACACACTAGAAAGATCGAAGTGCTTGGTCATCGCCGATGACTGAGCCGTTCGACTTTCTTGGTGAATTTAAATAGAGCAAATACGTTGTTGCCAAGTTTCAGAACTCGCCACTGATAACACACTCCGCCACTGGGTCCTAACTGCGGCAACTCTTAATCCTTGCAAGATAAACAGTTAGATGAGGATGGATGGCATTGAACTTAAACAGCCTGTTCAAATTGCTCCAAAATGTGATTTTGCGGAAAAGGACTTCAAAATGTGACAACTATGTTCAATGCCGAGAATAACACTGCGAACTCCTAACCTAAAAAACATTTCCTAGGCGAGCATCGCTGATTAGCAAAATGATAAGCATATTATGTGAGCACACTCGATCATCATACGTTTCATTTCGAAGCGAAGCTCCTGCCTGGCTTGATACTCGCCCTCTTTATGTAAATATTTTTTCAAGTGCAAACTGTGAGAAAAAATTTCCACTTTTTACTGCATTTTTTTTTTTTTATTTTGTCAGCTTTGTGATTTTTATTTATTTACTCTTTATCTTAACCTTTATAGCTAAAATATATCATCCGCCCCCGCTCAAAACACGAGTCAGTGAATATAAATAGAAATATGCTTTCAGGTATTTGCAACTTCCAACTAGACCCGAGAACTTAATGAAAATGTGAGGACAGGGTGCTAACTGAATCTCTGAAGTTGCTCAAATGAGGCTATGAAGAGTCTTTTAAGCGGGCGCAAATCCGGACTGCGCAATCTTCACCCCCGATACAGCTTCAATGAAAAGCTCGAGATCACAACGTTGCAAGATCTTGCGGGTTTGGAAAACACCGAAACATGAAAAAAAATAAAAATAAAAATAAAAAAATAAAAAAAAAAAAAAAAAAAAAAAAAAAATCAACATGAGATTCACATCTGCGAGCAACCGTTGAGGTAGGAAAATTACTAGTGACCCAGCATTTTTGAACTTTGTATTGAACTATTTTAACATCCAATGATTGGTAGGTCGCTTCAACAGCGGAGGAATCTGAACCAAAAGTCGGGTCAGCTGTACTCGCAACTGTAACGTTTCTCATTCGCACCTTATTAGCCGCTGATTTGAAACTGTCGCCACGAGAGAGGCTCGTAAACTAATTTGGTATTAACGTAAGATTGAAATAAAAAAAATAAGATAACATGGAAGATACATTGATAGTACTTTCTTGGCATCATGTGACGCAAACACAATCACTCAAGTGGCAATGTGTTTTTCAGGTTCATCACGGAGATGCCGCTAGAAAGTGATTGGGAAACAGTAGTTAAGTACAGCGATTCATCGCGATGTGACTTTCATTTACGGTGAAAAGTGTATCAGTCTCAGAGCTGCCGCTTTGCGTATACTTAATGAAGTTTTTTAATTCACCGAAGATTCCTTCGGTTAAGAAAATATTACACAGTTCAGTTCAGTGCATGACTGCGCTGCACGGATATACTCGCTTCTGTAATCTTTTCTCAACCGGTGGAGTCGTCGATGACTTTAAAAAGCGTGCGGATATTTTGATTAATTAACGGCGTTTCCACCGATTGAGGAAAGATTACAGTTGTGAGTAAAATCGTGCAGCGCAGTCATATGCTAAAGAGAACTGTGTAATCTTTTCTTAGCCGGTGGAATCATCGGTGAATTGAGAAATGTCATAAATTATACGCAGACCGGCAGCTCTGATCAGGCTACAAATGGTGCAAAAGTGGGTTGATCAGTTCAAAAAAGAACGCGTGGGACGATGAATCCAACGAAGGCGCCGGGAACGACTCACGTCTCTGCGCGTTCCCGCGGCTCGAGTACGGCCGCAATTGGTCCGGTTGTGTTTCCATTTAGCTTGCCGGTTTCAAAATATCTTAACAAAGATTTCGAGACCGAAGTTAAAAATTTGGTCCATTTTTGTGGATTTTGGAGGGAGGGAAACTTACTTCTTGATCGACCCTCGTAAAACGCAAGTCAGTTCTTCTGGGTCTAGCGAGATCATCGGAAATAAAATGGCTTCGCATCTTTCAGGGTGCAAGGAGGTACTACAGGTGGGAGCTCTTCTACGTCACCGTCAATGTTACAATGCGAGGTAGAGCTGTGACGTCAACTTACAATAAAGAGCCGTGTACTTACACAGCTCCCACATGCAAAGGCACACAATACCCACACACGCGCACTGCACTTATACAAGCTCAGCGTTTACCCAACACCACATAAGATCGATGACGAATACCAGGTATAGTGCCAGTGCAGCCTTTCCCTCTCCTCTACCGCTCCGCGTGCGCAAATTTTCGACTTAATAATAAAATGAATGAGCTGTATCATCATAGCTTTCTACACAAAAGGCCAATTTGCGTCATCAAGACTACAGTGAAATCAGAAAGATAATTTTCTTTAAGTATAATTAAATAAAAAAGAAAAAGAAAAAAAATTGAACATGTAAAAATAAAGCGAATAAACGTTAAAATTAGTAAGAAAAAATAAAACCAAAATGAGTAAATGCAGCCACGATTGAAATTAAAATTTTGAGTAAATCCAACCACGGTTGAAATGAAAATGTTGAGTAAATCCAACCACGGTTGAAATTAAAATGTTGAGGGGCGATTTGGCGGCAGCGGAGTTAACGCGCTCACGCTTTCGACTCCGCGAGACGGTAGAAAGTGTCTTAACTTTTGACCTTTTCAGTCGAAACGCAGAGCCTCACTCACCTCCGCTCGGTCTCTTCGTTTTGAATTTACAACGAAAGCTTTTAATTACCGCGCCTTGACATTTATTTTGAGTAAATTCACGTAATTCGATAGTCGATACCATACAATGATACTGATATCATCAGGGATGCGAGGATTTCAACCCTCTCGACACTACGACTGAATAGTGAATATGTATACAGAGTGTCTCATATCACCCATACACACCTTCTACGTTCTATTTGAAAACTGCTAATATTGAAATTTGATACAGGGTCATACGGGGATCGGCGCACAGTGGAGCTAGTCAATGGGAGGGTCCGGAAATGGAATATATGACTGAAATGTTTTTATAGTAAAAAAACAAACTATACAGGGTGATTCTTGAAGTAAATTTTACAATAAAAAAAACCACAAGATCATACGGGAATCGGCGCACAGTGGAGTTAGTCAATGGGAGGGCCCGGAAATGGGTAATATGAATAAAATTGCAAATTTGAATGTTTTTACAGTCAAAAAACAAACTACAGGGTGAGCCAGAGCACCCGTACCAGGCATTTTTCTTGAAAACTACCGAACCAAATGATTTGAAACAAATAAGTCGGATAGGGAATCGACCCCAAATTTTTCATTTTGGATATTTTCAAGAGCCCCGAGCCATTTGGGGTATATTTGGGGGAGGGGGGGGAGGTTCAAACACATTTTTCAAGTTTTTTCGAAAAAAACCTCCAGTGAAAGTATCGAAATTAGTTTATAATCTTAAAGTAGAGTCAGTTGCCAACATTTTTGATCATTATTTTCCTAAAAACCCAAATTTTTTGGGTTATGGGGGATTTTTGAACATTTTTTGAATCGGCCTCTTTGACCACCCTGTTGAGAATTTTTCAAAAATCATTACAAATTCTAAAAGAACAGATCAAGACCTTTTGATTGCTGTGCCACAGGTTACCTTAAAGTTGAAAAATAAGGTGTTTTTTGCCAATTCAAAATTTTGGGGCCTCAATTGCAGAATTGGCGCATTTCCATAGTTTGAGCGAAACCCATTATTTCGCAGCACTCCCTCAAACAGTCATGGTCTTGGCTCCGCTAATGCGAAAAATCTGTTAAAACAATTTCTTTCGAGGTTCAACAGCATTTTCTCAAAATGATACGAGGAATGATACATTTAAAACTCAAGAGATTTGACTATGATTAAATTGCCATAAGGAGTGTGAATATTTTGTTTTTTCGTATGTTCGTGTAGCAGTTATCCATCATTCAAGGGGGTGGGCTTTTTTTATAATTGACTGGTGTATTATGCGAAATACATATAGCCTGTTTAGAAAACTTGGTAATGAAGTTGTCAGTTCCCCAACTGACAAAATGATAAAGATCAAAATCTTTTACTGGATTATTTTTTCCGCAGATAATTTTCTTTTTTTCTCAGATTAAGAGCACCTAGGATTGCTAGATTCGAGAGTCCATGTTGAAGACAAAAATGTAATGGATAATTGACAGAATAGAGCAGTAGGTATGTTTCTTCGTGCATTTAATTATGCATGAGTAAGTAAAGAAACGTACACTTTCTACATTGGTTTACAATTATTTGCTTGCAGTCATTAACCGTTTTCAGCAGTTCGAATACATGTCAGAACATCAACAAAATAGTGAGATAGTAGATGATATAGAGCTAATCTCTGATTCAGAAACATGGTTTAAACCCAAAAAAGCAAAAGTTGAGGTAAAATCAGAGACTTCCCCTGCCAACGCTTAACAAGATAAGCAGAAGCTTGTATTTTCTGAAGGGACTCCTATACAGGGTGTAACAGATGTATCCGCCCCCCCCTGTTTAACTTTGAACGAGTTGAGATAAATTGTTGCGGTTTGGACCATTCTTCATAATTTTAGTTGAACTTTATTTTGTTGGGGGTCCAAACCCCCCCCCCCCCTAGGGGGCCCCCCAGGGGGGCTATCTCAAAAATTTCAAATGGCAACCCTATCTTGTGATACATCGTTTGAAAGGGCGTAAAATTCTAAGACTTTTGGCGCAAACCGAAGGTCGATATCGTTTTTCGTTTTCGATATATCGAAAGTCAAAGTTCGACTTTAACCCATTTTCAAAAAATCAGAACTCCCATTTAAAAAGTCGGAAACTAAAAAACTAGGGGTCTAAAATACTCTAAAAAGCAAGTCCTTTTTAGAAAAAAATACGGTTCTGCCATAAATTTGGTTTTAGAGCCCCCCAACATTTGTCAAAAAAATTGCCCCTCAAGGGGTCTATCTCAAAAATTCCGAGGCACGACCCCTATCGAGTGATACATTACTCAAAAGAGCGCAATAAACTGAGCATGTTGGCACAAACCGCAGGTCGATATCGATTTTAGTTTTCGATACATCGAAATTTGACAATAGCTGAAAACCCAACTTCGCCATTCGATATATCGAAAACTAAAAACGATATTGACCTGCGGTTTGCGCCAAAATGCTCAGTTTATTGCCCTCTTTTGAGTAACTTTTGAGCGTTTTTTGAAATTTGAAGCAGTTTTTTTTTCTACAGCCTCTGAAAATTTCGAAATTTTCAAAAAAATTTAGGGGCTCAGAAACCCCCTTTTGGTAAATTTTCCAGAAAGTTTGTATTTTTTTCTGAAAAGTACTTGCTCTGTAAAACATTTTGAATCTAAAGTTTTTTAAATTTGGATAATTTAAAAGGAAGTTGTGAATTTTTGAAGATGGGTCCATATCGAACTTCGAACTTCGATATATCGAAAACTAAAAACGATATCGACTTCCGGTTTGTGCTGAAAGTCTTAGAATTTTGTCCTCTTTTCAATCATCGAATAAAAAATGGGGGTCCCCATTTGAAGTATTGGATTTAGGGGGGTGGTGCCCCCCCTAGGGGCCCCCCGGAGGGGGCCCCAAAATTGGCGACCCCCTTAAAAGGTGTCCCCCTCGAAATCATTTAACACGTGTTTGAGCGATTTTCTAAATTTGCAACCGTTTTTGAGATAACTTGAGTGGAACCTATTTTAATTAACACCCTGTATATATATATATATATATATATATATATATATATATATATATATATATATATGGGATATATATTATATATATATATATATATATATATATATATATATATATATATATATATATATATATATATATATATATATATATATACAGGGCTAACAATGGGCCGCAAGGGCCCATTGTTAGCTCCATTGGGTCACCTTTTTATGCTTTGTCAAAGTTTTTCACTACTGTGTTGTCTAACATTGTCGGTGATACTGATTGCCATGTTGCCAACTCTTTTGAGTTTTTTGAGTCTGTCAACAATCAGGAGATTCCAGATGGGTACAAACTCATTTCGCTTGATGTCACTTCCATGTATACCAACATTTCCTCGGATTTGGCCTTAGAATGTGTTAGTCGTCGGTGGGATGAGATTGGTCAACATTGTTCCGTCCCCAAGGATCAATTTCTTTATGCCCTCAAAGTGTGTTTGGAGTCCACTGTTTTTCAGTTTGAGGACAAATTTTTTCATCAGATTCGTGGTTTGGCAATGGGGGGTAGTGTCTCTGCTGTGTTGGCGAACATAGTAATGGAGGATTTTGAACTGGAAATTCTCGGCACCATTTCATTTTTAATTCTTTTTTATAAAGATACGTCGACGATTTGTTTTTGGTGGTTCATGAGGACACAGTGGTACCTATTTTGCATTTTTTTAATTCAAAAATCCCTCCATTCAATTTACTCTTGAAGAAGAGGTCAACCAGTCTATCAATTTCCTTGATATGACTGTGTCCCGGTTAATAATGTTTTGAAATGCAAATGGTACCAAAAGCCTTCGTCCTCGGGCGTTTGTTGAATTTTTTGTCGGTGCAGCCATTTATTTACAAACGTAATGTCGTCACCAATCTTGCGCAACGTATTTTTCGTTTGAGTGACCGGGATTTTACCCAAACTACCGCCAATCTGGGTAAACGTATTTTAATGGAAAACTGCTACCCTGCCCATCTTATTAACAGAGAATTCTCCAAAGTGTCCGAAAAAATTATCATGAAAAAGCTCCATCCAGGAATAAAGTTGATTTTTCTAAACTTTTAGCCTCCATACGTTCCCTTTTTGTCTGAAAGACCTTTAAAATTTTTGATGTATTACACCATGTATACTCTCATTTTGAATGTGATTTACCCATTAATAACTGGTTATTGAACTGTTCATTGGAACACGGACGTAACGTATTATTTCTCCCAAATTTGGCTACAATGTTTACAAGGTATGGCTTGTGATACATCATTTGAAAGGTCTTTCAGAAACGAAAAAAGTGATGCCCCCCAAAAGTCGGAAAAACAACCCCCTTCCAAAATGGCGGCCGTTTTAAGGTAAGGGGGCTCAAGGGGGGACCTTCAGAAAAATAATCCAAAATTGAACGTTACATGGCTAAAAGGGCCTTAAAAAGAGAAAAATAATGGTTCAAACCGCGAGTCAAACCGACTTTTCAATCCAAAGTTACGGCCGATTGAAATTTAGGGGTGCCTTTTTGGGGAACCCAACTACCCCTAAATTTCAATCGGCCGTAACTTTGGATTGAAAAGTCGGTTTGACTCGCGGTTTGAACCATTATTTTTCTCTATTTAAGGCCCTTTTAGCCATGTAACGTTCAATTTTGGATTATTTTTCTGAAGGTCCCCCCTTGAGCCCCCTAACCTTAAAACGGCCGCCATTTTGGAAGGGGGTTGTTTTTCCGACTTTTGGGGGGCATCACTTTTTTCGTTTCTGAAAGACCTTTCAAATGATGTATCACAAGCCATACCTTTACATTTGAAAATTTTTACGTAGGGCCCCCCGAAGCCCAAAAATTTTGGGGTGAGGGGGCCGTGTACCCTTTTTCACAAAAAATGGGCATGTGATACATCAAAAGAAAGCCTTTGGTCTGCCCTTTCAGAAACATTTTAGTTTTTTGAAATCCAATGATTTGGAGGGTCACAGCGGTCGATCTAAGATTACCCCTAAATTTTTTGAAAACCACCCCTAACTCAAAAAAGGGTGGTTTTTAGAAAAAAAACTTAAAGATGAAATTTTTTTATTTTTTTTATGCGGTATTAGATTCCAATGTCAAAACATACCCTTTCCATTTGATTTTTTCGAGATACGGGTACCCACCCCCCTAAATAACCCCCAAGGGGTAGTTTTGGGGGGCTGAAAATATTTTCCCCGAATTCTTTGGGGTCGATATACGTTACACGTGTTTCACCGATTTTTCATATTTGCCTTAGTTTGGCCACAATAAAAGCTGGCCAGGTGGTCTGAAACACCCTGTATATACCGGGTGTCCCAGACCACCCGTCTAGATACTTTTTCTCGAAAACGGCTGGGAGTTGAGATCTGAAACAAAAAAGTCAGATAGGGAATTGACCCCAAAGAATCCAATGAAAATATTTTCAAAGTCCTTCGAGGCCCCCCAGGGGGGTTTGGGGGGGGTTCGAAACACATTTTTCCATTTTTGGCGGAAAGAAGCCTATGAAAGGTACCAAAATAAGTTCAGATTCTGAAAAAGCAACTCATTGCCGACATTTTTGGTCCTATGAATTTTTCCAGAAAACTCCAAATTTTGGGGTTATGGGCCCTTTTGGGGGGAAATTTTCAATCGGCCACTGTGACCACACCATTTAATATTTTTCAAAAAACTAAAAACCATCTGAAAGAAGACATCAAGACCTTTCGATTGGTGTGCCACATAATACCTAAATTTGAAAAATTAAGGCCCCCACGTAGAATCCAAAATTTGTGGGCCTTTGGGCCCCCCACGTAAAAAAAGTCAAATGGCAAGGTATGGCTTGTGATACATCGATCAAAAGCCCGCAAAGAGTAGAATAAGATGGCGCAATCCAAAATCGTCTACAATCTTTATTTTAAAAATGGCGGCCATGAAAATTATGGGTGCTCAAAAGTAAGTCCTAGGAAAAGAGCCTAAGGTTGAACGATACATGGCTTGGAAGGCCTTAAGAAATGCAAACAAATAGTACAAACCGCAAATCAATCCGCCTTTTCAATCAAAAGTTATGACCGATTGAAACTTAAAGTGCTCAATAAGGCCTATTTACGGCTGCTTAAATTTAAATCGGTCACAACTTTTGATTGAAAAGGCGGATTGATTTGCGGTTTGTACCATTTGTTTGCATTTTTTAAGGCCTTTCAAGCCATGTATCGTTCAACCTTAGGCTCTTTTCCTAGGACTTACTTTTGAGCACCCATAATTTTCAAATGGCCGCCATTTTTAAAATAATGATTGTAGACGATTTTGGATTGCGCCATCTTATTCTACTCTTTGCGGGCTTTTGATCGATGTATCACAAGCCATACCTTGCCATTTGACTTTTTTTACGTGGGGGGGCCCAAAGGCCCACAAATTTTGGATTCTACGTGGGGCCTTAATTTTTCAAATTTAGGTATTATGTGGCACTTCAATCAAAAGGTCTTGATGTCTTCTTTCAGATGGTTTTTAGTTTTTTGAAAAATATTAAATGGTGTAGTCACAGTGGTCGATTGAAAATTTCCCCCCAAAAGGGCCCATAACCCCAAAATTTGGGGTTTTCTGGAAAAATTCATAGGACCAAAAATGTCGGCAATGAGTTGCTCTTTCAGAATCTGAACTTATTTTGGTACCTTTCATAGGCTTCTTTCCGCCAAAAATGAAAAAATGTGTTTCGAACCCCCCCCCAAAACCCCCCTGGGGGGCCTCGAGGGGCTTTGAAAATATTTTCGTTGGATTCTTTGGGGTCAATTCCCTATCTGACTTTTTTGTTTCAGATCTCAATTCCCAGCCGTTTTTGAGAAAAAGTATCTAGACGGGTGGTCTGGGACACCCGGTATATATACAGGGTGTACCAGACCACCCGGATAGGTACTTTTTCTCGAAAACGGCTGGGCGTAGAGAGCTGAAACAAAAAAGTCAGATTGGGAATTGACCCCAAAGAATTCAATGAAAATATTTTCAAAGCCCCCCGAGGCCCCCCTGGGGAGTTTTGGGGGGGTTCGAAACACATTTTTCCATTTTTGGCGGGAAAAAGCCTATAAAAGATACAAAAATAAGTTCAGATATTAAAAGAACAAATAATTGCCAACATTTTTGTTCCAGTAAATTTTTCCAGAAAACCCCAATTTTTTGGGTTATGGGCCCTCTTGGGGGAAAATTTTCATTCGGCCACTGTGACCACACTATTCAATATTTGTACAAAAACTAAAAACCATCTGAAAGGAGAAATCGAGACCTTTCGATTGATGTGCCACATAATACCTAAAAGTGAAAAATTAAGGCCCCCGCTTAGATTCCAAAATTTGGGGGTCTTTGGGCCCCCCCACGTAAAAAAATTCAAATAGCAAGGTATGGCTTGTGATACATCGATCGAAAGCCCTCGAAAAGTAGAATAAGATGGCGCAATTCAAAATCCTCCACAATCATCACTTTCAAAATGGCGGCCATTTGAAAATTATGGGTGTTCAAAGGTAAGTCCTAGGAAAAGAGTCCAAGGTTGAACGATACATGGATTGAAAGGCCTTAAAAAAAGCAAACGAATGGCGCAAACCGCAAATCAATCCGCCTCTTCAATCAAAAGTTATGGACGATTGAAACTTAAAAAGCCTTAAACAGGCCTTATTGAGCCCTTTAAGTTTCAATCGGCCATAACTATTGATTGAAGAGGCGGATTGATTTGCGGTTTGCGCCATTCGTTTGCTTTTTTTAAGACCTTTCAATCCATATACCGTTCAACCATGGAGACTAGCAGTGATGTTCCATTGAAGAAGCTCATCCAAAGAATAAATTGACACACAGACAATGATGATGTGAAATGTTTGGTCAAAAAATGTAAAAATAGGAAATTCAACCTCACAAATTAATGGCTTTCTACAGAAAAGAACCAACTTTGTCATGCTCGTAGATGGCAACCAATTGCTGCACATTTTCTGTGTAGTTAGATCCCCCCTTCTGCTTGCAAGGAAAAGTTGTATTCTTTCTGCAGAGCTGTTCAGTATGATTAACCGGTGAAAGTGCCTCTGCCTTTGGAATACTTAATCTGTTGCTCTAATCAGCGAGTCAATTACTTGTCATGTCTTGTCACAATTTACAATAGAATTCAGGAACAAAAATAATGTATGATTTGCCCCTAAATAATAGCAGCACTTCACTGTTCAAAATGTAACTTGACCATGGAGGCATACTCACGAACAATCACGAAATCCAAACTGGGCTGAGCAATAAAGAAGGATTGATTAAAATATCTGACTACTCTGAACAGGCCCGGACTGGCTCACCTGAGAGGGCGCGGGACAGTAGACTAGGGGGGCGCCACCCACCGGGGGGGGGGTCTGGGGGTATGGAATACCCCCCAGGTAGGAAGGGGGGCCCGGGGGTCCTCCCCCGGAAATTTTGTGGGATTCAGAATCTGCCAGAACGCAAATTTAAGCCATTTTAAGCGATCAGATCGGTTAATAAGTCAGCTCGATTCTTTGCAACTTTTCATGAATATATGCGACCTTTTAAGTCGTCAATACGGAATCCTGCGGGGGGAAAAACGAACAGGAAAGTATAATTATGAGCTTGGAAAAACTATAAAAGAAGAGGAGAGGATATCAATGATTAGTTTTCTGGACCTTCCAATTTTCGTTTATAAGTTCCACCAAACGACTCTATATTAACAGAGGGATCATATTGATCGAGGAAAAAATAAATAACTCACATTTTATGTCAGAGTCAGATGAAAATACTGTATTTTGTTTTTGTTTTTGTTTTTTTTGTTTTTGTTTTTTTGTTTTTTTTTTTTTTAAATTTTATAAAGCTGAGCTGCATCATCAAAAATGATCATTTTTTTCCCAGTATACACCAAAACTTTTTAGTCAGTATAGGCAGTGGCACACCGAGACAGTTGTCTTGGGGTGGGGGGGGGGTACGACTCAAATTCCGGGGGGTCTGGGGGGTATGGAATACCCCTCAGGACAAGCGGGGGGTCCGGGGAAAATTCCACCCCGGAAAATTTTTCAATTTTCCGGACCTTCAAATTGAATTTTACGGTACTTTCATGTACAGTAAAATTGAAATGTTCAAAAATAATTATTCGATTTTGCCTGCACGAAATCGTTGCTCTCGACTCATAATTGGAGGGAGAAGAGTTAAGTGGAATAGGGATGATAAGGAGCCATGGAATATTTTGGGGAAAGAGGTTGTTTCATCGCCCATAAGGAATGGGCTGTGAATTGAGATTGCCTTCATTTTTTCAGGGCTGATAGAGCTATTCACGGGGAGTCTAAATATGGTCTATTTTTTATTTTAGCCCTCTTAGAACCGTGGGGGCGGGCCGGGGGGGTCGAAGGTAAAAGGGTTTTTCGGCCATAACTTTTGAACGGTTAAAGATAACAAAACCAACTTTTTTTGAAATGAAAGGTCTATTAATGATCCATTTTTCTGTTGTGTATGATATTTCAAAAATATTGACTTTTAGTTGAGTTATTGCATTTTCAAAATTTTGGAAATTCCAAAAAATTGGATTTTTGAATTTTTTTCATATGCCCATCGCACTGAGGAAAACAAAAAAACTGTCTCTAAGAAATTTCTTTCTTTTCCGGTTAAAATGAGCTAAAGTTTGTTTTCGAGAAATGATTTGTCTTCGAGTTATGAATTTTGAAGTGTCCAAAATAGCTATTTTTGCGTTATTAGCGATTCTTATAGTTGGGGGGGGGGGGCGTTCCTGCTCGTCTCTTACACGTTAAGTAGGGCGCAAACCATGCCGCCCTCAACTCATCTTATGTCACTTATGATGGAGGGCGCCAAGAGGACGGGGGAAGCGCCCTCTCGTGTCTTACGTTAACTGTAATGTGTAAAGCATTCAGCCCTAGAATCATGTTATGTGACTTTGGGCAGAAAGTGGGGTGTAATGCGCTTCCACTCGTTCCTTCTACGTTAATTACGGCGCAAACCATGCCGCCCTCGGTTTATATGAGTTTTAAGACGGAGGGCGCCCTATGACACATGATATTTGTGGTACTCAAGTCACCGCTTAAGGAATTTTTTTGGGGGGGGGGGTGCCGGGGCGCCACGGACAGAGGGCGCACCGGGCATCTGCCCGGTTGCCCGGTGGGCCAGTCCGGGCCTGACTCTGAAGAAAACAATCTGACCAGAAGCGATGAAGTTTAATGAGATCTGAGTATACAGGGTGTCCGGTAAGTCCCGGAACGGCTGCGCCATTTCTTTATTTACGCAGATAAAAAAACCAAACTTTGGGAATGTTCCTAGATAAATAAAAACTACTTTTGGGGGGGGGGGGGTCAAAATTTTGGTAGCCCCTCCCGGGGGGGCGGGGGCGCCCCTAACTTTTTTTTTCAAATGGCAACCCCTATGTTATGATACCTCATTTGAAAGAGAGTAAAAAACTGAGCAATTTAGTGCAAACCGCAAGTCGATATCTCTTTTAGTATTTGAGATATCGAACTTCAAAATCTATGGAAACCCATTTCAAAAAAAAATCATAACTCTTATTCAGAAAGTCGCTATTTAAAAAACTAGGGGTCTAAACTACTCTACATAACAAGCTCTTTCCAGGGAAAAACACCTCTGCCCAAAAAAATTAACTTACAGTTATTGTTTTTTTTCCCGCCAAAATTTTTTAAAACATTTTGGCGGGAAAAAAAGCAATAACTGTAAGTTAATTTTTTTGGGCAGAGGTGTTTTTCCCTGGAAAGAGCTTGTTATGTAGGGTAGTTTAGACCCCTAGTTTTTTAAATAGCGACTTTCTGAATAAGAGTTATGATTTTTTTAAAATGGGTTTCCATAGATTTTGAAGTTCGATATCTCGAATACTAAAAGAGATATCGGCATGCGGTTTGCGACAAAATGCTCAGTTTTTTACTCTCTTTCAAATGAGGTATCATAACATAGGGGTTGCCATTTGAAAAAAAAAGTTAGGGGCGCCCCCGCCCCCCCGGGAGGGGCGACCAAAATTTTGACCCCCCCCAAAGTAGTTTTTATTTATCTAGGAACATTCCCAAAGTTTGGTTTTTTTATCTGCGTAAATAAAGAAATGGCGCAGCCGTTCCGGGACTTACCGGACACCCTGTATTTTGAACGTGAATCTGAAAATCTAAGACACCTTAATAAATAATCATCCCATCTGTCATTAGATGACAAACATTTAGATGCTGCAGAGAATCTAACCTCATTTCCAACAACATGAATAACAACAATGTTTACGGTCTCCAGCGTACTGCACATTGCATCACGGCTATTCTGCAGGCGTTTTTTACGGAACCCGGCCCAGTTCTTCAACACGGCGGAGATGGGAAGTGCCATATCTCTTAGGCTTAGTAATCTCTGGACCGAAATCGAAGACGACCTAAACATAAAAAAGTCTAGCCCTTTCTGAGGAGTCGATTAAAACGCTGTAGATTCCGTAGAGAGTAGTTGGCAGTAAAAATCGCTCCTAAAATCGAAGTAATAATTAAAATGAAAAAAAAAAAAAATAAAAAAAGTTTTTCGCCGGATGATCGATTAGATCGAACAGCCTGACGACTATCGATTATGGCGAATTCGATTGCAGGATTTGAATGTTTGGCATTTAATCGATCAGTTTTGATAGCTGTCGATCTTAACTGTTGCTTACAATGAAATCGATCGATTCTCGTCAGGCGATATCTATCGATAGCTAGAACCAGACCACGATAATATGAAACTGTAAGTAATCAATTAATATACACTGCAAATTATTGGCACCATGGAGCGAGAAAGTCGCGTGCGGACCCCGCAACAGAATGTGCCCATAGCTCAAAACGGCGCGTAGCGCAGGTGCGGGGGAAGCGCCGATTTTTTTTATTATTAGCCTCGATTAGCAGGAAAGTGGCAGTATTAGTCGCTGTAAGAGGGAGGTTCATATTACAAGTACTGTAAGCGCTTATTTTTAATCTTAAAAGGAGAGGGAAATGATATTGATACAGCGAACGAAAGAAAAGTGGGCGAGGTAGAAAAGAAACTAAAGCAGAGTCAATAGTCTCTCTTTACCTTACAATAAAAGCAAATTAAAACTTATTAACGAGAATGCATTTTTGAACGAATGGAAAACTCATCGTAACATCAAAACTGAACTGGGTTTCAAGTAAAATTGCGTCTCAGAGAGCGGAAAAAGGGAAAAGTACTGCAGGAAAGGGAAAAAAGAGGAAAAGTTCTTCGCGGGCTTCGTCAAGAAGCGAGAGCATTATCGGTCGACTCTTGAACTAATTCCTAGATTATTTATTTAACTAAAATTTGCTAAGAGCATTAGCAGGAAGACCTGAGAGATAGCCGAGTTTTCATTTTAAAAGTATTTATTCAACCCATCCCCTGGCCCGGCCATCAAACCCAACGTTACGATGCTGAAAACATCGCCGATGGAGAGATGAGGATGTTCCGCTGTTTTCTTTTCCTTTGCATTAACCACCAACAAGAGGACTGTATGAATGCATTTAACCTCATTTTCTTTCAACGTTCCTTCATTTTTAAACGTTCAACGGGGGATTTAAAATGCCGTCAAATCTTAATGAAGTGACGCAACTTTGGAAACAGGTGAAAGTACGAGTAAGACGGTGGATGAACGTTACTTGAGTCTTGATGCGATTTCGAGTCGATGCGGTTCGTAAAACAATTTCAAAGTTAATTTAAACAACATCGGAGAGGGAAAGTCAAGAAAGCTTTTATAAAATTGTTTCTTTAAGAAGACTAAAAGAGGTAAGGCTCCGTATTTATTTAACCCGGGCCTTTATAGGAAAAAGATCACTGATTAATTCCGCTACGATTATTGTGTGAGAAGTTCTGAGTCGCAGTGCCACAAAGTCATCATTCTGAATCCGACATTCCCGAATACTCGACATTTTCAAATAGCAACTGCTATCGTGTGATACATCATTGGAAAGGGCATACAATTTTTAGACTTTCGGCAGAAACTAGAGGTAAATTCAGTTATCTTGGATTTGATACATCGAAGGCCAAAGATTTTTCACCCACTTTCAAATAATGATTATACTCCTCTTTGGAATAATTCAATGAACGAGAAGTCAAAATGCTCCAAAAATCAATATCTTTTCAGAAAAGTTTACAATTTTATTAAATAATTTGTGAAAAGTTTGATTTAAAGCCCCCAGACATTTACACGTTTTGGTACCCCACGGAGGTTATCTGAAAAATTCCGAAGGGCGACTCCTATCGAGTATTACATCGATCAAAAGAGCATACATATCAGAGCATTATATTGCAAGTTCGTGGCCAATATTTTTTTTCCGTTCTCGAGGTACCGACTTATGTAAATCGAAGTTTGACAATTCGTATCTCAAATACGAAAAAAGATATTCCTTTTAGTCAGTTTGCGCTAAAATTCTCAGTTTATTACTTTTTTTCGATCGATGTATCATTTGATAAAAGTTGTCCGTCGGAAATCTTCAGAAATCCCCCCCCCCGCGTTTGGGGAGGGGAAGGCTTGAACCAAAACGTGTAAAATGAGACCCTTCCAGAAAACTTTTGACAATTTTGAGAAAATTGTAATTTTTTTTCTGAGAAGATCTTGGTTCTTTGAGTATTTTAGATCCCTAGTTCATCGGTTTCCGACTTTTCAAAGAGGAAAAATGATTAGTTAAAAATGGGTATTTAATTTTAAAGGCTGATAAGTCGTATTAAGGTCAGTTCGAACATATTTTTTTCGAGTTCCTAGCGGTGCCAGACCACTACTTGTAATGAGGAACACGCAGTTCTAGGAATTCAATGTGACAAAAACTCGATTTTCCTTCTCTGTGTATTAATGAAATAAATACCATGCGTACATCAGTTAGAATGCTCATGCATGCGAATTCACGAAAAATTAAATGTTGAACATACCTCGTCTACATACTTATTCATACCGTGAAAAAAACCCATTTGCAGAACTTTAAAGGTTCAATATTTTGAACAGTATGCATTAAAAAAAATCACATTGTCATTTGAGGTATTCAGTTATAATTGAAATTGTATAGATGTAAAGATAACTAGAGTTGGCTCCGCTGAAGAGCTGAGAATGCGTAAAATGCAAAAACAGACGGTTTGAAATTCACTGATACCGAAATACCAACTCGTTTCCTCCGTTAAAGGCAGCAATAACAAACAAGCAGTGTAAAATTTCATTTGCGGAGTTGCAAGAGAGATCCAAATAAAGAAATTACTTCAATCCTTCATAAACCAGATTCCCTGGTGGTGCGCCCACCATAAACCATAATGGTGGTGCGCAACCCATTTTTGGCCACCATCTTCATGGAAAAAAAAGAATGGTGTAGTTTGCCATTCGCATAGCTGATTTTGGCCCCTACCAGAGTTAAGATAAACTTGACCAGAGTTACGGAACATTCGACCAGGAATCAGGTCAATTTCACTTGATACCTGGTCAAATGTTCCATAACTCTGGTCAAGTTTATCTTAACTCTTGGAGGGGCCAAAATCAGCTATGCGAATGGCAAATTACACCATTCTTTTTATTTCCTCGTTGCGCGTCACTGCCTGAGTTAATATTACAGAATACTGTGTTAGTAGTACGTCATCATGGTGCGGATTTAGCGCGGCGTTTGAACGTGTACCTGGAACGTGCCGCAACCAAATCAGGTGTGCGGGTCTAAAAAGGGGGCTTGAAGTGGAGCATCGCCTTTTATATCCCTTCATTTTTTGGACCTAGAACTGTCACTGGAAAGTTTTAAATAAGCTTAAAAGGTCGAGGACGGTGCTTTGTGAGGATTTTTCTTCACTGATTTTTTGCCACTTTTAATCGATCTCAGACCATAGTCCGCGGTTAACCAAAATATTACACAGTTCAGGACAAAACCTCGAAGCGCAAAAACATGTATTAGCCTTAGTTTACGTAGAACGTTTTTGTATACTGTGGACGATTAACGCTTGGACTAGACGCATTGGACAAAATATTTTGGACGAAACATCTATTGAACAAATTATATTGCCACCCTGCTATAGAGTCTTTAGTAATGGCGGCATCCAACCATGAGCGTTCCAAACAAAGACACACTGTCTCTCTTGATCTCACTTAACCCCCATGTGCTCAGTACTGCTATCTCACTCTAATTTCAAAAATCGTAAATACAGTTGTCTTTTGCGATTTTTTTTTTTTTTTTTTTTTTTTTTTGGGCTGAAATTAATTCCTTGAGGCATTTTAATGCGAATTTTAAAATAATACGTCGTAAAAGAAGGCTCTGTATACAAAGTTCGAAACTAGAAAGGAAGGTTAATGGGTATAAATGAGGGGCACGGTAGAGTGAGTGAGATAGTTTGGAACGCTACGCGAGTTTTGTCACAACCGATTGCGACCGATGAGTGCATTGTTGTGACTAACCGTTTACTTTGCACTAAAACCGTCTATTAAGGCGAAAAAAAGTCATAACCCGTAACTCCTCAGGTCCATGGATGCGAACCGGAACCGTGAGAACCTGCCTATTTGACATAATCGAAACCGGGATCTTCGGGTACGTCGAACCGTCAAATTTTAAATTATGACGAGAAGTGACTCCAGCATTACAGCCTCCTAAAAATTTTCGATTTTTTCTAAAATATTGATTCCCCAAATTTCACAAGAATCAACCCAACAATCGAAAGAAAAACTCCTGTAGGAAAGTTTAAAAGGGGGAGGGAGGAAAGAGAAAGGGCGCTTAACTTCCTGAAAATCGATGTCCCTCTTCTGAATAATGGTTCCACGTGTCACGTGATTGATTATTAAAGACAATCTGGTTTCTTTGACTTCCGTTGACCGTTGACTTCGCACTAAAACCGTCTATTAGCATATGGGTGCCCGCAGAAAAATGTCCAAGGGGGGCAAAAGTTTTGAACCCCAATGGAAGGTCAAGGGGGGACCACCACCCCCCCCCCCTCCCGAGGAAAAAAGGAAGGCCTTCTCTCCCCCCCCCCCCTCATACAGAGTTCGTACAATTATTAAGCCATTTTTGGTGTATCCGAATAGTAATAATAATTTTGACGTGTTTGATTTTATGAATAAACGGACAACAGATGATAATAATGGTAAGTAAATGTATAATTCTACTATTCCTTGCAAAAAGTGAGTTAAAATTACAACATAAACTAATAATAAACTTGGTCAACTATATTACTCCTTAGATTCACAATTCATTTTTCTTCGGTCCTTTCAATTTTCTTCGCGAAATTTTGACTGTTTTGAATTCCAGGGGGGTGGGGGAGGGTGGGGGCAAGCGGGACTGCGGGTGCCCATGTATTAGCACAAAAAAAAAAAACCTAGCAAGAGCTCCATTGTGTAACCGCGCGTGTGAAGTGTCATCATAGCTGCCGTTTTGCGTATAGTTAAGCGCATTTTTCAATTAACCGATGATTACACCGGTTGAGAAAAGATTACACAAATCAGTTCATTGTACGACTGAAATGCACGAAAATACTCTGATCTGTAAACTTTTCTCAATCGGTGGAAAATCTTTTAACTGATTAAAATACCAGCAAGTTTCTTTTTAAGTGGTCGACGACTCCACCTGTTGAGACTGGATTACAGATGCGAGTCATTTCGTGCATTACAGTCATACACTGAGCTGAATTGCGTATAATCTCTTCTCAACTGGTGGAATCATCGGTGAATTGAAAAATGCGATATATTTGACGCAAAACGGCAGCTTTGGGTGTCATTACTCTTGGATTCGCAAGAGCTGGCGACACTGTGTTTGCTCAACAGTGTTGCCAGATTGGGGTATAAAAAAGCCGTGCGTTTTACGTTGATTTAAATGGGGACGATACGGCTTTTAACCCTCGATCTGGCAACACTGTTGCTCAATACTCACACTCCGCGCCCCGCACTCTTTCCAAGGGCGGACTGAACAGCTGCGCTCCACTTCTTTACGGCGTGCAACGCAATGGAGCTACGGAGAGAAAAAGCAATCGATTGGTGTGCGCGGAGTCGATTTTTTCCACCCCCTCCTTCTTTTATTTTCACTTCTCATTTCGCATTTCACTTTTTTTTCCTTTTTCTTTTTGTGACTTCCGACTTTTAATTTTGACTTCCCCATTCCCCCCGAAAAAAAGGAAAGGGGGGGGGGGGTGAAAAAAACCCGAGATGCGGGAGTGGAACGATGTGATGGCAAGCGGGCCGGGTTTTGGTCTTGCGAGGGCCGGGGTGATACTTTTAATGAAGGCAGATCAGGAGGCGAATGTTTGTCAATTCTCAACTTTCTACTGTAATCGAAGAGGAACGTTGACGGAAGAGGAAGCAGTAAAGGCTGAGAGGGGGCAAAAGAGAGAGAGAGAGAGAGAGAGAGAGAGAGAGAGAGAGAGAGAGAGAGAGAGAGAGAGAGAGAGAGAGAGAGAGGGGGGGGTTTGAGCTGAAACTGGAATTAAAATTAAAGAAGAGGGCGCTAATACTGCGAGGCGTGACGCAGCGTTCATCCCGCTAAGACCCGGAGCGGGAGCGCGAGACTGCCCCTTTCCCAGCATTTAGCTCGATTCTGTTCGGTGAGAAAGTGAGAGATCGAAGGATTAGATAAATGATAAATGCTTGCTTCAAAATCATGTCGAAAGTTTAAATAATGTATTGGTTTATCGCACTTTTTCAATTATTTATTTAAAAATTCAAGCTAATAAGGGGTAATGGTGTTACTCCGTTAAGGATCAGGTTAGTTCAAGAGAACACCACTCCTCCGCATCTAAAAGGAAGGTAGTTAACTGTTCGTACTCAGGGGAGTTGGTATTGCCTATACGATGAATTGAAGGCGCCCCACAAGACCTTATCTTGTAGGTGTTTTCACTTATAGGTATTTGCGTTTGTCCGAAATGAATAAAGCAATGTGAAATTATACTAGAAGAGAAAAACGAGTAGACTCGGGCTTGGCCCATAAGGGGTTAATTCTTACAGAATATTAATTGAATGGGGCTATTGCACACTTTTGCTATAAGCGATTTAATAGTCGATTATGGCGTAAAAACCTTAAAAAATAACGATGGCGGCACTAAAAACTTCCAAAATCTACTCCTAAACTCAATAAACGCAGTTATTTGCGCGAGCGTAATGGTGGCCGAAGGCACTAACAATGGGAGATTCCTATCTTAATTTCGTCACTCTTTCTATGCTGAGAAGGATGATTCACAGAGTAATTAGTCATCAGAGTGATGATCCACATCCGATGAATGGTACCGCAACACCAAGTGACACCGGTGTCAAATGAAAGTAGTCTCTTATTGGTCACTTTTTGATGGAGTTTCAGAATTGTTAGATGGGAATCTCCCATTGTTAGTGCCTTCGGCCACCATTACGCTCCCCCAAATAACTGCGTTTATTGAGTTTAGGAGTGGATTTTGGAAGTTTTTAGTGCCGCCATCGTTATTTTTCGAGGTTTTTACGCCATAATCGACTATTAAATCGCTTATAGCAAAAGTGTGCAATAGCCCCATTTTGATGTGATATCGTGTAAAAAAGAAAAAAAAATATTGTCATGCAGACTATGAATGTAAGCACTGGCAAACACAACACTTTTAATGTGTTTTCAGTTAACAGCGTTGCATTGATATTGCTACCGACACTGAGAGAATTATTTTCTTAATCCAAGGTGTATTTCGTTTGTTTTAAAAACGAGAAAGTAAAAACTGCACGGTGACAATATTGACTAAGAGGGAATTCCTTTAACGCAAGGAAAATGTATGCTGCTACAAGTAAATGATTCCTTGCTGTAACAATGATTCTCCCTCGTTCAACAGAACTTTACTTCGCGCAAGGAAAACTGTCACAAGTAAACGTGTTTCCTTGTTTTTAAAGAAGTGATTTCTTTCAGTGCACTGACTTGAGCACATACTTACACAGAAAACGGGGGAAAAAAATACTTCGGTTGCGCTGTCAAACTTTTGGTAGAAAAATGACCCAGCAAGACCTTTTCACATAGTTTGGCGTATAAAACCCTTGATTAAATCTACTAAATTCTTTTACTGAGTTATTTTTCTACTAAAAATTCGGTCAGCGCTACCTAAGCGTTTGCTCTGTTTGTTCTATGCACTCCACTCTCTGATGGTCAGTGGGTGAACTAAATGCTCGGCAAGGAATATGGAGGAACAGGTATGGACAGTAGGCGGCACCGCCTACTGTCCAAAAAAAAAACAAAACGAAACACAAAAAAGTATGAACTCTTTGGATGTTCCAGTATGTTTCAAGTTGTAGAACCATCTTGAATACACTTGATAACCAAATGTTTTTTGGATGCTTGTTGATCAGGGGTGATTTTGTCCAGAAAAAATTACCGAAGTTTCACTGCATCTACAATTAGTCATTATTTGAAAATTGGAAACCCAGAAACAAACTTTTTGGCTGAATATGTAGGAAGAGAGTGGAAAGCACCGGTATAGTTGAAAAGGCACTGATAATGAGCTTCAGCGAGCTTTCGTCTCTTATTACCTATTTTCTCAGTAATATCAACCGAAGATCTTTAATTTTCCCGTGACCTCTCTGTTTATAGGAACCTTTTCTTCATGCAGGCAATGTACCCTTAAAAAATAAAGTATAAGTGGTGGTGGTGGTGGTGGTGGGGGGGGGGGGGGGGCTGAGAAAAGATGAACAGATCAATGAACATTTCCATACTATACGTGGAACTGCATTTCAAATCAGCGATAAGAATGATGTATTCCCGCAGTAGTTACAGCCATGAATAGTCACAAACTGTGACATTAGTCATGCTTCATTGCAACCGCAATACACGTAAAAGCGACACTCTTCTTTTTTTCTCAAAATTGAAGAGGGTTTGAGCTACGTGCAATGCGGATTTCGTCGAATCATTGGTGCAAAACCGATGCCTCTGCCTGCACATGCTTTACCATCAAGCATTTAAACACTCTGAAATTAAGGCATTTTTCGGTAAAAAGGCGTGTTTTTTGGAGAACTCGCTTTCGAAATGACGATGTGACCTTACATGTGATATAAAGTTCTTCATATGTTGAACGGAAAATAACCACGAAACAATCGTTCAAATGGACGCACCTCGGCTGAATTCAGAAACGTATGGGCTACAGTGCCTCTTACGAGTGGCGGCTGAATTTGTGGACAGTGTGGGATTCATCCATTTGTGGTCAACCGTGCTATCACCTCTTTCCTTGAAAAAACTCCTTTGCTAAGAAAACTAGCTTTGAACTGCAAAAATATTGTCGAATTGAGGTTTTGCCGTCAGGACTTGTACGTGGCTCGAAATCCTACGATGAAAATTTTGATTCGTTCTCTTATTGGAAAGACGACCATTCTTCTAGTGCTGTCATGGATTTAAAACCTCATGAAACGAAATCACACGCGCTAAAGCCAGCAAAAGAAAAGGCCATCCGAATGCAATCGTTTAAAAGAATTTCATGATATTAAGAGTGAGGAACTGAACTGTTTAATCTTTCCACCAGAATTGTATTGCTTTGCGTTGCTAGTTGCCGCGCTTCTCCGAGAATTGAAAAAAAGGAACGCATGTTCAAAGTCCCACCCTTCAAAACTCCGTCCTCCTCAGCGTATCGTGCGAAGAGATAACTTCCATCTGGAGGGCAAGGGTGGCATAAAGGTATGGGGGGGGGGGAGGGGAAAAAAAGTAAAAATCTGATCGTGAACAGATGAACGAGAGTAGTATTGAAAGCTAGAATATACACTTCCCTTCCATCCGCGAAGCACCCCTACCCGTCTCCTACACAAAGGATCCTATTTAGCTTAAAAGCTTAATAATGTTCCCGCCTGACTGGGTTTCCTTCCGTATCGTATTCATAATTCGACGACTCGACACTCGCAATATTTCGTTATTGCGTTACTTCCACCAGTATACATTACTGCTACTTCGGAGGAGAAAAAAAAACCATCTTCGCATGACAGTTTACAACTATTTCCGAAAGTAAATGAAAAAAAAAAAAAAAAAAAAAAAAAATCATATAAATAGATATTTATTTTGAAGATCTGAACAGAAAATTTTAAAACGTTAGGTAAAAAGATAAGATATGCGGTTAGAATCCGTTTCACAACCATGATCGGTGAGTCAGACGTCGATATGTGGAGGATCAATGCCGCATGGCTAAGGACGATGCAAGTGTAAATCAATTGGTTTTCCTTAAAACTTGTTGTAAAAGCAGCTCGCTGATTGCCGGAATGTCGTAATAGGCTGAAGTAGGGGGAAAATGGAAGTTTACGGACACGGACATATTTACCATTCGTTTCAAATCAATTCTAGTATTTTTCGAAATCTCCGTAGAATGTCCTCCGGACGTCAAACGCCCCCCCCCCCGGGATGGGAAGCAATTGTTTCGTGCGTGGGAGGATAGTTTTAAGGGTTTTAAGTTACTTTCTGCGCAAAAAAATTGAGTGAATAGAAGCTTTTGGATTCGCATTGGCTGCAACATTGGCGAGACAGTACACCAGTAAGTTGATGAAAAGGTTGCTTTCATCACTCATCACTCATGGTGAGGGCATCGATCGTTCGCAACATCAATCAAACTAGCAATGAAAACATCCATCTATGCAGTCACGAAGAGGCGGACACAAGGATCCTACTTCACGTGTACGACGCAACTCTAACCGGCCACAAATCTGTGCTCAGCAGAGCAGTTGATACGGATGTCGTAGTTTTATTCACCATGGGTGGATACAGGAATGTATCTTTCTCTCCCTCCTTCCATTATTTTGAACGCTAGCGTTATAGAAAAGGACGGAAATAGGGGCTGAAGTCACGTGATGGCCCCCTTTGCTATCCTTATCTAACAAAAGTGTAGAAATGGGAAAAAGAGGAGAAAGACAAATTCCTGTATCCGCTCATTTTATTCACTGGCTGTTTTAAAGAGTGTAGAAGTTGACTTTCAATGAATAGCATTTGGAACGGGGAAGATAGTGAAACCGATTCAATTCACAACTTGTTGGATTTCCTTGGAAGTGAAAAGATACCGCTTTATGCTCCACCGTTTTTTTCATGCTCTGACTAGTTGCGGGAAGACCTCTCCGTTTGTGGGTTTTGGAGAGAAATCTGCTTTGGAAACTTTTGAAAAAATTCCTTCGAAAAGGGAAACCTTCAAACCTTCATAACTTCGTCAGAAACGCCCATAGTAATCAATCTTCTCGTGCGTTCCGTGGTTCGGAAAAAGCTATTCTCACGCGGAGAAAAAAAAGCTTCGATTATGGAGAAGTCTTCAGAACGCTTTTCTTCGGTTAGGAGCTCCGAATTCAAAAATCGGTTCGGTCCTCAATACTGAAGGACTTCTGCAATGTAAACTGAAAAAATCGGTATAGGTACTTACTCGTACTTACAACCGAGGAATCTGAGTGAAACGCAGCCCGACATTCTTCGGTTGAGATGACCGAACTTCAGTAAATAATACCGAGGGTTTCAGATAGTACAACTGAAGTCTTCAGAATGCATACGTAACGGGAAAAAAATATTACAGCAATTGAGTTATGACGAAGTTAGAACGCAAACATGCGGAAGGAATTGAAGTTTCAAGCAAAAAAAAAAAAAAACAAGCAGTGGACCTCCAATACATTGTATGTACTGGTAAAGCGTGCCGTGGTATAGTTGGAATTTTAACCAAATACGATACAAAAATGTCTTCCATCGCTTAGAATGGTAACACTAAAAACATAAGACCTTTTCGAACGAAGCACCACAAGATTGAGCCTATCGTTTGACGCCTTCGAGATAGCCCCCCTGGGGTGGCCCAGGACGGTGGTGAGGGGGTTTTGACCTCCGGGAAAATAATGATTGAGAATAGCCAAAACCGCAACTCTTTTACTTCAATGAGCCAAAAAAAAAAAAACAAAAACAAAAAAAAATTGGAGGGGAGGGGGGATTTAAAAGAAAAACGTCTAGTGACCAAAAACCTTCCAAACAATGTGTTTCCAACAGCGTTTAGTTATTATTAAACAAACCTTTTTTCCACGGCCACCAACTATCCTGACTATTGGTATAAAATTGCGGACGCCATCCCAAAAGAACCGCCAATTTGTTAAAGCTTCATGGGAACTTCGGCGCAAAGAAGGAAAGGGGCATTTTTGAACATTCAATCACAAACAACAAAAAACTTACTTCGGCGCCCAAATAAGTTTTGATACACCCCAGTGTACGCAAGACACATGAGTTTTCTAACATCCTATGCATAGTCAAAGAACTTATAAGACAAATTTCTTTCAATCAACCCCCAAAAAAAAAAAAAAAATGTCAATGGAAATAATCGCCGAATCAGCTGATGAAACGAGGACAAAGAGAAAAGTAGACTGTGGCAGTGCTCACAGCTGCCAACGTTGCAGACATATACGACACTCATCACAAACAAATAAATTAAAAAAGACGCAGCACTACTATCAATGATCACGACTTCCACAGATCATAAAATAAATAAAAACAATGTACAAAGAATACATCTAAGAATTCCATGGAAAATATATAAATATACCCAGAATATAAACATGTATACAAGAAACGCAGCAGCGTGTCCGCCATTGAAATAAAATGACAGTTGGTATCAATAAAAGCGCACACCAAACCGAACGATACAAACCGTTACACCTCTCAAGCTGATAGTACTTATGGAACAAAATAAAAACAACGAAGAAACGGAATGCCATAAAATTACATACGTAAATAAACCAGAATCGGGGGATTCTGCTATAAAAATAATAACCCTAAATTTAGAACAGGAGACGAATAAAAGACTCTGCCGCAAATCTAAGATGCCCACCTCGATCCGCTGCCATTTGATCTGTATTAAACAGCTGTATCATTACATGATTTCAATGAAAACAGCAAAACGAAAGGAAGAAGCGTGCTTACACGGCACGCTTAAAAGGTCGCGTTATGATGTGAAGTGTCTTTTGAATAGGTCTTATGATTTGACCATGCGTTGAGTTTTAATTGCTCAGTTATTCGTGGCGGTTATTCAAAGTAAATAGTTAGAGGCAGGGCCGTAGCTACCATAGGGCAAGCGGGGCATTGCCCCGGGGCCCCGAGCCTCGGGGGGCCCCCAACGGACTTTTTTTCTTTTTTTTTTCAGTGTCTGTAAATACTGTCGCTCCGATTCACTTAAATCCTTAGAAAAGCCAATTGTTAGCATCGGTTTCTGTAGCAATTCAGTTCAGCTGTGTGCTTGATAATTTCAGGGTCCCTCTCTTTAAAACCAGTTAAGTTAATAATGCCACTCGTATTCGCTTAAGTATATATATATTTTTTTCCGGGAGCAGGGGCGGGGCCCCAGAGGATTTGGGGGCCCACTGCAATGTGAGATCTGCATTAAGGGATCTTATCTACGTAACTGGCATTGGCATATAGGGCACAGGGGCCTCAGTCCCCGTGTAAGCCTATATGTAAGAATTTTTTGAAAACTTCTACCTGAAAAACCTCTTTCTAAATCAAACTTGGCTAAAAGTTTATTTCCACCTAAAAAATGTTTTCTTACTTCACTCTCAAATTAGACTCAGAAAACCCAATATCTTTGTTTTCAAGAGGTCAAAATTCAAATTTTTTCGGGGGAGGACCCCCGAACCCCCCATAAATCTGAGGGGTATTCCATACCCCCCAGACCCCCCGGTATATGGGTGTGAAAAAAGTGGTAGTAACTTAACCACCCCACCCCCCGAAATAATCTCAAGCTGAATCACTTTTCAAATGCTTCCTTGCCACGATCTTTGGGTAGGCTGTTTTTTTTAGGAGCAAGCAGTAAGAAAAAAGAAATATAATAATATCCACAAGACCACATACGTGTATATGTATATTAATAGTTATAAAAGTTAAAAAGAGCTGACGTTTTCTTATTATGGCTATTGATAGAAAGGAAATGGGGGCTTTATGCTGGTAACCTAAATTTTCGCTCAATTTAAGGTATAAACAAGTTCGATATTTATTCTTTTTTCGTGTCCAAAAATTGCTCCAATAAAAAGCACCTGTGAGTGATTGAATTTGCAGCATTTTCTGAGGGGAGGACCCCCAGACACTACTTTAGAGAGGGCTCCCCCCACACCCCCAGTCACCTTCCCCATTTTTTGGGGGGGCGGGTGCGAAATGCATCTTGCCCCGGAGCCCCCAGAGGTGTAGTTACGGCCCTGGTTAGAGGCAAAGTTCTGTACATGTGCCCAATGTTCTGAAAAAAAAAAAAAAACAACAAAAAACCCGTCTTCCTCATTAGAAACAAAGAGTGATAGGACCACGAGTAGGTATTGTGCAGGGGAGGCTCGTGAAATGCGATATATCGATGTCTACTCCATTTAAAACTAAAGAAAAGTATCGATCGTCAGGGGGTGCAATTGAACCCCATAGAAATCGATACTTTTCTATAGTTTTAAATGGAGTGGACATCGATACATCGCATTTCACGAACCGCCACTGGTATACTGTGCTTGTGAGCTACCTCTGGTTCGATCTCTCTGTTCAGCTTCTGGTTATGAACGGGTTGAAAGCTAATCCCGCCCCTCCCAAATAGCGAAATAAAAGATCGCCGAAACACGGCTTGAGTTAATAGTGCATTAAATACAAAAGAAGGCAATAGCACTTGGGGGAAGGAAGGGGAAAAAAAAAAAAAAAAAAAAAAACCAACAGCGTTTTTCATAACTTTGTTACGTAGGCCGAGGAGTTAATTTTACTTTGATTTTCTACTTGAGTGGTAATCTCAGGCCTAGCGAACTCTCACGTTTGATAGAAAACAGGAAAAAGGTATTAAAATGGGGAAACCGTGGTTGAAAAGACGATTTATTTTTTAAGTTATTTACTTTTTTTTCCCAGTTCACAGAAAAATCTGAAACTAAACAGGGTGTTTCAAAAGAACCCTCCTCCCTCCATATCTAAATTTTGAACGGTTAAACAAAAAAAAAAAAAAAAAAAAAAAAAAAAAAAAAAAAAAAAAAACGAACCTCGGGTGTTTATAACTTGATGGGAATTACTTTCAGGCGGATTCGACCATTTAGGGGAGCGTTCTCAAGGGGGGCTTTAGCCACCGAACTCGAAATACTTAAATGGTAACCCCTAGCTTTTGATACATCATTTGAAAGGGCGTAAAATTTTTAGACTTTTGGTGCAAACCCTTGGCCAATATCGTACTTCGTAATTGATCTCAAAGATTAAAGTTCGATTTCAAACCATTTTCGAAAAATCAAAATTCCCATTTCAAAAGTTGGAATTCAAAAAACAAAGATTCAAAAGTGCTTAAAAAGCCAAGAACTTGCCAGTTTATATTGATTATACATTCGCAGGCAAATAGCAATCTGGGCATTTAGCAATCGGCTTGCGATTTGCCTAGGCAACGAGAGCAAGCCGTTTATTTATGATCAGAAAAAAATTAGATCAAGCGTATAGTGTTGACTTGCAGAATAATTATAACGAGATTTGATTAGGCACATTCTAAAGGTAACAAGCTGACAAAAATGGTGATTTTAGCTGATTAGCTTGATTTAGATTAGTTCTTTACTTACGGTGTTCTCGATGAAATGTCTTTGAACACCTGTATTTGATAGCTTCAAAATTTCATAAAGAGAGGGTTCGTTGAGAAAAACTTAATTCGTGAATATCAATATGCTCGTTAGCTTATTAACTTTAGACAAATCGCAAGCCGATTGCTATAATTGCCAGTCATTGCTATTTGCTTGCGACATACATATTGAAAGGCAAAGTTTGATTTTTCACCCAATGTCTTTCAGATACCGGAAACTAAAAACGATGTATTACTGCGGTTTGCACTCAGTGTTGCCAGATTGGGGTGAAAAAGCCGTCCGTTTTACATTGATTTAAATGGGGACGATGCGGCTTTTTACCCTCGATCTGGCAACACTGTTTGCACTAAAATGCTCAGTTCTGTGAGCTCCTTTGAGCGATGTATCACTCGACGGGATTTGTGACTAGACATTTTCGAAGAAATCCCTCTTAGGAACAGTTTATTTCAGTAAGGGGGGGCTCTAAAACCTAATTTTGTCAAAATTTATGTCACAGCAGTGCTTTTAAGAGAGAAGCTTTCATGCTTTATGGAGTAATTTAGACTCCTAGTTTTTTCAATTCCGGCTTTTTAAATGGGAGTTTCGTTTTGAATGCACATCGATCGCTGGTCTCCAACGATTGAACACAAAACTCACACGAAATGCTTTCGCATATTCAAAGTGTTTTGACTTGCACTCAAGCTTTACAGCAGTGGCATAGCGCGCATTTTGGCAACGTTGTATTGTGTCCATTTAAACCCATGTAAAAGGTCGAATACGTAGGTATTCACCGAACACCCAATAGTTCGATTTTTTTCAAGGGTTTAAATGGGAAAACTGCAATTTTGCCAAATTGCACGCTACGCCACTGCTTTACAGATTTACCTATAGTAGATTTCGCGTCCGTTGTCATGAGTGTGATACAATAACGGAGACTCTGAATATTGAGCAGCGACGGAATAAAACGCCTGAATTCATTCGCTTTCATACTTGGTCTGCATAAGTGCATACAGATGCTCAAGTGTCACTTTTTTACGAGCTGATTATTATTTGGAAAATATATCGAATCCTCCTTACTTGGGTGCTTTCTTAAGGACGCTTAAGTAGGGGGAGCGGGCCGCTCCTTTCAAAAGATATGTTTCTCCTTCCTATAACTAGTGCCCGAAATTCCAACCAACTCCTTATTCTTTAGCATGAGATCTCAATTCACAATGAGCCTTTCGTTATTGTAATCTCATGCCGTTCGTGGAATCAATTGCCTCGTGAGTTGGGGAATTGCGACGTCTTGGAGGCGGTTTTCAGGAGCGCTTTACTTATAAGCCCTTAAAAACGGGAACAGCGTCGGTTTTTCTTTTCATTAATTTTACTCTTCCGTTTTTGTCTTGGAAACTTATTTAGTTTCACAAGGATCACGTTTGCTTCTTTATTTCTCTTCGACTTCCTATTACTTGCTGCTTAGTTCCTGTCCCACATTTCCCCCGTCTAATTTTGTCAAATTTTCTCTCATTTCTAAATTCTTTGCTGAATTTCTTGCTGTCTAGTTTGTTTGTTAGTTTGTTTGTTTGTTTGTCTGTTATCTTCGGGAGAAAGACTTGGGCGAGGCTCACTAAAAATTCTTACAATTCTAGATCAATGGCGACACTCATGGACACAGTTATAATTATGAACTTTTAAAGTAAAAGTCAACGATCAGCCCGCTGGTGGCGCTGGTACTCCAATTTATAAGTTATGCTTTTTTGGGACGTTTAAAACAAACGAAGCGTAACCTACTCGAAGTTTTCTTCGAGAAGGATGAATTTTAGACTTTTTTAATGGGTTCCTCGTTCATCTCGCAAAATTCTACATAACATTCGACAAACAGTTTACCTTTGGAAAAACTTTGCAAGAGCTGTAAGGTTTCTGGAAGATTGATTTCCTGTTTCTTTTTCTTTCTGAGTCATTGTATCCGACAAACATTTTAGAAGCAAATTTCTTTTAAATCCCCTCTTTTTCCGATTACACAGAGGTACACTGCATTTTTAGATAAATGACTCGGAGAACAACTTTTGTCTGAAATGACGGATGAAATTAGAGCAAGGGAGAAAGTTTTAAATTGAAACTATTGAAGATTTTTCAAGCTATTCATTCTTTTACGCGACGCTCTTTCTTGAGCATATCGTTTTCCAGAGTCTGATTGATGTTACGGAAGTCGTTAAAGGCGAGTCTTTTGTGTTTCAGGAAACCAAATCGGGAGCTTCCTGTTTTCTCGTTAGTCATTTCCGCAACTACGGAAAAATGATCTATTTCCGTCATACACTCTTCACACACCGCAGTCGTTCTGAAATAACTGTCATTTACCACAGCTTTAACCCATTCTTGAATAAATTCTTAAAAAAGAACACTGTTTTTCTAAAACCCGAACGCCTGGAGAAAAAGAATTGAGCTTCTCCACCGCAAAACTCAAAACGAAAAATCGCCCTACATTATGCTTGGGCTCATTTTACGCGAAAATTAAAAGAAATGACAAATTTCAATATGATCAAAATAAAGAAATGCCGGTTTTTCATTTCACTTCGAGTAAATTTTGAATAAGTGAAACAATAAAAACGGCAATTACTAAGTCAACAACTACTATGAAATTAAATTCCGTTTAAAAAACTTCAAAGTGCTTAGAAAACTATATCTTTTAGCTGGAAAGTATACTTGAAAAAAAAAAAACAACAACAACAACTTTTATCAATTTACGTACCTACGAGCAATATATTTTGAAAAAAATCCATGTGTGGCCGGGGGGGGCCCAATTTAAAAAAAAAAGTCATCTTTCGGAATTATACGAAATTACAAATAGAAAATTTTGGGTTGGAGGCAAAATCCATCTTTAGGAGCGCCTCCCGGCAATTTTCGATACGCCAAAAAGTAGTTCTTATTAACTTATAACCATCCCACGAGTTTTTCATCTGTATCCGTTCGAAAGTTAAAGAGGACTTTTGAAATACCCTGTATAAGGACCCACGTATAAAAAAGACACATTCATTCGCCCCTCCTACTCGAAAACAAGAAGTTGAAAATCGAAATGACGTCACGTCGCGTCGCGTCGCGTCGTGGGCTTTTATCTGAAGCGAAGCGGCCGGTCATCGATGGCACCAAGGGACAGACTCTCCCTCTATTTAGCGAGCAGTGGTTACATGACGATATCATAAAAAAATGGTCGCAAATCATAAGCCTTCGGTACGAAGCCTCGACCTGCGACTTCTGAACGTGGAGTGGAAGCGCCTTCAAACCCAGAGGGATAAAACACGCGAGACAGGGCACTCACGGATTAATGGAACACTACATATCCACTGTTTCTCTCATAGTGGAGAACTACAGAACGTTACACAGCCACTATGAAGTATACAAGTGAGTGGTTCTACAGACATTTGCGCTACAAAAACAAACATAAACTTTAAACATTTTCTCTCAAAAATCTTTGAACATTTTGTGAGTTGGCCTCGATTTTGATCGCTGACATCGAATTTGATAGCTTTTGGAGCGAATTTTCATTAATTCCTCTTGAATCTAGCTTCCCTAAAACATAACCTCAAATTCATCAAAACACTAAGTTTTTGGGAAAAATTCACTTCTAAAGAGGAAAAGTGAATGGAAATAGCTTTCAGAGGACTTAGTTATTGCTTTCCAGAGCGTACGGTTGCAATTCTGCACTTTTAATGAAGCTTTTGAGACCTTTTATCTTGTTCAGCTAATAGTAGCACTCAAAGTCTTAGGTAGCGCAAATGTCTGCAGAACGTAAAATCCGAAGTATACTCGTCCGTAGCAGTCAAAGGGTTACAGTGAATTCTCAGGTTTTGGTTCCAGTTACTACGTCGAGAGAGAATCAGAGACAAAACCAGGAATTCGTCCTTCTCTCTCAGTCTCCGCTCATTTGAACACATGGGTTAGAAACAGATACAGTGAGATCCATCACGTGACTATACGTAAGTACACTGACTGGATTAACAACAGTGCGGCCATTTGCCCTCCACCCCTCAATGGTGCACCTTTTATATCATAGGCAGCATAGGGAGAATGATTGTTCTTGGCCTGGGTTACGGAATGACATTTTTTCTACCCCCTGTCTGAAAAAACTCATTAATGCTTTGTAGATATAAACCATTTTAAGGGCGAGGGATTGCGATATTGTATAATGTATATGAGTACCTCAGGAACATACTTCCTCCCAATGCAATGGCGCCCATGTTAAGTTGGGTGCACATCCGCGGTAGGCCGATAACGGGGAATTGTTAATTATTCTTAATGCGGCTCTTGCAAACTTTTGCTGTGAGCAAATTAATAGTCCAATCTGATGTCAAACCCAGCGAAAATCACGAAAATCACACCAAGAAAGTCCAACATTTAGTACTAAACTTACGAAACTGCTTCAACGGCAAGTTCGTAATGGCGAATGGCGGGTCGGGGCAGGTATCATGGGAGATTCCTCTCTATTTTGTCACTTTCTCTATACGGAAACACAGAGATATGTCTCAATTTAGATATGGGAATCTCCCATGATACCTGTGTTTCTCCGCCATTAAGCCCGATTCTGAGAGTGAATTTCGTGATTTCCTTATGTTCTCACCATCATTTTTACACGTTTTTATGCAAGAATCAACTCTTCAATCCCCTCACCATCATTTTTACACGTTTTTACGCAAGAATCAACTCTTCAATCCCCTATAACAAAAGTTTGTAAGAGCCCATTTTAAGAATCAATATGTTACAAATTTGACAGAAGACCTTCAGCCATACGTCTAACTTGCGTACGAGAACTCAACGATACCGTAAAAATACTTCCAAATGCTCAGTTTCGCGATCTAAGGAATCCGACCAATGGATTTATAGATGGTGCCCATACGAGATTCCAGTCTCCTCTGGAAGCCCCCTTTAGTGGAGATCCGTTTAGAGAACTTGTGGCAGAGCTGAGAGAGCTTAAAATATCATTGGACGCTAAGTTCAATTCCGTCCAATCCGAAGTTCATTCTGTGAGGAAAATGGTTGTTGGCGATTCTAGAGTGGAAGCTGTCGGGGCGGCAGGCATGGAGGCTAACCGAGCAATGTTTAGGGATCAGTTAGGGTCCTGTAACAGCCTGAACAAGGAACGTCATGGTACTGGCAGACCTCGCCACAACAACTATCTCCAATTAAGGGATCTACCAACATTCGACGGAAATATGAAAAATTTGAATCCCAAGAGTTTTATCGCTAGTATTAGTTTGTATTTCAGTATGATGGCTCTCCATTTGAAGTGCAACTGTTAGCCCTTCACTGCATGGTGTTCCACCGGTGGAACAAATTCTTCAAACGCTCATATAAAATACAGGTTTTGAGATATGCCTTCGGCGCATGGTGTGTCAACGCGGGAGAAGGTATGTTTTGAGCTCACACAAAAAAAAAAAAAAAAAAAATTGGCTGAAAGAAAACATCATGCAGTGAAGGGTTCGTGATCGAAATCATGTCAGGGGGGAAATTTGCTCCCGTATCCAAACTGACCACATTTTGATTATTTTTATAAAGTTTCCGGCATTGGCTTTTTGAAAAATCCAATTAAAGTAAAAAAAAAAAAAAAAATTAAAATTTAAAAAAAAAAAAAAAAATTCCCGCCATTTCTTATGGTGTTATATCACTTGTAAAAAACGAGTAAAAAATAGAAAAAAAGATAATTTTGACCAAAAAACCGTCAAATTTTTTTTTCACTATTTTTCCCATGAATTTGACCACCTAATACATTGAAAAATCCACATTTGCTTGAGAAAAAAAAAAAAAAAATCATGCAGTGAAGGGTTAAAACTGGGCCGCCTGTTGAAAGGTAAAGCGGCAGCCTGGTTTGATATTTAATATGCCAAAAAATGGTAGCTTCAGCCATTTTAAAGAAAGATTCTTCAACTCATTCTGGGGACCGTCTCATCAAAATGAGGTGAGGTCCCAGATTTTTGCTAAAAACAGGTATCAACTTCAGATGGTACCAATTATATTTCTATGAGCGATTATTTCACTAATTTGGTGCGAGAGGCCTCATTTTTGGATGTTTTAATCCTCGAGGAGGCTCTGGTCGATCACATCGCTCAGTAGTAAATACCTGGGGTTTATCCAGGCGCTGTAACTATAGGGCCCCAAAATCTGATCTCTTCCAACAACCCCCACGCGTTTAAAATTATGACGGGAGAAAAGGGGAGAAAGACGATCCCTTAATTCGCTTCTACCATGAAAGTTGCGAATCGATGATAACCAAATGATTTCTAATGCAACGATATGCACAAGTTGCGCTCAAATGAAAATAGAGGATGAGAGATAAACATTAAACAGCCCCGTTTCCTCGAATTCGTCTCCATTATCGAGTTGCATCGGCGGAAAGATTCACGGATGGCGTCACTGCGGTTTACCGCACTCCACGCGCGGAGGTTATATTGCCGACCGTGTGAAATCTTGTTTCGTACTCTCTCATTTCCCGCAGTTCCCATGACTCCCCATACCTCATTCTGGGAAAAAGTTTGAGCTTGTTTAATTTAAAAACTGTAATTTTGACTTGAAAAGCTTAAGGTGATTCCGTGCGAAACTTTTCCAAATTTCAAACCGATGGATAATGCCACTAGCGCTGCTTCAAAATTGAACAGTTTTTGACTGAAATGGGGCTCTTGCAAACATTCGCTATGTGGGATTGAAGAGTTGATTTTTGCATAAAAACCTGTAAAAATGACGATGAGAACACTAACAGATCACGAAATTGACTCTCAGAATCGGGCTTAATGGCAGCGAGACGCAGGTGTCAAGGGACCCATCTAAATTGATACGTATCTCTGTGTTTCCGTAGAGGAAGTTACATGATAGATAGGAATCTTCCATGATAACTGCGTTGAACGGCCATTACGAACTTGCCGTTGTAGCAGTTATGTGTGTTTATTACTGAATTTCAGACTCACTAAGTAAGATTTTCGTGATTTTTGCTGGTTTTTACATCAGTTTGGACTGTACGTACATTTGCTCACGCAAAAAGTTTGCAAGATCCTCATTGGTGGTTTTACGCTTCAAGAAAACATAGGAGGAACGTCAGCACTTGCGAGTATACTTCAGGAAGATATCCTCAAAGTTTCAAGTTGTGGGGGGGGGGATTTATGAAATACGAATAAGATAGTCACAATCCTTAATGAGTGCGAGTGAGGCATGGACACATAGTACCACTTGCACTCACTAAGCTTATACAGCGAAATGAATTTCATAATTTCCGCCAGTTTCGTCGTTAATTCACTACCAATTTTCTTCATTTCCATGGCTCAAAAAATCCGCAACAATTTTTACGGGTGCTGACGCTTTTGGATCTTGCATTTTTCTTTGGAATCAGATTAAAATGCCGAGAAGGGACATTCCCAAAAAGCTATCAGAGGCCCATCGGATTAAAATCTAAAAAAGTTTCACCTGGAATCACGTAAAGTTTTCAACCTTTTAAATAATGGTCAAGGCTGGAAAGCACTGCTTGCTCGCCAGCTTTGTTGCAGTAAAGTAGACAGTTTTAGAGTGCACTCAAGTAGACTCACATAATATCTAGGACTTATTTTTGATGACGTAAAAATTAGAATCACACAGGTTTTGCATCATTTCATAAATATTTCACCGAAAACTCTGAACTTTTCTAAAAAATAAAATCGTCAGATGATTATACTCATTGTCAGTTTACCGCGCTGAGTCATGAAAAAAATATGATAAATTAAATCTGCCATATATGAAACTTCATAAAAAAACTCATGATATTGAAAAAAATAAATAATAATAGTTAGGGATGAGTCAAGAATATAAAATGAACGGCTCAGATTAGAGCCGTTTTAGCCATTCAAAATGTCCATCATAATTATTCCCCACCGGTTTTGTTTTGTGTGTTTTTTTTTTTTTTTTTTTTTTTTTTTTTTTTTTTTTTTTTTTTTTTTTTATAACGGACACTAGCGCAAAGAAGGGGGGGGGGGTTGTCATTTCCCCCTTTTTTCCCCAACAAGAGACGTTATTCGATAGACAAACACTTTCCTCTGTTTCGTCCTATTTTCTTCCTTCAGCTTTGATCTGGCATCTCTGGCCAGACGGTATGGATAGGATGTTCAACCGAGAAAATGTGATTTGTTCACAAACAAAATATGTTTATTAAAATTCGCGGCCTGCTCCGTCCAGTGTCCAGCTCCGGTGTGTTTTTCTATTCTTCAGAATGGTACGACGCAACGGAGCTTCCGGCGCAGCAATGAAAGTTCCGTGTTATCGCATCGGTGCGGATTCCGGTGAATAAAAAAACGCACCATTACAAAACAATTGTTGTCCTCCACCTACAAAAAACTAAAATCGACAGTAGCCATTTTCTAAAGAGTTCAATAAATACTCCAGCGTATTTCATTCCAAGCTCGAGACTAATAATACGTGAATGGATCTGTTGCAAACTTTTGCTACAGCATAATTGAATGAAGATTCTTGCGTGGATGGAGCTCTTGCAAGGTTTTGCTGTAGACAAATGGCCTATCAATTCTGATGTAAAATGCTGCGAAAATTACGACGAGACCATTAAAAAAGTCTAAAACTCACTCTTCGTAGAGAAAATTAACTTGGAATTTCGGGTGACCACCCTTGCATGTATGCACCAACCTTAGATTTGGACCTCAAACTCAGAACAGGACATGAAATGAAGTGCCGTCTTCCTCGTTTATTACACGCAACGCAGAACTTTTCTGTAGTTATCACCGAGCTCCTAGTGAAAAAAAGTGTAAAAATGGACCTTTAATTCCTTCCAATTTACTTTTTGAAAGCAAATTCAATAATCTTGTTGTTCAAATTCTTAGGCTATGTTCTTTTGTTTGGGGTCCGAATCCGAGGTTGGTGCATACATGCGAGGGTGGTCACCCATAATTTCAAGTTAAGTTTTCTCTGCGAGGAGTGAGTTTTAAACTTTTTCAATGGTCTCATCGTTATTTTTGCAGCATTTTACATCAGAATTGATTGCTACTTGACTACAGCAAAACCTTGCAAGAGCTCCATTACCTTAAAAATCACATAAGTATTAAAAGTCTTATAAACCACTAATAAACCCCCATAAGGCGTTTTCAGAAAAACTTGAGATGACGGTCGAACGGCCTAATCAGCCCTGCATGCATGCACCACGAACATCAAAATATGGCAGACGACGCACAGTGTGGGATATGCCCGATCTAGTTAGAAAAAAGTCGAAAAATCAAGTTGCTTAAAATTGTTCGAAAATGGATGAAAATGATAGGTGAGGGTATGCTGATCACGAATATATATATTGTTTATACATTTTCTTCGATCCGATTAGTGAAAAACAGCTTGAACATTGGCTTCCGCCGTAGTTTGGTTACGACATTTCCTACGATCATTTTCTTAGCCTCAGATTTGATGCTATTTTAAGTATACGTGTTACAGTTTCGGAAAAAGTGTTGGTTGCATGTTGTAGAGGATGGTCTGCTGATCATTTTGCACCCTATTTTATTTACTCAATGTCCTTTCTAATGGTTTTTTTAAAGCCTCGAATGAAACGTTCTCCAACTCCTCAAGTTTACGAAAATCGTGATCTTTATTGGACAATAACTAAATTTGGCGGCGTTTGGCGGAACTTTGGTTTACACCACGTGAAAGCCCATATTTCAGAGAACAAATCCATGAAAACAGTAGCTGCCACAAGGTGCTCCCACGAAAATAAGATCAATTTGAAAAGTGAGAATCGCCAGTTCAGACCACACTTTGAAGTGCTTGTGAGAGCTCGCCGCGCCACGTACAGCGCATTTTCTGTACTCGCTTACTTGTAGGGATGGAAACCGTCCTATCAGTATGTGGGCTCGCTGGCTCAGTCGGCTGCGGAGCCACGCTTGGAGTGAAAGGTTTGCAGTTCGAATCTGCGAACGCCTCCTTTTTTTTCTCATCCTTTTTTTAATTATTTTGGGCATTTTTTTAAAGGACCAATTCGTTTAATGTGAACGTTTCATTAATTAGCGTTGTTGAAAACTGATCCCCTGTTTTTTAGAGGAATAATTCTTTTTTTCATTATTATTCTTTTTTATAAAATTATTTTGACAGTTTTTGGGCTTTTAGAGCACTTGACATTAAAATTCATAAAAACTGACTTCAGATTCGTGATCAGCGACCCTTTAAACCCCCTAGCAACACTTATCCCGGAGGAAAGTCATTGGTCGGACTTTTTTCTAGCTAGATCGGTCAAATCCCACACAGTGCGACGGTTTCTTTTGTTGGCTAGAATGTAAACAAACGTCTCACTTTCGCATACAATACCTATATTTTGTGTCATATTGTGTGTTTCTTCCCGATAATTTTTGCTTCCTCGTTAGTGTTTATACTTATTATGGTGAAACTATCACGTTTTTTGTCGGGCTTGCCCAAATTATGGAAAGGAATAAGCGCCGCGCCAAGCATTTCTGATGTGTTCGTGGTGCATATATGCAGGGTTGATTAATGATTTGCCCATCCGACCGCCATTTTAGGCTTTCCTTTAAACGCTTTTTGTGGGTTTAAGAGTGGATTTTGATACTTTATGCTACTCTCAATGTGATTTTTACGCAAAGAGGCTGTTGTACACTTTCTGTGAGCGATTTAATGGTCGGTTCTAGTGTAACAACATTCAAAAATAACGATGGCAGCACTAAAAACTTCCGAAATCCACTCCTGAACTCAATAAACGCTTTTGATTGCAACGGCGTAATGGTGGCTGAGGACAGCTAATGGGATATTCCCGTCTCACAATACTGTAACTCCATCAAGAAGTGACCAATAAGAGACGACTTTCATTTGACAACGGTGTGGTGTCACTGGATGTCACCCTACAATTCATCGGATGTGGATCTCTATGTATTCTGATGACTAATTACTCTGTGAATCATCTTTGTCAGTATAGAGAGAGTGACTAAATTAAGATAGGAATCTCCCATTATTACTGCCCTTTGCCAATATTACGCTCGTGCAAATAAAAGCGTTTATTATGTTTAGGAGTAAATTTCTGAAGTTTTTAGTGCTGCCATCGTTAGTTTTGGAGGTTTATACACTAGAATCGACTATTAAATCGCTTAAAGCAAAAGTGTGCAACAGCCCCATTTTACATAAGTATCGACCCCTCCACAATAATGTAGCGAAAGTTTGCAATAGACAAGTAGGTTTTTCAGATGAAAGCAAAACTGTGCGACAGCCCCATTTTACATATGTATCGACCCCTCCATAATAATGTAGCGAAAGTTTGCAATAGACAAGTAGGTTTTTCAGATGAACTGACTAAAGATGAACCGAATCACACCATTGAATTCGGGGCCGGGGTTAAGAAACTTGAACGTTGAACGTGCTGCGTGCGTGAGGAAAGTCGAACCACCCCGCCCGCTATAGGCGCAAGATGCGAGAATGAAAGCACTATCCTCTCATAACATAATCGACTAAATTCAACTGAATTGGCAAAGTTTGCAAAGCACATGAATAAATCGTGCTCCTCACCGATCACTTAACTTTTGAGGCGCGGTTGCCAGATTCTTATCACTCGGCACCTCAATGAAAAGTAAACACAGATAAAATTTTAGAGCCGTATTGTAAGACAGTCGTGAAAGAGTATAGGACAGAAAATCAAGTATCAGCCCTATCATTGATAAAGTTATTGCTAGGAAATAGAAACAATATCGGAAAATGAACCTAGTAAAATGTCAGGGTAGATGGAGAACAGGTATGGACAACACTCTAAGGTTGGCTCTCATTGCTTGTGAAAAAAGCGACTTCGCCGCCTTTTTTCTGACCGCGCGATTCAAATATAGAATTCACATCGTGAAAAGGAAAATGAACAACGTAATCTACTATGTTAATCCATTCTACCGTCACAACATGAAAATTTAAAGATAAAAATTACATTTCATTGTTCAAATAAATAAAGTTTTGCTTCAGATAAACTTCCGCTTCAAACCTAACCTCAAACAACAATGCAAGAGATACACGGAGTGAGTAAATAGGAGACAAGATGGCAGCGAAGTAGGTTCTTCCGAAGTACCCACGCCCCCTGAGTCGAGTGTTGGCCATATCTGTTCTCCATATGCCTCGGTAAAATTTAAATTAAAACCGAAATGACGTTTCAAAACTTTACCATTACATTATCAACCGCTTAAAAAACGCACACAAAATGAAAATGAGTCTTTGCTTTGCGGTTAGGGCGACAACAAGATTTTCAGGATATTATTTCGTGTTAGGTATTTTATTTCGGTTGAAAATGAAACAGTAAAGTTTCAAAACGTCTCACCGTTTCTAATCTAAATGTTTTTATTTACTTGAAAAATTAGTGGGTGATCAAGTTGTTTCCTTTCATACTCTAGCTAGGTTTTACTTATTAGCGAATGAGCGAGAAATTTTGTTGTAAAATGCTGCGAAAATAACGGCAGGACAATTAAAATAATGAGGCAGTTACAAGGGGCTGAAATGTTGCGGTTTTTATCAAGAAAATGAAAGTACTTGATCAGTTGAGAACAAAGATGCATTTGGTTTCTAATGAAGTCCCATTGTTCTGGAGATGTGATTCTAGCCCAAAATACATTGTTTTAAATGAGAATTCCGCTTAAAGAAGTTGCACACGATTTCTTTTTTACAACTTTACACCTCTGTACCTCCAAAACCGGGACACTTATGAAAAAACCAAATTCACCACTGTTCTCAGCTCCTCAAGTACTCTTTTCTGTATAAAAAAACACAACATGTCAGACCCTTGCAACTGCCCCATTAACATCAGCGCTGTCTGTATTCAGGTGAGTTTATGAATTTGTAAATAAAAAGTTCACGGTAAAATTACACGTGCTTTTTGAAGCGAGGAGGGGGGGGGGGGCTGACCAATGGACTTGAAATAATGTGGCAACGTAAGTTTTACTTTATTGCTCAACTACACGGAAAAAAAAGATTAGTGAAAATAACCATACGGATACCTGATTTTGGCACCTACTAGATGTTATGGTAAACTTGACCAGAAGTATGGTACATTTACCGATACTTTGAGTAAATTCGACGTGCAATCAGGTAACATAACCTAGTGCCTAGTCAAAACATAGTATACTTCTAGTTAACATTACCATAAAAATCTAGCAGGTGCCAAAATCAGGTATCCGTATGGTTATTTTCACCGTAGTTTTTTTCCGTGTACTTTAACCTCCATTTCAATTTCTCGCGGTACCATTTCAGCTGATCCGTTCCGGCGTTCCTACAGGCTCGATCTCGCTCGCATATAAGGCAATTCTCGTTGAATTCGCCCTGGAATCATTCCATCTGTTTGGGAATGCGCTCTATAAAAATTTACAAAAATAAAATCAAAATGCACGCCACCAAAATAAACAAGCGCCTGAAATTCATGTGTGCCGCAACGAACGGGACGAACAAAAAAAAAAAAAAAAAAAAAAAAAAAAAAAAAAAAAAAAAAAAAAAAAAAGGAAAAAAAGGGCGTTCGTTCCCTGGAACTGCTCATGCTACCTGCCGCAACGCATCGGTTCAAGTGGAAACTTGTGCTTTGAATAAAATAAGAAGTTGTAAAGAGAGTATGAGAGAGAAGCGGGACTTCTCCCACTCTTTTCCCCGCTATTTTCCCAGCTCATAAAAATAAGTTAGAGTCTCTTAAGTGGCGGGCAGATAACGAAAGAAAACCAATATTTACATTACCGAACACTTCTACGCACACCGACAAACATGATGCAGTGCAAGAGTCGACGCAACCCGCTAAACACGGAAGTAACGGTTTTTGTATCAGTCAATAGTGAAAAAGGCGCTGCGGTTGCATGGCTCCTCAGGGAAAAGAAGGAACGAGGAGGGGAAGCTCGTGGAAAAAAATTAACGTAGGAAAAACGAAGACGATCGCCGTCTCGGCTCCCAGAGCGACCCGAAATCACTACTACCGCAACTTTTTAGTTCCGCATCCCGCCACCGCGCGGGGGTTCCGCTACATGACAAATAATGGGAAAATACTGGCAAATATTCGAAAAATCGCTTCCTTGTACCCTCGGGAGGAGCGCAAGAAAAATCCGCGTAAAATTAATCCAAAAGTAAAGCATGGATGAAGTTAAAATGGTTGAAAAACCGCGTGTAGTACAAATCGATAGATTCAATTGATATTTAGTGCGGAGAGCTTCCTTTCAAATTGAGATGCAATCCTGCAACTTCCCCACCCTACCCAAACCCAAGATAAAATTATCTTCCAAATCGGTCTCGTATTTTTCCGTAATGAAATTTTGGAAACTCAATATTTATGAGTTTCAGCGCAGGATGAGAGGCGCAAAAACTAAGGAAAGAAGAACGCTTAGTTTACGAAATAAAATTCAACGGTTGAAAGAGGCTCACGTTCTGACAGGAAAACCACAGACGCTCTCATGAATTTTTACTTACCGCCTTGACCAATTAATGATTCTAGATATCCACGTTAGGAGACGTTTCATGAGAGAGGTATCCGAAGGAGGAAGATGGGGGACGGGGGGGGGGGGGTATTGAGGGTCCTTCAACATCGAAATTTTCCCTAAAAAAGATAACTTGTTCATTTTCTGAGAAATTTCGACAGTAGACCTTGGACACCCCCCCCCCCCCATCATTGCTTTTATACCCTAGACCCTGACTGCGCCACTGCGCGCGGATGGAAAAACAGGGATAATTGACTGGAGAAATCACAAACATTTGGGGACATAGAGAGATGTATTTAATGTAGTCAATAATTGTTTTGTTTCTAATAATTTTAACGCAACCTTTTCCCTTTATTTTGTTCCATAAAATTGTATTGTATTCAGTGGCAAAGTGAGCTCCTGGGTGACGTTGTATTAGGTCCATTCAAACCCTTGTCAAAACAAGCAGAAATGACAATAAGACAACATTATTGCATTTTCGGGGGGCTAACTCATAGGGAACATCAAAAATAAAATAATGTTCGATGAAACTCGACCAAGCCCTGAAGCAAAGCACAGGCTGAAGAAACGAGAATCCTGCATCTTTGCATCAACCCCCCTCCTCCCCCCACCACACTCTTCCTCCTCCAAGAGAGATCGCTTTTCTCTGTTTACTGAAGTCTCTCGCTGATAGTAAACCTTTTGTTAGGATTCTATGAATCATTTTATCTTCTCCTTACCATCTCGGTGTAGTTTATTCTTTTTTTTTTTTATTTTTTTTACCTTCTAGTATGAATTCCCGAGTTAATATCAAGTATCGACATTGCGAGATGCACAAGGAGCGAGGAGGGTTCCAGCCGCTCGCTTGTTAGCAGAACGCTCTCCCCTCCCTCCCTACTCCTCTTTACCTATCATGTTATTTAATCAACTTTTTCCGTTGAATTGAAATTTCAGATGTCTTGAAATGAAGGTAAGTTTACTTACTTTTGGTTAACATCATCCATAACAACAATCTTTCTTCTCTCTCTCAAACGAGGAGCTTCACTCTCGCCATACCTATCTCTTTCTCTCTTCTAATCATTTCTTCCCTTTTCTCCGTGACATAACTCTTGGAATTTAAAGCTTGACTTCTCATTTGCTCTTTTGCATCTGAAAAGGTAGAAAAACGTGCGGTTAACTGTATTACACTGCAGTCGTCTCGAATAACTTGCGTTCGCCTTCATCCGTCTCGGATTACTATAAAGGGGGACAATGATACATGCATGGCCAGGATATGAAATTCGAAACGCACCTGGCAGGTGTTAAATGGTTCTACATGAAAAAAAGCATGAGAAATGAGTTGGACAAGTTGCTGGATTTATAAAAATAAAATAATTAAAAACCAAGGACGAGACTCAACAGCAGTTCCTTGAAGGTCATGAATGATTCTTTGAAAATGTAATGATAATACTTAATTTAACAAGAAAAATAAAAATAGAAAACATAATAATTATTTATTTAGTTATTATTAGACTTTCAGAAAGAATTGTTGGAATAACTAAGAGTATGAGCCCTGTTTGTAGACCTTGAACTGAAAAAAAAGACTACCAGCAGTATGACAATATGTGAAACACCATAAAGGATAGTACAATTACCGGAATTCTTGTGTTAGTACGAGTTCTTAAAAATGTTGAGGAAATTCTAGTTCTATAACCATATTCTGGCATTAACATCGGTTAATGTTCTGGTCAAAATACTCGACTTATTGTGGTTCACATATCGTTGTGCTTCTGGCAATATTACTAGAATTCAGGAATTATTTTTTCAGTGTGCAGTAACACCAGTTTACGAACTGGCACAACCACTAAACTAAAAGTTCTTCAGGGTGCCCTTCAAATTTTAGAGGGAACCCTCAAGTTTTTGAAAAGGATCTCAGGACTTCACGAAAGTCTGAATTATTTTTTTCAGTGTGCAGTAACACCAGTTTATGAAATGGCACATCCACTAAACTAAAAGTTCTTCAGGGTGCCCTTCAAAGTTTAGAGGGAACCCTCAAGTTTTTGAAAAGGATCTCAGGACTTCACAAAAGTCTGAATTATTTTTTTCAGTGTGCAGTAACACCAGTTTACGAAATGGCACAACCACTGAACTAAAAGTTCTTCAGGGTGCCCTTCAAATTTTAGAGGGAACCCTCAAGTTTTTGGAAAGGATCTCAGGACTTCACAAAAGTCTGAGGGCGCCCTCAGGACATCTTGATCCAATTACCCTCAGACTTTTCAAAGGAACTGAGGTTTGTTTTATTTTGTTTTTTGTTTTTGTTTTTTTGATTTTTGTTTTTACCAAGGCCGGGATTAAAAACGACCTCCCGAAATCCCTCTGGGCCTCTGACCACCCCCCTTGGAGTCGTTACACACACATTAAAATGTTAGAAAAGGATAGATCGGAAGATTAAACCCAGTGGCGTCGCGTGCAGTTTGGCAACAATGTATTCTATCCATTTAAACTCATGTAAAATATCGAATTCAGGGGGTGCACAGTGCACAAGGAAAATTTGATATAGTTAATGAGTTTAAATGGAGCAGTTGCATTGTCGCCAGTTGGCACGCGACGCCACTGATGAACCCTCTCTTTTTATTCTCTTACAACTTATAAAACTCATAGATAAAATGAGAGGTATACGTATAAGAGATTTTCAGTGCGCCACACGAGAAACTGACAAGTTAGACAGGGCGATCCCCCCCCCTCCCTCCTTCGTACACCGGTAGTAACATAGGCGAACCTGCCATGCTGGCATGACGGCCTCGCTTTTCAAAAGATGTTCCCAAGGGAGCTTTTCAATATACTCTCGTCGTTTTTCAAACACGGTTTTACAACATAATCACTGCTTCATTTGAGAATGCAGAAAAGTTTTCAACAGTGCTGCCAGATTTGTGAATAAAAAACCGTACATTTTATATTGCTTCTTGTGGGAAATATGCGGCCGAAATCCGTTTGTTACGGCAACACTGAGTTTGCAACGGCTTCGTTGCATCACTTCGTAGACTTACTTTTGCAGCGTTATGTAGTGTAAACCAGAACTTGTGTGTATATTGTGTAGGAGAAAACGGCAAATCCGAAATAGGGAAGCAGACAAGAGAAAATATGGTCGATGGAGCGACGCGACGATGCAGTGCTAGCGAAGCAATGCAACGCAAAAATGGGTCCACGAGCCCGGAGCTGCCGTTTTGCGTAAAATTAATAGCATTTTTCTATTCACCGATGATTCCACCGGTTGAAAAAAGATTACAGTTCAGTTCAGTGCATGACTCTACTGCATAGCACTACACTGATCTGTAATCTTTTCTCAATCGGTAGAATCGCCATTCATAAATTATGAAAATTTCCGCAAGTTTTTTTAAAGTCATCGACGAATTCACCGGTTGAGAAAAGATTATACAGATTCGAATATTTTCATGCGATACGGTCAAAAACTGAACTGAAGCGTGTAATCTTTCCTCAAACGGTGAAATCATCGGTGAATAAAAAAAATGTCATTAATTATCCGCAAAACGGCAGCTCTGTACGAGCCCCACGACTCGAGAGTCCCTCGTTTGACTGGGCTTAATCAGGGCTGTTGCATATTTGCATCGGATCCCAGTTCGTCGTTCTCGATAATATAGGGCTGGTGGGAGGGATTGCAAAGTGATCCGTGATGCTTTTGCACGATTTCATTGCTTCGCATCATCTATTTCTGACCGGAAGAAGACAAGAGAAACAGGGGGAGGAAAATGAACAAATGAATTGAACAGAATGAAAATGAAAATGAAAAGTTGCAGGGGTCGATGGGATATCAGAACCATTTGTCGTAGGTACTTACATGAGGAATAAAAGTTTCCCGAAAGCTTCGTAACCCCGGTACTAATAAGATGGAAAGGCAAAGTTCACGCTCTCATTTACCGGATGTTTCCGAACAATCGGTAAAAATTTTCACCATGTATTCTAAGGATTGAAACAATAATTTTTCCCGGATAAACGTGTGTTCGGAAATGCCACCATTCTGAGCTAGAGCCCCTTAAGTTTGGACAAATTGATGGTTTCTTTGGAAAAACGTCCACAAATTTAAACCCAAAATGTAAAGGGAAAATTTGGTATCTCAACACGTTTAAAATTCAACGATGACCTCGGAAAGTTCAGAAATGCAGTAAACATGTTCTTTACAGGTACTCCAGTAAGTATCTACGAGGGTGCGACAAATATAGAACCGGATTTTTGTGATAAATTTTTTACCACGCAAAATTACATTACTTTTTGCAGTGGCGTAGGGCAATTTGGCATCATTGTATTTTGTCCATCAAAATCCATGAAAAAGGTCGAATGCAAAGGTGTTCACCGAACACTCAATACTTCGATCTGTTTCATGGGTTTAAATGGACGAACCGCAACGATGCCAAATTTCACGCTACGCCACTGACCTTTTGGCTTACACACGAAAAAAAACTACGGTGAAAATAACCATACGGATACCTGATTTTGGCACCTGCTAGATGTTATGGTAATGTTAACCAGAAGAATACTATGTTTTGACTTGGTACTAGGTGTTGTTACCTGATTGCATGTCGAATTTACTCAAAGTATCGGTAAATGTACCATACATCTGGTCAAGTTTACCATAACATCTAGCAGGTGCCAAAATCAGGTATCCGTATGGTTATTTTCACTAATCGTTTTTTTCCGTGCAATAAGACACCTTCACAGTACTGTCCGTTGCGAGACGAACGACCTTACGCCAGCGATTTTCGCAGCTCTCAACACACGCTTCATAGTCATCAGAAGTAAGCGAGTTCAAAACGCTCGTCGTCTACCTCTGGATTGCTGGAGTATCGGCAAAATGGAGTCCTTTCAACGTAGATTTTAAATAAGGTAATAGAAAAAAGTCTGCAGGAGCAATATCGGGGCTGTACGTGGGTGAGAAAGCACATAGGTATTATTAGCTTCCAGGAAACTTCATCACAGAACGTTATTCCCGAATTGAAACACTCTTCGTAACTACATTTTTCGTGACGCGAGGAAAAAATGTGTCGTTCACAACTTGCAGTAGCAAAGTGCACTGAATCGAGCGATTGGGCTCATATTGCACCTGAACATCGTACATAGAGAGGTCCCGTATCATAGCTGATTTTACAGATAACCGATATCACAGAATAACACAATCAAAACGGAAACTCCCATAAGAGCCAATGGAAGCAAGTTTGGAATTTAACGGCACCAATAGGCAACGCTGTGGTCCTGCATCCCAACATGGCGGACGTGTGTGATTTGTGTTGAAACTCATTTATATCTGTAAATTCTGGAAAGAAATCTTAAGTTTCCGGCCTCACTTTTATTCTAGTGGCGTTTCATAATGAAAATTTCGCGGATCATGCCCTGTATTTTTTTTTTTTTTAGCGCGAATCCAGATGTAAACATCCTATATCCCAACATGGCGGACGCGAAATGAATTTGCTTCAAAATCCGACAGAGTTTCCGTTCTGATTGTATTATTCTGTGCCGATATCTTAATCCAAACATCAGGAGCGTAGCGTGAAATTTGACAACGTTGTAGTACTTTCTTCATTTAAACTTACTCAAAGAATCGAATGCTTCGGTCATCGCCGATGACCAGATGTTTCGACCTTTCTAAAGTGTTTAAAGGGGAAAAAAGACACGTTGCCAAATTGCACTCCTCACCACTGTCAGTGGCAACAGTCCGGTTATAAAATTGTCGTACCTCGTATAACGGCTGTAGCTCAGAAGGGGGTGTTTTTGGAACAAAAAATACCAGCGAACCTGCCATGCTGGCAGACGGCCTCGCTTTCAAAAGATGTTCCCAAGGGAGCTTTTCAATATACTCTCGTCGTTTTTCAAACACGGTTTTACAACATAATCACTGCTTCATTTGAGAATGCAGAAAAGTTTTCAACAGTGCTGCCAGATTTGCGAATAAAAAACCGTACATTTTATATTGCTTCTTATGGGAAATATGCGGCCGAAATCCGTTTGTTACGGCAACACTGAGTTTGCAACGGCTTCGTTGCATCACTTCGTAGACTTACTTTTGCAGCGTTATGTAGTGTAAACCAGAACTTGTGTGTATATTGTGTAGGAGAAAACGGCAAATCCGAAATAGGGAAGCAGACAAGAGAAAATATGGTCGATGGAGCGACGCGACGATGCAGTGCTAGCGAAGCAATCCAACGCAAAAATGGGTCCACGAGCCCGGAGCTGCCGTTTTGCGTAAAATTAATAGCATTTTTCTATTCACCGATGATTCCACCGGTTGAAAAAAGATTACAGTTCAGTTCAGTGCATGACTCTACTGCATAGCACTACACTGATCTGTAATCTTTTCTCAATCGGTAGAATCGGTAGAATCGCCATTCATAAATTATGAAAATTTCCGCAAGTTTTTTTAAAGTCATCGACGAATTCACCGGTTGAGAAAAGATTATACAGATTCGAATATTTTCATGCGATACGGTCAAAAACTGAACTGAAGCGTGTAATCTTTCCTCAAACGGTGAAATCATCGGTGAATAAAAAAAATGTCATTAATTATCCGCAAAACGGCAGCTCTGTACGAGCCTCACGACTCGAGAGTCCCTCGTTTGACTGGGCTTAATCAGGGCTGTTGCATATTTGCATCGGATCCCAGTTCGTCGTTCTCGATAATATAGGGCTGGTGGGAGGGATTGCAAAGTGATCCGTGATGCTTTTGCACGATTTCATTGATTCGCATCATCTATTTCTGACCGGAAGAAGACAAGAGAAACAGGGGGAGGAAAATGAACAAATGAATTGAACAGAATGAAAATGAAAATGAAAAGTTGCAGGGGTCGATGGGATATCAGAACCATTTGTCGTAGGTACTTACATGAGGAATAAAAGTTTCCCGAAAGCTTCGTAACCCCGGTACTAATAAGATGGAAAGGCAAAGTTCACGCTCTCATTTACCGGATGTTTCCGAACAATCGGTAAAAATTTTCACCATGTATTCTAAGGATTGAAACAATAATTTTTCCCGGATAAACGTGTGTTCGGAAATGCCACCATTCTGAGCTAGAGCCCCTTAAGTTTGGACAAATTGATGGTTTCTTTGGAAAAACGTCCACAAATTTGAACCAAATGTCAAGGAAATTGGTATCTCAACACGTTTAAAATTCAACGATGACCTCGGAAAGTTCAGAAATGCAGTAAACATGTTCTTTACAGGTACTCCAGTAAGTATCTACGAGGTGCGACAAAGATAGAACCGGATTTTTGTGATAAATTTTTTACCACGCAAAATTACATTACTTTTTGCAGTGGCGTAGTGGGCAATTTGGCATCATTGTATTTTGTCCATCAAAATCCATGAAAAAGGTCGAATGCAAAGGTGTTCACCGAACACTCAATACTTCGATCTGTTTCATGGGTTTAAATGGACGAACCGCAACGATGCCAAATTTCACGCTACGCCACTGACCTTTTGGCTTACACACGGAAAAAAACTACGGTGAAAATAACCATACGGATACCTGATTTTGGCACCTGCTAGATGTTATGGTAATGTTAACCAGAAGAATACTATGTTTTGACTTGGTACTAGGTGTTGTTACCTGATTGCATGTCGAATTTACTCAAAGTATCGGTAAATGTATGTACCATACATCTGGTCAAGTTTACCATAACATCTAGCAGGTGCCAAAATCAGGTATCCGTATGGTTATTTTCACTAATCGTTTTTTTCCGTGCAATAAGACACCTTCACAGTACTGTCCGTTGCGAGACGAACGACCTTACGCCAGCGATTTTCGCAGCTCTCAACACACGCTTCATAGTCATCAGAAGTAAGCGAGTTCAAAACGCTCGTCGTCTACCTCTGGATTGCTGGAGTATCGGCAAAATGGAGTCCTTTCAACGTAGATTTTAAGTAAGGGAATAGAAAAAAGTCTGCAGGAGCAATATCGGGGCTGTAGGTGGGTGGGAAAGCACAGAGGTATTATTAGCTTCCAGGAAACTTCATCACAGAACGTTATTCCCGAATTGAAACACTCTTCGTAACTACATTTTTCGTGACGCGAGGAAAAAATGTGTCGTTCACAACTTGCAGTAGCAAAGTGCACTGAATCGAGCGATTGGGCTCATATTGCACCTGAACATCGTACATAGAGAGGTCCCGTATCATAGCTGATTTTACAGATAACCGATATCACAGAATAACATAATCAAAACGGAAACTCCCATAAGAGCCAATGGAAGCAAGTTTGGAATTTAACGGCACCAATAGGCAACGCTGTGGTCCTGTATCCCAACATGGCGGACGTGTGTGATTTGTGTTGAAACTCATTTATATCTGGAAATTCTGGAAAGAAATCTTAAGTTTCCGGCCTCACTTTTATTCTAGTGGCGTTTCATAATGAAAATTTCGCGGATCATGCCCTGTATTTTTTTTTTTTTTAGCGCGAATCCAGATGTAAACATCCTATATCCCAACATGGCGGACGCGAAATGAATTTGCTTCAAAATCCGACAGAGTTTCCGTTCTGATTGTATTATTCTGTGCCGATATCTTAATCCAAACATCAGGAGCGTAGCGTGAAATTTGACAACGTTGTAGTACTTTCTTCATTTAAACTTACTCAAAGAATCGAATGCTTCGGTCATCGCCGATGACCAGATGTTTCGACCTTTCTAAAGTGTTTAAAGGGGAAAAAAGACACGTTGCCAAATTGCACTCCTCACCACTGTCAGTGGCAACAGTCCGGTTATAAAATTGTCGTACCTCGTATAACGGCTGTAGCTCAGAAGGGGGTGTTTTTGGACACAAAAAATACCACATAAAAGAAAACAGAAGTCTTAACCTGTAGAATAAGTGGTAAATAATTGTATCGCTTGTTTAGAAACACCTGGTAAAGAGATGAGAGAAAACTAGTTTCCCGAACTCATCAATCCAATTTCAATCTCCGATCCAGAACTGTTAAATAGTTTCGCCCAGTTTTCAAAAATGTTCACAGAATTTCCACTGATCAAATTGAAATTCAACCCTTTAACCCCCCAAGAGCCAAGCCCGAGAATACTCGTTTTTCTCTTCCGGTCTATTTCATATTATTTCAGTCCTCATTATGGATAAACACGATTTTATCGACGAAAATACGTACGAGATCAGGTATTGTCGGGCGCCTTCAATGTGTCGTATAGGCAATTCCAACTCCCCCGAGTACGAATAGTTAACTACCTTCTTTTTATAAACGGAAGAGTGGTGATCTTTTGAACTGACCCGGTCCTTCAAGAGTTAACGACCAGGTTACGAACACAAATCAGTGTTCACTCATTCAAATTAAGTGGGAAGGTAAATATTCCTACGCTACGGTGCTGATTATGCATACACAATTGATTGAAGGCGCTCGATGAAACATTATTTTTCAAATATTAACGATTTTGAGCCACAGTGCACTATGGTCTACAATGGGTATCTAGCTAGACAAAAGTCGATTTTTGGAGGTCGGAAAAACGGAAATCTGACAACGTGGTGCGATTCCCCATAGCTTAGTGCATCTGTATCTCAAATTTTTCCGACCGATCATGTTTGGTAAGATTGCAACATGCGTTTAAAGCAACGCGCGCAAGGTGTGTTTGTATACTTTAAGGTGCTACTGGTTTCTAGCCATTGCAATCCCCAGACAAAAAGTACGATTTTTACTTAGTTACTTTATTTTTTGTTCAAACTTAGAACTTGTTGATCCTTCCTGATGATAAGGCGAATACATTCATCTATATATATTTCATTTAAGTCAATAATTTGGAGTTTTTAATGACTGTATAAGGTCGGTACCAATTTTACTCAAAATTGACGAGAATTTTAGGCTTTAAGGCCACCTACGTTTTTTGGCCCACGGATGCCCACGTTTAGAGTGGCAAGGAAATGTTCCTAAGACCTCTGGGAACACGTTTTTCAATATGCGAATGTCGTCTTTTGTCGTCCTTACAAGTTATGAATTTTTTCCGTTGGAGAACTCAGCGGATAATGGGGGATTTTGCCGTTGACGTGGACGAAGAATCTTCAATCATTAAAACAGTAAAAAACTATAATAACTGTGAAAACCGTTTGGAACTCGTAAAATTTTACACTACATAGATTCTCTGTGATCTTGAAACTTCTGACTCAAGAAAAATATTGAGCGGGGAACACCCCCTCCCCCACACTACCATCAACTATCTTATAAGCATTTTGGCACAAACCAAAGTTCGATACCTTTTGTCGTATTCGATATATCGAAGTTCAAAGTTCGATATCCATCCATTTTCCAAAAGTCGTTGCTCCCCTTTAAATGAACCAAATTTAATAAACTTTGGGTGCAAAATGTTCTACTAAACAAGCACTATAAGGAAAAAAATACGACAGTTCCCAAAAATTTGCCCATACTTAATTTCTGGCCCTCAAAATTTTGTCGATTTTTCAAAAAATTGGAATACCCGATTTTTTTTTCAATAACGGTCAAAATGGAGGATAACGGACTGAAAATTTCATGTTCTATTGCACTGACGGCTGAGGAACCAGAAAAATAACCAATTGTCAATTTTGACCACCGCAACTGCATTAGGGGACTTTTGTCTAGCTAGCTGGCTTGCGTAGACCAGTGTGCAGTGGGGCTCCTGCAAACGAATAGGAAAATCTGATGTAAAAACCAGCAAAAATCACGAAAATCACACTAAAAAAGTCAAAAGTAATTCAGTAATACACCAAAAATAAAAAATTAATCAAAATATAAAAGTTGGAACAGCAAGATCCTAATGGCAGAGCTACGCAGGTTTCTTGGGCGATTCCTGTCTAATTTGTCACTTTCTCTACGGAAACACAAAGAAACGTCTCAAAGGACATCGCACATTTCTTATGGCGCGTGGACCCCACTCAAGGTGTACTTTTTTTTGCAGAAATCGATTCTAGAGACCATTCTGAGCAAAAGTTCTCACGGGCCCAAAAAAATTTCCATGTTAAGTTTAGCCGCTATTAAAGTTTGAAAGTTGGATCAGCATAGTTGGTGCATGCGTTTTTGGGCACACTGTAGCGGAGTAAGCGAGCTCGCACCGAATGTTCGGCCGGCCCAGTCCCTACCTGCCACTAGACCGACGCGCACGACCCAACCTCGGATTTCAAGCCTTTTCTCCCCTCTCTACCTCTCATCGTGCGTTTTTCTCTTTCTCTTTTATCTCTTTCTAGCCTTTATCAACCCATGTTTGTTTTCCTCTTGCACTTCCCCCGCACATTACTCGTTCATTCAATATCTTAACTCCCATCCCATCACTCATTATTGAGACCCTCACTCGAACTGATTGTTTTTATTCGCGTTGAGTCAAACAAATTCAATCCCTTACGTTTCGCCACCATCGAAGACAGAAGCAATAATACGTAGAGGAATTCATTTTTTGTCGGGGTAGGGAGGCTTATAAACATTCACAATCTAGGTCAGCAGCGGCGCGTGCAGTCTAAAAACGCAACGTTACTTTCGGTCCATTTAAAGTATTGAAAAAGGTCGAAATATGGGGGGTGCACAGTGCACTTCTTCGAATCGATATGTAGAATGAGATCTAATGGGCGAAAAGCAACGTTGCCAGATGGCATACGACACTACTGATCACGGTTTATTCAATAATTGGATCTCTTCCAAAAATATAAATTGGCTCAACTTAGGCAATGTAAAGGATTAAGCTAAGCTTCTTGATAAAATCAATTAATACATTGAAGAATATAAGGTAACAAGATGCAGAGGGTCGCAGGCAGATAGGTAGGTAAATAAACAATTAATTTTAAAGTTGAAGTAGACAAATATTTCTCAAATAAACAACAGTTTTTTTTTTAATTTTGGGTACCTACTTACAATTTGTTGCTTTTTTGTATTCTGTAAAGACAGTGTTTTATTTAATTATTAGTTGGCAACCATCCTAATCTTCATTTAAACCTATGCCAAAGTATCGATATCTGAGGGGGGGGGGTGTTCAAATGCAGCTCTGGAAGATGGATTGTTGATTTGATTTTAAGTTTCACTCAAATGGCGATACTGCTGAAGTATTTGGATCGTGAAAACGATTGTATTTCATCAAAAGGGGGGGGGGCAATAAAGATCTCGTGGAAATCCGATAAAAAATCGATTATTATGCACATCGATCAATCGAAATCACAACTTATTAAACCTAAGTCTTCATAGTATTCAGTTATTAAACAAGCCGAACGAGAAGGTGACGGGAGAGGAAGTAGCGGAAAGCTAGAATATTTAATTGATAATCACGAAAGTATTTACGACTGTTGAGGCTGGCATAACAACAACAAAAAATCGGGTGTAATAGGAGTAAGAGAGTGCAAAAAGACAAGGGAAATGACAACAAAAGAAGGAATGAATCGGTCGCTCGTAGTGACAGGAGGAGAGGGAGAGGGGCGGTGAGACCTGAGGTTGGGTCGCCGCCGTCGGTCAAATGGCAGGTAGGGACGAGGCCGGCCGAAAGTTCGGTGCGAGCTCGCTTACTCCGCTACAGTGTGCCCAAAAACGAATGCACTAACTGTGCTGATCCAACTTTCAAACTTTAATAGCGGCTAAACTTAACATGGAAATTTTTTGGGCCCGTGAGAACTTTTGCTCGGAATGGTCTCTAGAATCGATTTCTGCAAAAAAAAGTACACCTTGAGTGGGGTCCACGCGCCATAAGAAATGTGCGATGTCCTTAGAGAGGAATTTCCCATAGTACCTGCGACCTGCGAGGCTCTGACACTAAGCCTGACTTTGAGAGTGTATTTTGTGCTCTCTCTCTCTTTTTTTTTTTTTTTTTTTTTTTTTTTTTTTTTTTTTTTTTTTTTTTTTTTTTTTTTTTTTTTTAAATTAATTAATTAGTGAACTATCTTTATCTTTACAGGTTATGTAAGAATCAACTCTTCAATCACCTGTCGCAAAAGTTTGCAAGAGCCCCATTTTTGTGAATAAAAAACAGAAATCGAGAGCGGCTGATCTATTGTTACAGAAACGAATATTTCTCGGGCGTAGTACGGAAAGAGTTAAGTTACAAAAATTTAATAGACCATTCCCAGTATACTCACAGATAATGGGTCATATTTTAATGATCCTTTCTTCTCCACAATTTACAGTTACTCACACTGCACTGTGTGCATGAACTCTGAAATTTGCGGAAGTCAGTCCCGCGTTCAACGGTTCAACGGAACGACTCATTTTCGGACGCCCGCGCATTTTTTAGCGCGCTTTTATTTAATCGATCCAAGCGTTGACAAGGCAGGCGGGGCTCCGACCTCACAGTTATGTGTGTGTATGCGGTCCCCTATTTCGGGAACTGCCGTGCGGCCAGCGCAAAGTGGATCGAAACATTAATGTTGCCGGACATGAATATTGTTGGTTTTTTGCTTTAAAAACATTTCAGATGTGACATTTCCTTGAAAAAAAAATCATGTTACTGACTCATTTTAAAATGTGTGAAATCATTCATTTTCAGAGCTTAAATTTATCTTGCTATTTAATATTCATAATCTTAATTTTTTCCCCGTAAAATTATGTCCGGGTAATTCCATGTAATGTTTTGAACCACTGCGCGGCGTGCGCCGCGCTCAAGTTCGCCTCTAAAGTGAAAGTTCACTTAACGCAAAACATATGTTTCATGCTGACAATTTAATGCGAGACACGATGATGGTTGCATGAGTAATAAGTTCGCATTCCGGAATGCAATTTCTCTTGATTCAATTCCAATTTTTTGCTCAAGCTAAACAAATGCAGCTAGAGAATCAAAGGACGAAGCAAAGAGCGAATGAACAGCCCCATAGAAGCATATTGAAAGTCACAAACTCTTCCAAAAAGCAGGAGAAATCTACTCATAATTCAATGGGGTTCGTTTGAAAGCAATTATACTATTTAAAAAAAAAAAAAAAGTTCAAAAGATAAACATCATTCGGCCAAGCCGAAAATTCAGGACTGCGGGAGACAACATGTAACAAGGTTGGGAGATAATAATGAAGATAATAGAACCACTGGACCACGCAGAACAGAACCTGGCCCTTTTTCCGGCCGAAAAAATCGACGATGTAACCACATTATTTGGTTATTTATTTATTTATTTATTTATTTATTTATTTATTTATTTATATATTTATTTCTTATCTTACGCTTCAATAATAACAAGGTTCTGACCCAGAATAGCACGTCACCATTAGGATGCTGGAGCATCCAAACACGTAAACAACCACTTTGGAGAATCTACTTGGATATTGATATTCTGGAACCTTGGTTCAAAGTTTGGTTTCAAAGCTTTCATCAATAAAAAGATTGAAAAGCCAACGCTCAAAATGTATTTTCATTCCTTCATACCGCGCGGTATGGGAAATAACGTTGGTGAATTCCAAAGATCATCGGTCTAGGTGCGCCTACACTTCTGAAACGACCTCTACGAGCATTACACTGATTGCAAGTAAGAAACGCGAACTGACTTGACACAAGACCCTCCTCCTCCCCTTTTTGGGACTCGCATTACTTGATTACACAGATTTCCCACGTCCACGACGCCATTAAATATTAACTCGTTCATAATAATGGTACTAGTGACATTTTATCATACAGACAATAGACATAATGTATTCTTAAGGGATGAAAAAAACCGGCTCTTTGGCCTTTAAGGAGGGTCACGATATCAAATCTAAAAGGACACTTAAATTACTAGACCACCAACTACATAAACGCAGAAATCATAAAACATGACTCATGAACAGTGTTGCCGGATCGAGGGTAAAAAGCCTGTCGTCCCCATTTAAATCAATGTAAAACGTGCGGCTTTTTCACTTTAATCTGGCAACACTGCTCATGAAAGACATAGGTATGGCGATGAGCACGAGCTCGAAATCTTTGCAATGATGTCAGATGTTCGGCTGTAAGCCGCATAATTCCCCTAAGAATCAATATAAAATATATGAAATCTGACAGCACTGGATCTTTGGAGAGCGGACTTTGTTCCGGAGCATTTTGATGACGGCGATAAAAATCAAAACTCAAAGACCAATAAAAGTGTGCATCAGCTTGAGCGTGCACTGCAGGCAAAGGAGCGCTGCGCAGCTTTCGAGGGGAAAATGGCTGATTTAAGGGGGGAGGGGGGCAGAAAGAGGTTGGAAGAAAACGTGATGATGCGAATTCAAACTGTGGCGATCATAGAAAAGACCGAGTTTTAATGGAAGGGGAAGGACGAGGATCGCTAATTAAACGTAAAATATAATTGGTGATCATCGCTTGAGAAAGGGGGACGGGAGATACGGAGAACATTGTAATAAAATCCGCTGCGAGCACTACAGCGAAGTTGAGAGTACAGGTCAAGGAAAGTTAACATGTAACGGCCCGGCAAGAAAAAAAATTGTAGGGAATACCCAAAGACATTATATCATATAGACGGAGTGAATCCTATACCATATCATTGAGCTGGGTGAGGCAACCTTACCGTACACTACAGTAGGCAGACGGGTGAGTCCATTGTTCGAAATTGGGGGAGGAACCTTCAACTGGTGACAAACAAACGAACAAAACCAATTAATCTAAATTTACTACTTTATGAAAATCGAGATCGAAGATGCATGAAACACTATTTAATGACCATCATCTTGACAATAGTATGATATAAGATCAAAAAAGCTTCAAATAACGTACAAAATTGAAAATAGTGTGCAACTTTCATTCACTCTCAAAATGGCGTCGGTTTGTTTGTCACCAGTTTTGCCAAAGATTATACCTAAAAAAGATTACCAACTTAAGTTTTGATGCAACCGTTGAGCAGGCTGATAACAGGTGATCATTTTTGGTGAACATGCGAAGTACCGCAAGTTTGCCTCACGGATCTTCTTATGCACTCCGTCTAATATGATATAATGTCTTTGGGAATACCCTAATAGTTTTTCTTTAAACTGATTCACTGAGCCGCATAGTCCTTTTCACCACCTGCACCAATGCACGGTGGAATCGATTATCATTTCTCTTCATTTTTCTTCACTGAAAAAAAAAAAAAAAAAAAAAAAAAAAAAAAAAAAAAAAAAAAAAAAAAACCCGGTAGATTAATCGGGCTGTGTTGCTGTATATGCTCACCACAAGGCCCGATTAATTTTATCGCACCGCCCGATTACTTATTGATACCATTGATATAATTATGAATAGATTAATAAGAAAATGGATAGGAAAATAAAATTTGATACCTTAATCGGGCCGTGTTGCTGTATACTGTGGCGGCTCGTGATATTTGGCAACCATGCGAGTGTTCCATTTAAACGTAGGTAAAATAATCGATTCTTAAGGAGGGCTGGCAGCCTCCGGGAGAATCGATTCTTTTACATTGGTTAAATAGGAGGAGGACACGGTTGCCAAATTTCACGAGCCGCCACTGGCTGTATATGATCACCAATCGTGTTTGATTGATTTACCGCTTTTTTTTCTCTCAGTGTTCGCTAAAACATTAAGTCCTTCTTTCCACCCTTGGAATCACCGTATTTAAGAATTTAATAAAATACAAGCAAAGCGTCAACAACTCTGCGGGATTGAAATTATGAAAAATTACGAGTACACGTGTAATGTGTATAGCGTGTCGTTATATTTATTATTATTCGCCGTTTCTGGTTATTATAATAAAGAAAGACGCAGTTGTGACAAGAACAGCAAGGACTGGGTGTAAAATATAGTTGGAATTAGTTAGTTCTGGAAAATAAAACGTCTCCAGCAGCGGTTTTTACTTGAATTAGTTTTTTATTAGATTCGAAAGGCTTCTGAGAATAATTGTTCTTTTTCAAAGGTCGTGCATGTATACTCATGAAATGTCCCCCTCAGTTCAGCAGTAGAGGACATGTGTGGTGTGTATTAATTACTTTAGAGACTGTATAAAACAGAAAAAATGTCTAACAAAAGTAGTAGAGAAGGGGGAAAAAAGAGAAAATTTTAAATTATAAATGAATGTCTCACGGGCTTTGAGCATTCGTAACTTTTGCCAGTGGGGTAGGTAGGAGGAGGAGTGGAGAGAGAGAGGGGGGGGACAAGGGACGTCATAATATGCATGAGAGGACAAAATTGAATGGTTGACTAGCGGGTGGTAGGAGTCATTAGATATTTAAATGGAACAAAGGAAGGAAAAATCCTAACACTCACTTGCAGGGTTACCAGATTTCATGACAAAACCAGGAGACGTTTAAAGAGTTTTGTTTAGATGTTGACGATGAAAGAATCTAATACGTAAGTAAGTACGTACAGACATCGATTCCTTTCCTGCAAATCTCGATTAATTGGATTTCAAACAAACTTTGGGTCACAATTGTGGTGTCACGACAATTTTATGTTCAGAACCAAACAAAGAATGAGAAATCTTCAATTGACAATTTTCCATTCGCAGCCACTTCCAAACGAGGCTACATCAGGTCCAGAATTTTAAATAATTCCTGGCCCAGAATGTTTACTCCTCGGAAAAAAGGTAAGGTAAAATTAACCAAACGCATAAAAGATGTTGGCGTCACCTAGAAAGAATGGTAAACTTTACCAGAGTATTATAAATGCAACGCAACTTGTAGTAAAATTAGGATAACTGATAGCTTATTAAAATAAGATTTCTGGTACAGCTGACTATAAGTACTGCGGTGAAAGGACATCGCACATTTCTTATGGCGCGTGGACCCCACTCAAGGTATACTTTTTTTTTGCAGAAATCGATTCTCGAGACCATTCTGAGCAAAAGTTCTCACGGGCCCAAAAAATTTCCATGTTAAGTTTAGCCGCTATTAAAGTTTGAAAGTTGGATCAGCACAGTTAGTGCATTCGTTTTTGGGCACACTGTAGCGGAGTGAGAGAACTCTCTGAACGATCGCCCGGCCCCGTCCCTACCTGCCATTTGACCGACGGCGGCGACCCAACCTCAGGTCTCACCTCACCGCGCGCCTCCTCTCCCTTTCCTCCTGTCCCTACGAGCGACCGGTTCATTCCTTCTTTTGTTGTCATATCCCTTGTCTTTTTGCTCTCTCTTACTCCTATTTGACTCGATTTTATTTTTGTTATGCCAGCCTCAACTAGTCGTAAATACTTTCGTGATTATCAATTAAATATTCTAGCTTTCCGGCTTCTACTTCCTCTCCCGTCACCTTCTCAGTCGGGGTATTTGTTTAATAACTGAATACTGAAGACTTAGGTTTAATAAGTTGTGATTTCGATTGATCGATGGCATAGTGATCGATTTTTTTATCGGATTTCCACGAGATCTTTGTTGCCCCCCCCCCCCCCTGGTGAAATACTATTGTTTTCACGACCCAAATACTGCAGCAGTATCACTGAGCCATTTGAGTGAAACTTACAATCAAATCAACAACAATCCATCTTCCAGAGCTACAATTGCGCCCCACCCCTTCAACGCACGCGCAGAGAAAAACGCACGATGAGAGGTAGAGAGGGGAGAAAAGGCTTGAAATCCGAGGTTGGGTCGTGTGCGTCGGTCTAGTGGCAGGTAAGGACGGGGCCGGCCGAACGTTCGGTGAGCTCTCTCACTCCCTACAGTGTGCCCAAAAACGAATGCACTAACTGTGCTGATCCAACTTTCAAACTTTAATAGCGGCTAAACTTAACATGGAAATTTTTTGGGCCCGTGAGAACTTTTGCTCAGAATGGTCTCTAGAATCGATTCCTGCAAAAAAAAGGACACCTTGAGTGGGGTCCACGCGCCATAAGAAACGTGCGATGTCCTTTATCATACTTTCTGGCTGATGCCAAAATCTACTACGAGTATGGTTACTTGTACCGTACTTTCCGTCCGCGTTTTTTAATTTTCCAAAAAAAGTTAAATAGTTCAAAACTTGAAAATATTCCCTAAATTGTAATATTGTATCCACAGTAAAGCAATAATCTAAAATAAATACAATTCTAAGAGTTTCCAGGATTTCGACATAAACCTGAAAAATTAATTATCTTTCCGGCACTCCGTTTTAATCCTGCGCCTTGAAATCCCCTTACTTCTTTTATTCCCCGTATTCCAGCAGAGCCAATATCAACATTGAAAGCAAAATTGACGACACATATCAGAAAGAATTAAGGGAGGTAAAGTAATGCAGACATTACAAATTCAAGAAGCTACTTTCACAGAAACTAAAACCATGTCATGAGACGGGGATGAATCAAACCTTTGCTATTTAGCTACAAAAAAATAACACAACATTTTTAATAAATGTTCTACAGTGACAAACATTCTTTAGGATCTTCCGCAACCACCTCCCCCCTTCCAAGCAGCTTTAATCACAGAACAAGAAAGACACAATTATCACAAAATTCACCTGCTATTATGAGTGATAGTAACGCACTTTATAGCACATTCCAGCAGGACATGTTTTAGCGGTCAAGTAAAGGGGTCCCCTGGTAAAAATGACGACTATAACCGTTCCAAAAACGACTATAAACATAGTTAGCCAGGATTATAGTTGGCCAACTATAGATTTATAGTCGGCAACAATGTTTATAGTCGTTTTTGGAATAGTCGTATAGTCGTCATTTTTACCAGGGTCTCTTCACCAGCGAATTTAAAAGCGCGAATACATTGATTGAGCCAATGAGCTGCCTTGAAGTCGATAGGTCGAGTCCGATGTATCGACAACAAAGAAGCTTATTGGCTCAAGCAGTCAATTCACGCTTTTAAATTCGCAGGTGGAGAGACCTCTTAAGACTAACATGACAATATTGACCACCATTTACTCGTTAGCGTCAGGGATTGGGTGCGCCAGTCTTACGTGGGCAAGCAAGTTGTGACCTCCGACCTTGGTAATCGCTAAAATGGTGAATTTCCCAGTTTTAAAGTTAACGTTACAGTTTTGAAATGTAAAACGGATGCTACGTTTTATCTGGAACGAACCGAAAATGTTTCAGCCCAAAATCGCATCTTCAAAACGAAGAATCGTAGAAGAAAACCTTAAACATCATTGATATCAGCCAATCGAGTATTCAAACTTTAAATGTCAGAATAAAAAACTCAAAAATACTGACTTTTGCACTGACCAATGAAGTCTATGATTTGGTAAGTAGTACAGTCGGCGAATTAAATAGTGTCGGTTGACTCCTTAAACTTTGGCTCGGGTAAGCCATCTGCAATACTTGAATTCACTATGATAAGTACTGCAGGTTGCCTACCTGACTCAAAATTTAAGGCGTCGTCTGCCACTCTTTAATTCGTTGACGTTATACTTAAATACAGTCAACGAAATACCTTTAATTACTTACCTTTAAAACTGTAAACATGAGGAATTCAAACCAGCCAATCGTGGTGTTTGTTACTAGCTTTTCCCACATCTCTTTCCTGAAAGACTCTAAAACTGGCAAGAACGCTCGAGTTTACAAAGAACTGAAAAGCAGCAAAAAGGCACACCACCCGGGTCCCTGCATCCCTCTATACAATAATGGAGCTGAGGAAGGGAAGGGAAGGGAGAGTGAGGCGACAGGGAAAATGACTTCACGCGGTTCGTATGTTGCACATGAAACATGGCGAAACATTCTTTGAAAAAAATCATACCCCCTCCTTGTCATCGAACAATGAAATATGTTTAAAGGTATTACGAGTGCAAGTCTATGTAAGCGTTCAGCTGAAGCCTTTTTTTTTTTTATTTAAAAAAAAAAGGAAAAAAAAAAAAAAAAAAAAAAAAAAAAAAAAAAAAAAAAAAAAAAAAAAGAGGAAACTCCGAGATTCCCAGAATCGTGATAAATCGTTTTAGAATTTGTGACGTCAAATTCATTTAGTGCGGCAAATCGAACCATCCATTCATCCACTATGCATCATTCTGGCTCTTTACAGAAATTGGTCTGTCTCTCTCTCCCCCTGTTTGAACGCTTTCATTAGAAAGAGACGGATATAAACGGGCTAAATTCATGTGATGGCCCCCTATGCTATCATTTTCTAACACACGTGCTAAAATGGGAGGAGAGAGAGACAGACGTATTCCTGCATCCGCGTCCCGCGTACATGCTTCAAAGTTAGGCAGTCATTTTCCATACATCCCTTCATGTTCTCTAAAAGACTAGCAATGGGGTAATTGCAAGGGTCTGAAATATTGTGTTACTGCTAAAGAAAATGATAGTACTTGATGTATTGAGAAAAATGGTAATTTTGGTTTTTTGCCCCCAAGAGGCCCAAGTGTCCCGGTTTTGGTGATATACAAGTAAAAAGTTGTAAAAAATCGTGTGAGTAGTGACGCCACTTCAAGGGATTCCCATTTGAAACAATGTATTTTGGACCAAAATCTCATTTTTGGAACAATGTGACAAAGTAATAAAGCTGTTGCAAAAGTTTGCTACAGGTTTATTATTGGTCAAATAAGGGGTAAAGCCCTGTACAAATGACGATAAGCGTACTAAAAAATCACGGAATCCACTCTCAAACTCTTTAAATGCTTTCAAACGCGAGACCTTAATGGCAAAAATCTCGAAGGGATCGCTGACATTTTCCTTGACAAGTTAAGGGGTTTCGAGTTTTTCGTTGTCGAAAGCAGCATTGGAATTCCAATAAATCTAATATTTGTTCTGTTTCATCCCTGTGATCGAATAAGGTTTTCTCGGTTCCAGACTTAAAAATGGAAGGAGACGAAGGATATATTGGAATTTTGTCCACTGCTTAAACGTACTTATCACTTTCGACAAGTTCAAGAATAGAACGTGAATATCTTTCACCAAATTCAGGACCGATCGTCGGAAAAAATAAAGGTTTTCTGTTATTTTTTCCGAAGGTTGTCCGAATCGTGAAACGGTGTTGAGGATTTTTAATAACAAGAAGCGAGTGATTGGTTTATGTAGCATTTGAAAGCTTGGTGAAAAATAATACGAAAGAAGGACAAGACATTGATTGCATGTCGCAGACATTAATCATAATTTCATTTTATGACTCCCGTACTACGGTCCGTCTATTTCAACCGCTCTGATAAGATTTTATGGTCAAAACCTCCACCCTAAGCTCGGATGTATAGTATAGGCGTTTCACGGAAACAAAGTGACATAACAACTGATAATAGAAAAGGCAACCTTTCTAAGTGACCAAAGAAAGAAAAGAAGAGGGGGGAAAAAAAAAAAAAAATAAAAATAAAAAAAAAAAAAAAAAACAGGAGCAAAACGGGTAAAATACTGGAGTCAACCTAATTTGGCGAGGACGTTTCGGCTCAAACCGCAAAAATTTTCAACTCAAAAAATAAAAAACGGTTCTTGTGTTTACAGTTTGGAGTGGTAGCTTTCTCCGCCTTTCAACATTTTTATAATTTTTTTTTTTTTTAATTATTTTTTGAGTTGAAAATGCCTGCGATTTGAGCCTAAAAGTCCTCGCCTAGGTTGATGCCAGTATTTTATCAGTTTTACTCATGCTTAATTTATTGTTCAAGTCGTCGCTGATTCATTTTCCCGTCATATTTCTTTGAAAAGGAAAAACATGTTGACATTCTTCAAGCAGATAAAAATGAAGTTGATAGTCACAACAAACACCATGATTTAAGTGTAATGGTAAAGGCGCAGTCGTGACGTACGATGACGAAGCCACTTATTTCAATTTGCCATTTCCGAGCAAATTTCCCACAATGGGTCTGTTAGAAGTACGCACTTTTGCTACATCAATATGACACATTGCTTCTAACGTAAAATTCAGCGAAAATAACGATGCGCACCTTAAAAACTTTCAAAATCCACTCATTAACTAAGAAAATACCTTCCATTTCAAACAACCCGCGCTACACTAGACACTATATCACCGACTTAGAACTACATAGATGGAACCATCTCGTTTATGTAAACATGAACAGAACTTACAAACATTAAAAATGTTTCGTTTAGATGCGTACATTACTTATATAATTTTGTAATCTTTGATAAACCGAAAAGACTAGACAGCAAATGCAGCCAATAGTTCATGTATTTAGAACGGAATTCCATCATTTTGTTGTTACGATGTTGTTTACTTGTGCACGGAGCGGTGGTTGAGTCTATGTAGTAGTATACCGGTGCAAATAGTGTCTAGTGTAGCGCGGGCT
>VMOF01000002.1:17168835-17246297 GCA_011764245.1 Trialeurodes vaporariorum | reverse complement strand
TAGAAAATCGTCGAAAAACCTCCCCATGTTCATGCTGGGTTGAGACTGCCTCTACACAGTGTTGCCAGATCGAGGGTAAAAAGCCGTATCGTCCCCATTTAAATTAATGTAAAACATACGGCTTTTTCACCCCAATCTGGCAACACTGCCTCTACAAAACTGAAATAGATGAATTTATAGTCTCGAATGATTACGGGTTGAACGTTTTTACTGTGCGCAACGTTATTATACCCGAATTTTACGTAAAAACAAGGTCCTATGCATCAGTGGCGTTGCGTGCAATTTGGCAACGTTGTACTGAGTCTATTTAAACTCAATGTAAAAGGTCGAATACGAGGGTCTTCACCGAACACCCAATAGTTCCATATTTTGAATTGGTTTAAATGGACGAACTGCAACGTTGTCAAATTGCACGCTACGTTACTGCTATGCATGCATATCGTTGCAGCAAAAGTACGCAACAGACCTATGGGTATGGCTCGTTGGATACATGGCAAAACAGTTTCGTTCCAAGAGAGAGAGAGAAAGGGGGGGAGATAGAAAGAGTGAGAGAGTATACATTTTTTCATCTAAATATTTGAATTTGCCCCACAAATCCATGATTCTAGTTCACCGCTTCAGCGCCATGGGAGCGATGAGAGGCAGAGGGACAATCCTCTGAAAGCCGAACGAGAGAAGACTGATGAGGAGTGGGAGAGTGAGGGTGAGGGTGAGGATGAGGGGAAAGGAGAAACCGCTGGATGTGAAATGATTAATCTGTTGGAATGCGGTGCGGAGTAGTGTGAAGCTGGACTTAAATCATTTCGGCTATTAGAATTACATTTTTTGGCATTCGGATGACCCACCGCCACCCGGCGGTCAGCCCGCCCGCGACCACCCGCGCTATCTCATCGCTATGCCACATCATGCAGCCGCCTCGCGTCACATCAAGCTCTTTCCTCCCAACCCAACTAACCTCGCCATTCCTCTTGTTATTATTTGCTTCCTATTTTTAGATCGCGCCGATTGATATCATTTTTATTTATTTCGACCGATTATTTTCACAACTACTCCTCCGCTTCCTTCTATTTCCACTGACTCATTCATAAACGCCTCGGCTTTAAAAAACAAATAAATAAATCAATAAATTATAAACAAACACCAAGATGAAGATGCGTAGAGCTCTGTCGATTGGAAACATTTTCTAATCAATATTTTAAAGAAAAATGAAATAAATTAGGTAATATGATGCGCATTTAAGATTTTTTTTTTTATTTGATTAAAAACATATACCTAAGGCCTTTTGGCACTTCGTGCTACCTTCTGAGAAAGAGAGAAGAAAGAGGATATAATACATACGTATAACTGCATCATTCATCAATCACAAACAATAAGAATGGCGCAAAAGAAAAAGAAAAAGAAAAGCAAAGAATAAGCCATTTAGTGCCGGTGGGCTGATCATATACTTCATCGTTGAAACTATCGTTAACCCTTTCACGGGAAGTGGTACACATGCGTATACCATTTTATTTAACAAGGGATCCAATGGAATTTAAATGGATATTCTTCAAAACGTCGAGTGTCCCATAAAAGTCCTTAGGAAAATTGTCCTATTTTGAACGGTTTGGAAAATTTCAAAAAAACTCAAATCCAAAAATGCGTACATGAAAGGGTTAAGACGGTCTATGATGAGTGATGCAATTGGACGACCACTGTAAAACTTGGCAGTTTATATGGTAACCTCGTTAAAGTGAACGTTATTTAAAGGGCATTCATGGATGCCTCTAAGAAACCAGCACTTTATCGATGGTTACTATTGCAACACCCAAATTTTACAGTTCTTGACCAATAGCGTCACTAATTTACTGTCGTAAAGATCGTGGATCAAAACCTTTGGTAGAAGAATGACCCGGAAAAAGAGTTTAGTCGAGCCAACCAAATCAGCGATTCACATAATAAAACCTCTTTACTAGGGTCATTTTTCTATGCTGAAGGTTTTGTCAGCTCTATACTAAAGCGATTTCACTGGGGGGTGGGGGGGGGATATCCTGAATTCTAGTAATATTACTACAAGCACAACTAAATGTGAGCCACAGAAAGTCTATAGACTTTCTGTAAATACCAGAATATGGTTATATTACTAGAATTACTTCAAAATTTCCTAGAACTATGGTACAAACACTAGAATTCTGGTAATTGTAGAGAAGTATAGGACATTTGAAAGTGGGTTTGATGTTTAAAATGGCCTTCGTGTTCCCTTTTCCATCAATTTATATTTCATTACTATATTATTTTTCGCGCTATCCTCTACATTGGTTCACATAGCGTCATGCTTCTGGTAATCTCTCTTCAGCGTTTACTGCTTTTACTGTGCGCGCTATTTGTTCCTGATCTCTTTCTATTATTCTTTTGTAGGTATCCAATATTTCCGAACTGACTTTATCTTTGGTAATTAATCAATGATGTTATACGGGCAAATACTACAACATCAAAACGAAGTCTACCACGGGTAATATAATTCGTCGCCAAATTGCGACTAAATTGAGTGCGGGGGACGAGAGGCGGAAATAAGGGGTGGATATTCATCACAAGGGTTGAGATCATTTTAAGCGCACGCTTAAAACGCTCAACCACGCTCTGAACCCGCGGGCGCACCGCACGTAACTTGTAACCAGAGAGTGTGCGTGCGAGCACGAGTCGGCTGTGTGTGTATGCCATAATCTTCGCTTGATTTTGTCGCTTCTCGCATCCGACTCGCTCTCAATTCTTGCAGTCTTTCTCACTGATCTCCCCCCCCTCCCCCTCCCCCCGTCCACCCCACCTTCGCCCCTTCACCCGTTACGATGAGCGAACCGGACGAAATGCTCTACTTAGTTATTGAGGGGGTTTGAGAGAGGAGAGGAGATGGTGCGGTAGCTGATCGATGGCGAATAAATCGAGAAAGGAACGGGGGGAGGGGGGAAGGGGGTGGATTGGTTGGTTGGTTTACACCACGTATTTCTCCCTCATCCTTTCCTCGATGTGACAGCGGGGAGAGCCGCGTGCCAAAGGATCGCGAGAATCCTACAAACATTACAACCAGTGTGTTGCCGCGTCTTAGATTATCTTATTTGACAGGTAAAGATATATTTCACATTACGGATTGGATTGATTTCAGAAAGGTAGCGTTCTAGAATTCATCCCCCCGTTGCCTCGATGCAGGAAAGCTTATGAATAGCAGCACTCTTCAATATACAGGGTGTTTCTAAAACTTATGTCATCCTTTCTACCACGTATTTTTGAGGTCAAAATAAGACTTTTTTACCCTATAAACATGTGTCCGAAAATGCTCCCCTTTTGAGCTACAGCTCCCCAAAGTTTTAAAAAATTGTTGGTTTTTTTGGAATATCGACCAGATTTATGAACCGAATATTATGAAAATTGGTGTCCCGAAGTACTTTAACGTGTAGAATCCATTATTGACCTCGAGAAATTCAGAAATGAGGTCTGACTGTACTTTTCAGGCAATCTTATACCTTCAACGACACAAATTTTATGTTACGGAATGGAAATTTGAAAAATAAATAATGAAATCAGATGGGAAAAACTCTTAGAAAGATATTTGGTCCTCTTTGTTTCGGTCGATACGACGCGTATTAAGCGAGATAATCGCTGCACAAGGTGGAAAAGTCAGCGCTTTTACCACGAGGAGCGGCAGGAAGTATGCAACCCGCCACTCCGCTGCTTCTTCGCCTTCGGGCCGCCCGCTACAGTAAAAGCGCTGACTTTTTCACCTTGTGCAGCGATTATCTCGCTTAATACGCGTCGTATCGACCAAAACAAAGAGGACCAAATATCTTTCTAAGAGTTTTTCCCATCTGATTTCATTATTTATTTTTCAAATTTCCATTCCGTAACATAAAATTTGTGTCGTTGAAGGTATAAGATTGCTTGAAAAGTACAGTCAGACCTCAGTTCTGAATTTTTCGAGGTCATCAATGGATTCTACACGTAAAAGTACCTCGGGACAACAATTTTCATGACATTTGGTTCATAATTATGGTCGATATACCAAAAAAACCAACAATTTTTTAAAACTTTGGGGGGCTGTAGCTCAAAAGGGGGGCACTTTCGGACACATGTTCATAGGAAAAAAAGTCTTATTTTGACCTCAAAAATACGTGGTAGAAAGGATGACATAAGTTTTAGAAACACCCTGTATATAGATATACATCACAGGATAATGTGATTTTTTTTGCATGGATGCAGTAAATGGTTGTATGGGTTTGTTGCACACTTCGGCTAGAGCGTTTTAAAGTATGAATTCTTACGTAAAACGCTGTAAAAATATCGATGGCAGCATCAGAAAACACCAAAATTCATTAATAAACTCACAAATTGCGAAAAACACTAGACACTATTCACCCCTGTATCTTTCCACCACGTGCACGATATTTCGCGAGATTTAGGCCGTGTTTATTTAAATGTGCCGCGCTAATTTCGCGAAATATCGTGCACTTGGAGGAAAGATACAGGGGTAAATAGTGTCTAGTGTTTTTCGGAATTTGTGCCTTTATTATTGAGTTTCGGTGTTTTCTGATGCTGCCATTGTCATTTTTACCGCTTTTTACATAAGGATTGATACTTTAAAACGCTCTAGCCGAAGTGTGCAACAGACCCATTCCAGAACGCTCCCAGAAAGAGAGTCAGAATTCTCAAGATGATTGCAGGCGAGACTTTTCCTGATTTCGATCCGATGGATATCACTAGCACCCATATTTGTTGCCTAGATGAGTCCGATTCAAAATTTTGCTGTAGAGCTAGAAATAGCTGGTTTTGAAGTAAAATGTTGCGAGGAAACAGATGGAAACAACGAAAACTCGGGAAATGTCCTCTAAGATTGAGAGAAAGTAACAATTATTTGAGGCTCGCTGCAAAACGAATTTGATGACAGTAATGGTGCAAAACTCGCTGACGTCATAGTACCTGGAGGTCCAGCAGAACGATCCAACCAAAATCAAATCACTGCTGTCAGCTAAATCAGTATGCAAAACGGTGTCCAGTACAAATCTGTCTAAATCCATCATCCATCGGCGAAAATAATTCGACAAGAAGCATGGATATGGTCACAAACAAATTTATTAAATTCGAAGGCCTTTAAAAAGTCAGAAGGGTAAATACGCGTATTATTGATAAGATTTCAGTTGGCCTCCTCCGTCGGACCTACATACGACATCATCGAAATTCCCACCAAAAGGAAACCTTTTCAAACCGCTCGAAATTTTTCGCAACTTTGAAACCGTTTTAGTTCAAGATCACGTGTTCTCAAAAAAAAAAAAAAAAAAAAAAAAAAAAATACTGTGAGCTCCTTCCATCAAGTACTTCAAGGAAAGATTTTCGGTCCCTTGCATTTAAGAGGCGCGTCGCACTATGGATCCAAATCGAGTCCTAGGTGGTCAAAAATACGAAGACAAGAAATATCACAGGAATCAGGGTTCCATCTAATAATTTTCTCCGATGGATATATGACAATCCAGAGGTAAATACTTTGCTAAATAAACCCCCTAAAATCATCTATAGTTGCTAGAATAGTTTTTTTTCCGACTTTGAACCGATCTATTTTTGACCGCCTAGGATTTGATTTGGGACCATAGTGCGTCGCGATTCAAGCGAGAAAACTAACGCTTTCACTCCGGTATGACATGAATGACGGGCGCGCCGCGCGGCTCGAAGGAGCAGTGCAGTGGAGTGACAAGACGCAGACTACAGTCAAGAAAGCGCAGACTCCTTATTCTTTACGGCGAAGCAACTGAAATCAATCAATAATTTTCAATTTTATTATACGGGCAGCAAAATTTTTGCCGTCAAAGGTACTTGTAAGTACCTGAAAAGTAAAGTTACACAATAAAGATTTCATTTACGAAACTTCTAATCAGAATAAGTCAAATACGAATTTATGTAAATGGTGATCATATGCTCAAAGATGTCATAAAACCAATTAGATAATTCGGTATTTTGATTAGACTTGGCAACATTAATGTGACTCGTATCCACCAATCACCGTTTCCCATTCTCATCCAATCTATTCAAAAGTCGGGAATTTCAAGGATCGGTTTCCTAGTCACATATCTTCAGTGCGACAAATGAATCAAAGCAGCACAAAAGGTTTTTTTTCCTTTTTTTTTTTCTCTCTCTCTCTCTCTCTCTCTCTCTCTCTCTCTCTCTCTCTCTCTCTCTCTCTCTCTCTCTCTCTCTCTCTCTCTCTCTCTCTCTTCCCCCTTCAATACATACCACATTCGATAAAACTTCTTTGGAAGAGACTCGTTGAGATGCATATACTTTGCGCGAATTTTCTATTTATACTCAAGAAAAATCATTGCATTGATATAATCGGTCATTCTTAGAAGAAAATCACTCCTACTGAGACCTAAATTGGAACAGGATACTTGCGACAGTGGCGCAACCAAAAGAGGTTGGGGGGGGGGGTGTCGACAGAAATAGATACTTTTCTCCAAATAGTCAAGGTTCAGGTAGTATTACCCTCTCCAGTATGCTACTGCAGATAGCACAAGAGTAAAATAAGACTCGACAGTCACAACTGATCTAGATCAATCAATAGTTTATATTAGGCTATTTAGCGCTTCGTACACGATCAAATTAGGATCGTCAAACAAGCAATCGATGAGCCAAAATCCACCAAAAACGGCAGGTGAGCCAAATATTGAATGGGGCAGTTGCAAGGGTCTGAAATGTTGTGTTTTTTATAAAGAAAATGAAAGTACTAGATGAGCTGAGAACAAATATGCCTTTGGTTTCTAATTAAGTCCCATTGTTCCGGAGATGAGATTTTGGCCCAAAATACATTGTTTTAAATGGGAATTCCGCGTAGTGACGTCACTACGCACACAATTTTTTACAACTTTACACGTGAGTATCTCCAAAACCGAGACACTAAGGAAAAAACCAAAGGTACCATTGTTCTCAGCTCATCAAGTACTTTCACTTTCTTCATGAAAAACACATAATTTAAGACCCTTGCAACTGCCCCATTGTTGGTTGATGTTCTATTCGTCCAACAACTGTGCAATGTAACCGGCCGGAGAGACTGCAGAGTTACTTGATTATGGATCTGTTCAATCTGTACAGTCAACAAAACCAATAAACCCGTTTTGGAGGTGTTTTAGTGAAGGTTATGTTTGAATAATAGAAATGTTAGGTTGGCAATTATGCAGTTTGATCAACTCCATTTGAGCGTGTACGAAGCGCTTTTGAAACGACTCAATTCTGCGCCCTTTTCCACTCAAATTCTGATTTCAATATTCAGCAACGAAATTCACCAGGAGAGTAGATAACATCAGGAGTGAGAGCCCATAAAAATGAGATGAGTTTGTTCGGTTCACTAAATGGAGGATGAGAGGGATCGATTGAATTTGGAGGGATGATTACGAAGTGCAGTGCTTGTGCACTTTGTTGGCTCACTGCCAAAGGTAAACTACCGATCGAAGCTTTATGCGACATGATAGCTTGGGTAGTACACACACCAGAGCTGCCGTTTTAGAGTATGATTAATGGAATTTTTCATTTCATCGATGATTCCACCGGCTGAGAAAAGATTACACAGTGAAACTCAGTGTATGACTACACTGCGCGAAAGAACTCTGATCTGTAATCTTTTCTCAATTAAAGCTATCTCCGTTAAGTTATTAAAATAGCCGCAAGTTTACTTAAGTTATTGACTACTCCATCGGTTGGGAAAAGATTATACAGATGCGAGTATTTCGCGCATTACAGTCATATACTGAACTGAACTGGTGTGAACTTTTCTCAACCGGTGGAATCATCAGTGAATTGAAAAATGCCATTAACTAAACGCAAAACGGCAGCTCAGACACGCCCAAACACACACACACACACACACACACACACACACAACTTACTCCAGCAAGTTGGCAACTTCATCTTTTGATAACGGTAGATTAAAGTCGACATATTTGTCATCATTACCGGCGTCATTTTCTTTGACATTAATAATTTACGGTTCGCTGAGTATCGACGGTGAAGTTACGGCATCATAATTATTATTCCAATCCATTCAACGAAACCACAAGTATTTGGTATAAATCGTTAAGCCATGCCAGTGGCGGTGCGTGCAGTCTAGCGACAATGCATACAGTCCATTTAAAGACCCGTAAACGGTCGAAATATCGGAGGTGCACAGTGCACTCCCTCGAATCGATATTTTGTATGCGTTTTAATGGACGGAATCCAACGCTGCCAGATTTCACTCACCGCTACAGCGATACTCGTAAGTCGGAAAAAGACGTATTTTCTAACAAGTTGTTTCCTAAAAATCATCGATCATTACTGTCAAACCTGCCTCTAAGAATGTAAGAACGTAGTGATTTTTAGTAAGCAATGGATCTGTTGCACACTTTTGATGAGGCGTAATGGAGGGTTGGTTCCTGCGCAAGATCTCTAGAAAATAGCGTTGAGAGCATCAGAAAGTTCCAAACTCCACTCATCAACCCACAGAAGACGTTTAAAGAGAAACCCAAGATGGTGGTCAAATGGGTCACCATGGTCACTCAATATAAGTGTATCTTTCACTATGACGCATCACTTTTCTCAGCATAGAAAACTGCGGTCAGATAAGGGACTCCTACACGGAAAAAAAACTACGGTGAAAATAACCCTACGGATACCTGATTTTGGCACCTGCTAGATGTTATGGTAATGTTAACCAGAAGTATACTATGTTTTGACTAGGTACTAGGTGATGTTACCTGATTGCATGGCGAATATACTCAAAGTATCGGTAAATGTACCATACTTCTGGTCAAGTTGACCATAACATCTAGCAGGTGCCAAAATCAGGTATCCGTATGGTTATTTTCACTAATCTTTTTTTCCGTGTAAATTCCCGCTCATTCAAATGTCATCTTGTAGTTTTTACAATTGCATTTGATGAGTTTGTGAGACTTTGGGGGCAATTTTTTAAAACTTTAGGAGGATGTAGCTAAAAAAGGGGGGCATTTTCGAACCCATGTTATGAGGGGAAAAGTTTCACTTTGACCTCACAAATACGTAGTAACAGTTTGTACATGGACTTCAGTTATACTCTGTATATACCGGGTGTCTCAGGTTTAACGTCGGAAACTTCTGGAGCCGATTATACACGTGACATTAAATAAGACTATTTTTTCCTGTAAACATGGGCCTTAAAATGCTTCCCTTCGGAGCTACGAGTTTTCAAAGTTTGGAAAAAAATTTGGATTTTTTGAAACTGTGGCGTTTATCCATAAAAAATGTCAAAAAAATCCATACATATGTAGAATGTCACTGAAATTTAGAACCACTAGAATAATCGGCTCTAGAAGTTTCCGACGTTAACCCTGAAACACCCTGTACACAAACAATTTTCCAATCTTTTTTTTTTTTACCGACGGCCCTTCATACCCTCAATTTTAAATTACTAAATGAGACTTAGAGTGGAACAAACGGGGGGGGGGGGGTTGGAACCCAAGAAACTCTAGCAAATGTGGGAGGAACGTAGAAAAAACCCGGCAGGGATCATTCGTGCGATATAATCCCGAGTCTCGACTGAATAGAGGCAAATGAATGGACACTTGATTGAGCGCAGTGTTGCCAGATCGAGGGTAAAAAGCCGTATCGTCCCCATTTAAATCAATGTAAAACGTACGGCTTTTTAACCCCCATTTGGCAACAATGATTGAGCGTCGCACTCGGGGCGACTGACAGATATTTTTGGAATACTATAATGGATGCAGTTTAACTTTTGGGAGCACTGGCGGATCTAAGAACATTTCCTTCTCTCTCTTCTCCCATAGTTACGCGTGTGTTAGAAAACGATAGAAGAGGAGGCGAAAATCACGTGACTGCCCCTGCTCTATCCTTTTCTAACACACGCAGTCTAATGGGAAAAGAGAGAGACGGATAAATTCCCGGATCCGTCAATATTTGAGAGAGAAGCGGGAGTCAAATAATCAGTGGCACAGCGAGTTCGTTTGTTCTCGAAGCAGGTCGAACAAATTATAGTCCCGCATTTTCGTCTCACGGATTTTTTGTTCGTCACTGCAGCAAGAGAAACTAATCAACAGGGTGTTTTAGATCACTTGGTGCCCTTTTCAGAGAGTATGGCTCATGACAGACAATTTATGGTCAAAAGTCTGGAAATGAAGTCTGACCAAACATCGACATAAAAATATTGTGAACATCTCAAAACTAATCTTAAGATTTCTTTTAAGTGCGTACCGAAACATCGAGCAACGGTAAGGTTTTTGAAATCATTTTGCTAGTAAGAGTGGTAAAAAGCCATCTCAATGGCGCGAGAATACAGATCTCTTGACAGCGAAGACAGCTGAAACTTACACAGCAAACGTTTTCGTATTTTGTTGACGGATGGAGTTTGCATGTTTGTTTTTATTCTTTGTTTTTTCGCTTTTTTCCCTTTTTTATTTATTAATTTTTTTTGAAAAAAAAAAGGGTAGGTACCGGGTACCCGGTTCTTCAGAAAAGCAAAAGTATAAGATGAGAAAACACAAAACCAATTTAAATTCTGGAGATTCTCTCCTCCTGAAAGCAGAGTAAGGGGTAACTTTTAGACATTATTCGGACACTTTAGCACACCGTAGCTTGCTGATTATGACGAAAACATAATGGAGTTATTGCAAACTTTTGCTGAGAGCAAATGCGTAGTCCAATCTGATGTAAAAACCAGCGAAAACCACACTGAGAGAGTCTACAATTCAGTAATGAACTTACATGACTGCTATAACGACAAGTTTGTAATGGCGGCTCAACGCAGGTATCATGGGAGATTCCTATCTATTATGTCACTTTCTCTACGGAAACACAGAGATATGTCTCAATTTAGAAAGGAATCTCCCATGATACCTGCGTCTCCTCGCTATTAAGCCCGATTCTGAGAGTGAATTTCGTTATTTTTTTGTGTACTTATCATCATTTTCACAGGTTTTCCTGCAAGAATCAACTCTTCAATCCCATGTAGCAAAAGTTTGCAAGAGCCCTATTAGAGCGTCAGCCGATGTGTTAGTTTTTCCTCGCCATGACCCCTCGAGGACCGCGCACATGGCAGCATCACGTTATGGATTGGTTTCGTTCGCAGATTCATGGATGATGTGACCTTTCCTTTTCTTTTCATGGAGTCAGCTTTCAAACCATCCGCCCAACGTTTCGCAGCTTAGAAGGTACTAAAACTTTGGAAGAGGTGGATTTCGGGTTGACTCCAGAATTCCTCCGGTCAAGAGACAGTGTTCCATGCAATCCATTTGATCAAATTAAAATTACCAAACTTGCTGCGGCCTTACATCAATGCAGATGGACCTATATAAAATTTTAGCTATCCCTGTAACAGCATCCAAGGAAGAAATCGACGAGGCATACCAAATGCAGGCGAAAATTTGTCATCCCGATAAAAATGGAAACATTGCTAAGTTTCTGTGCATCTGTGGAGCACACCTCTCCCGGACTCCGGAAACTGTAATGTTTTTACTTCATCGTGTACGCGACCTGCCCTTTTGACAAATCGCATCAAGTGCTGCCGCACCGTCTGTCGAAGCACATTCTCAAATGTCCGCAAAATTTTCCGGATCACCCGTACAACCGAGCTTTGGCAGACAGACAGGAGCAGAGGCTGCGTTCGCTGTTTGAAAACGTATGTCCTATAGAACCCAACATTGGCCTCGTCTCACTTCGTGATATACCAAGCCTAAGCCCAAGTTCAGATGATGGCTGGACGTCCCAAAATTCAGGTTCTGTGTTAGAGTCTATATCCACTTCCGTACTTTCGAGACAAGTGATTTTGCCGCCCGTGTTTGGATCAACAAGGGCTCAGAAGAGGAGACATTATTTAGCAGAAAGGCGTAGGCACATCCATCTATTTGGACAACCATCGGAGGCCAATCTTCGCTGCGCCTCTCCCTCAACCCCGCGTTCTGGATTTGTTCCAATATTGACACAAAGGGCCCGGGTGAGGAAGCCGCAGACAGGAGCAAATAAACGGACAAAGCGCCGCTTTAAGGTTAAATTGCAAAGTGAACTAATGGCCAAATTGGAGGAAGTATACAGATGTTATGATTGTGGCGACCTTCATTTTGAAGATTGCCACAACGGGCATTCTCGGCCATCCTGCCGGAATGCAAACCATTCTAACCAGCCGCCAGTATCGTGCAATCAATGTACCAACGGGCAGAAGTTCAGAAATCTTGCCATGCTGCAACTGCATCAGAGAGTGATAATAGAAAGGGTCCCGACTTGGCTCATTTACTAACTGAATGTGCTGTCTGCTCTATATGCTTCAGTTTTGTCGGACACCCTTTCGAGCAATGCCAAAACGGACACTTTATCTGTGAAAAATGCAAAATGCATTGTGAGCGGCCCAAGCCCAAGTGTGAGAGGTGCGATAATGTACCCTGGCTTGAGGTGGTCCTTAATCATAACAATTCCATGTATTGCTATAATTGTAACGAACCGCTTCTGTGGAAATGTCCTATGTGTAATTTGTTCGTTAGAAATTATTTTAATAGTGCTCTACAAATAGTACACAATATATCCAAATTGAGTGCTGATGAAACAAGTCAAATTCGTACCAGATTGACTTTGCTCACAATGACCAATCCCGCCCAGCAGTATTGAGAAATTATTATTCCCAACGCTGCCGCAAAACTTTCGTTGATGGCTGCTGAATCCGCCGTCGTCCACTATGCACGGCCGTTCTTTTTGGCGATGGCGGAAATCGCCGCCAAATACGATTGGTTCGCGGCAAACCTAGATATGTACACGACTACTTCATTTTTCCCTACTGGGGAAAAATTCGAAATAGACCGGGAGCGACTCGAGGCCGTTTCCGCTGCCCGCAAGATTTATAGAGGCATTGTTGCGGAGGCACGCGTCTTTTTCGATCTCGACGTGCTCCCAGTCTTTTTCGATATTTAGTAGCTGAAGTCAGGTCGTATTTTTTAGTCCTTCGCTGCACAAGTACAAGTCTGTAACAAGTAAGTGATTATATCGGTAACAATAACTGTCTATTTTGAGGAATTCTAGAATTTTTTATTTTGCATAATTTGAGGTAACCGAGCTCTTAGTAAATACCTACTCGTAATTCGATTTTTCTTTTTTTCTCTTGTCAGCGACATATCACAGTCTTGCTGACTTCCGAATCCATGTCTGACCAGTATTCTATAAGTGTAATTTATTGTACTAATTGTACTACTTTTTCCCCCTTTTGTTTAAACTTTCTTCGATTCAGATGGCTGTGGGACCATTTTGAATCTGACGGGTCGTGGCGCGCGGCGCGACAGGTCGGCCGTCGCGTCGCGTAATGCCATCGACCTTCCTTGTTCTAAACTTTCCTTCGCTAATATTCGCTTATCAATAAAGCATCTCATGATCCCACATCTTCAACTGCAGGTAAGTTTCAGTGTTGCCGGAGAGAAAAAAAAAATTATGAACTCGAAAAGGGAAAATTATGCAAAATTTCCCAAAATTATGCACACCAAAAAATAAATTATGCAAAATACTATGCAGCAAATCACTAAAAATCAAATTCGAGGCAAATACTTAGTATATTTACTTCGAAAGGTTTCTTATCGGTGATTAAAGACCAATGACGTTATATATTTATATATACCCACTACTAGAGTCAAGATTCTTGACTTTTCGGAATGCAATTTTGGTAACACTGGGAAAAACACTGTTGGTTCTTCAAGAAAAATGAAAATTCCCCCGTTTCAATCCTCATCAGAGCTTTTCAGCCTCTCGCATCTGCACGTTCTTCGATTAAATTTTTCTAAAGTGCAAAGAAAAACTAAGTAAAAACTGGAAAACTGAAGTATTTTCCATAAATTATGCAATTATGCAGAATTATGCAAAAAATAAATTATGCACGACAATATGCACAAGCTTCGAAATTATGCACGTTTTGCATAATTATGCACGCTCCGGCAACACTGGTAAGTTTGTCAACTGATTACTGGTTTAAAGCAGTTTTTCCTTATTTTGTTTATATTCCGGCAATTATTTGAGGTTAGAATCTATGTTGTTTTGTGCTAATTGTTAGTTTTTTTTTTTTTTTTTTTTGTTTTTTTTTTTTTTTTTTAATTATGGAAGTTTCGTATATGCAGTTGTTTAATGAGCTGGTGACAAGCAATAACTCATTTAGTGATTCTGATCACTTAGTTACTTAAGTGTCTGATCTGATCCGTCCTAATGTCGATGAAAGTGTCGTTACAAAAAAGTGTAATCGGTTTTGCTATGAGTTAAAAAAAAAAGTGGAACTGTGCATCGCGGTGCAAAGAATTTTTTTAACTAAATGTAATTCATGGTTGAGTTGCTGTTTAAATTTGTCCAGTAATGAACAAGTGCCAGACGAGGATACAGATGATACAGGTAATGAAACTCCCTCAACTTCTACTCCCTTCTCTGATCTAAGTAGCAGACAAAAACGGCGGAGAACCAAGAATTTGAGAGAAAATCATTCCTCTGAAGCACTTTTATTTGCTGGAAAAACCAAATTAAATAGTGAGGGTAATTTTGACAGCGCCAAAGTCATTTCTGTACTGTTGGAAGAGCCAGAAAAATCGGCAGAAATCAAATTTTATTCCGTTTTTCTGAAGTTCGAAGGAAGGGGAGGGGATAATATTCCACATTTAAAATTTTCTCTCCCCCCCCCTTCCTCCTTTAATATTGCTGAAATTTGTTCTTTGTAGCTAGTTTTCCTCTCGACAGCTAAAATCATTGAGTACGAGACCATTAAACAAGTGTTTATGGCACACAACAAAAATATCTATCCAAAAAATCATATTTGGGTGGGTCAAACATCCGAAATACCGACGAAAATGAAATCTACGACCAAAAATTACCCGAAAATGATGTTTGAATCATGATTATCAGACAATATTAACTGTGATTCCTCGATGAAACGGACGCGCATGCTACCACGTCCGACCCTTCCCATTGACTCGCTCCATAGTGCGCCGTACACTGTAGCCGCAACAGTAATTTCCAAGTTCATTCACCGTAAGCGCTGATTACACACGATCGATTTAGAATGCATCGATTACCAACGGTTACTCTTGATGTGTAATACGGAGGACGCACGGTTGCAATCGATGCTCTCTTTTTGATAGATTCGATAGAGTCCTTTATGTACCAAAGGATTTGTCAGCACTACAGAAGTGATATATACGGAGTTTTTCACTCCCCCCCCCCACCCATGCGCGACCATATTTTGAAAGTGACACCAGAATTTTATGGTACAAGTACTTTACACTCCGCGGTTCACGTAACGTTGTGCTTCTGGTAATAAACCGAAAATTTATGAAATTTTCTTTTCAATCGATTAATTAGTGAACTGTAGCATAGATCCCAGTGGCGTAGCGTGCAATATGGCAACGTTGTAATGTGTCCATGAAAAAGATCGAAAAATTGGGTGTTCGGCGCACACCTTCGCATTCGACCTTTTTCGTGGGTTTAAATGGACACATTACAACGTTGCCAACTTGCACGCTACGCCACTGATAGAAATGCCAAAGGAAATTCATATCCATAATTTCATAATAATAAATTCATAATTAATTCATCATTCAGAAGTAGAAGATATCGAGGCCAATAACGCTTCGCAAATAAAACCCACGCGGGATCAATGATTCCGAGTAATTTTTGTCAAACAACAGTGGCAAGGGTCCCGTTTCAAACAAGTTCATTTCCCCTGGTTTCGTATCAACGAAGGAATATGATGTTGTCCATTCACTGATATAAACAGAAGCACGCAGAGCGCCGCGCCCCCGCTGCCCTCTTCACAGGAATTTGACGCTAAGCGGCGACCTTGGCACGCATACAAACTGAGTGTAGATTGTTCATTCACAAAACAACGCCTTGACTTGCCCATCCGATGGCAGATGGAGTTCTACTTGGATGAGCGGGCGACGAAAATGAGAAAGCGATCTAGAACCTATAAGCGTGATCAGCTCACGTTAAATTGGCATTGGTGGTGTGTGGTGTCCATCGCAGCGTTGCCGAAATAAGGGACCCTGCAACGCAAAACACAGGACTTCCGTACGGAAAATCCCTCTTCGTTAAGGTAGACTTTTCTTGTGTGACTTCAGGAGCACTAGATCCAAACCAATATTAAAAGAAAGGAAAAGGAGTACAGCAAACGAATTGAAAAAAATAAAAAGTAAAATGAGGCACTGTGCACGCTTAAAATATTCTGGACAGACGCGTTTCGGATGCCTCTGATCACACCGATGCTAAAGGAAATTCGTCTCATATTGGCCACGTCTTGAGAAAGTGACATGATTATTAGATGGGAATCGCCAATTATTAGGCCCTACGCCATTACCGCCACGCGTTAAGAAGCATTTTATGAATTTAAGACTAAATTCGGACATCGTACTTTCCTGTTGGTGGACGAGTTCGGACGTTTTGATACTGACCGTGGACGAATCCAGACGCCCCGAAAAAAAACCCCTAAAGAGTAGCTCTTCGGTGGAAACAGATTCTCAAAATACTTCAGTCAAGGACAGAGTTTGAGGGGCGGGGGGGGGGCTTTCTTTTGCCCACTCATGTATATTAGATATAGAGTGCAATTTTAAAAGTAAGTTTAATCTGTGGTTAGGTGTTAATAAAATGTAATTTTTGTTACAGACACAACAAGGAGCCTTTGGAGTGAAGGTGATTTTCTCTTCCAGGAATGTAAAGCAGTTGTTCCGGCCTGGAAATGTGTTCCAGGAGAATTCGGTACGTGAATGTCATACTCTCTTCGGGGGGGATGTAGAGCAGTTGTTTCGCCCTGGGAATGTGTTCCAGGCAGACACAACTTTTCACGCCATACCTAATTAACTGAATTTCATCCAATTGTTCTCGATAGTAATCGTGTTCGCTAGCCAAGTGAGAAATCGAAAAACCATCTACCTCAATAATAATTGATAAAAGATCTCATGGAAAAGACAATTTTTGATATTTACGACGGCGATCTCTTGTTGGTGGCTCAAATTAATGGTTTCTATACCAAAGATACTATACTATACAGATATGTTGCAGAGAAATGGGCTCCAATTTCAAAGGCAGATGCAGTGCTCCCGATTTTTAATGACGACGGCTCTTTCAAGGAGCTGAAAAAGCTCACGGTGGCCCACAAGCCACTCAGAGACTACTCACACATTTGCCCACACGAAAAAAGCCTAAATGCCCACAATTACACCCTTAAATTCGTAAGTACACCCAAAATTACACGTTTTAAGACACCCAAATTGCCCACTTTTACACAAGTATGTAAAAAGAAAGCAAAACCCAGTTCCAGTTTTGTATTTTTTTTACCCATCACACAAGGAAATGAGAGAGCTCACAAGGGCCTACGATTATCACGGTGATTACAATTACGTTTCCCATTAAAAAAAAAATCAAAATGTTCATGATTACACTAGAACCTATGATTACACAAAAAGTCTCCATGCATTACCAAACCACCGTTAGACTTGTTTCGCCCGCCACAAGACCTAGTCCAACAAAATTGTGGCCGACAAATGAAGAGTACCTCGCGGCATCTAAAGTTGTGTGGGTACTTAAAGTTGTTGACAACCACGCCGAGCGGGCTGTTAAATTGATGACAACCTAAAATAGGAAAGTGACAACCAATGAAAATGATTTCCAAAATCTTCTTCAGGTTTCCTCTCATTTTCAGAGGAACATGTCTAATAGAGACCAAAAAGTTGCCACAGCCACTATTGAAAATTTACCTTCTTGATTTTGATTTTCACTTTTTCATTTTTTCATTTTTTGTTTTTACAATCATTGATCTTATTGAAGTGTTTTAACTACATAGTAAATAATTAATATAATTAAATCTAATAACTTACATTAAATTGTAATGTATGCCCCCCCTCTCCATCAACCCCTCCTCGTCATCCAGCGAGACACGGTGCCGCAGCGACCGACAGGAGGAGCGCGCGGGGTGAACGCGCTGCCGCGATTTCGTCGGCCGAAAGTTTTTATCAACGCGGGCGGGCGCGCGCTGCGTAAAATTCATATTACTGGCAGAACGCTTAAAGATAGAGCAAAACCGACGAAATTTTTGCCCTAAAGACCCGTAACTCGCTATTTTCAACTAGGATGGAGTCATCAACCTCCTCTCAATGAATATTTTGTACTTACGCTTTTTTTGCCCGTTGAGCGACCTCTAAAAAAAAAAAAATAAAAATAAAAAATAAAATAAAAAAAAAATAAAAAAAAAAAAAAAAAAAAAAAAAAAAAAACTTTATATGGATAGATTTTTGAGACCGCGTAGACCATTTTAAGCCACCATCCCGTTGACTTTTGACATTTTAGAAAAATGTGAGCCACTAACAACGGCTAAAAAGGATTTGCACGTCCATGCCAATTTTCGTAAGCAATTTCGCAAGGGGGGGGGGGGGGGTTCGTCAATATCATGGAGTCTAATAAATAGCTAGCATACTCCGCTCGTTGTCGCTGAACTGAAAGCACGTGAGCCTGGATAATTCTTCAAGAATGGGCAACGCTGATCGACTGACACCCGTCATTCATGAAAGACGATTTGTCAAATCATCACTGAGGCAACATACTACAACACTGGCTCTCCGAGCACTACACCGCCGCGCCGCACCCCACCCTTCTCTTTGAAGCGGCCGGCGAACAGATCGAACTTTAATAGTGAATAGTAGATAGTCCAACGTGTTGCTTGTGCCCGACTGACTCGGAACTCAAGGTATGAGGTATGACTCACGTTGTGATCTAATCGCTCGTCCTTCTTTTTACCTACCTCTTATTGTCTTTCATTTCGGCCGACCCTCGGCTCTATACTCTGGTCGCCCTTGCCCCCACCTGACGTATCTATTCGATTCAATTTGTCGATGTATTGTCAGAAAGGCGTAACTAATTCCACAAAAAAAAAAAAAAATGGCCGAATTTGTTTTTATAGTTCAAATCTAAAATCAATAAAGCTAAGGTGTTGCCAGACATTTTTCGAGGGGAATCCAGGGTCTGAAAATGGTCAAGGAAGGTGGGTCCACGGTCCAAAATCTGTAAAAATTTGAGGAACTCACAAGAGTGAAAAGGTAAATTTTACCCTTTGATGATTCCCTGACTGTTAAGCAATTTAGATGATTAATGTTTTCAGCGCACTAAGGTTAAATGAAACGGGAATTTTCGGAATAATTTTCAGTCATGTGGTTACCATTCACTGCCACTTGGTTAGATGGTTATTGATTCCACTTAGAAAAGAGGATGTCTGAGGGGGGAAGGCGGAACCAAACCCTGTAGATCTCCCCCTCCATCCATGGCAGTACCACTGCTATCAGATTGAATTGAAGCAGTGTCGTCATCTGTGAGACTGGAAGATAGCATATAATTTGGTGATAAAAATAAGCTTCGGTTTGCAAGCCGAAAAATAAAGGGTAGCTTCCAGTCGCGCACTTTGACGGCACGCTAATGTATTGAACGGAGCTCTAACATAGTGCTATACAGCTGTAAAGTCCTTTCAGGGGGGTAAGAGGGTAGTCAACCTCTGATTGGTTAACGAGCTTTAGGCTCCACAAACGCCGCCATTGGATGTGTTTTTGCACATTTGTTTAAGTGTCCTCTTTCGCCGACAAGGGCCCAACATACAAAACTGAGGGGAGAAGAAGGAAAGATGAAAGAGAGAAGAGTTACATCCATGTCCTTCAGGTATGCTTAGATCTGAGACCTTCAAATCTTGTCACCCCGGCCGGGATGCAAACCCGAGACCTCTAGATTAGAAACAAGCATCAAAAACGACATAATATGTCCGCGACATTCACTATCTATCAGTGGTAATTTTTAGAATAATTCTACACCTATTATTTCACTTCAGCATGCATCTCATGTATTTTGAGACGCTGATTTCAAAAATGCTATCAGTTTTCGTTAAACTGGCCTAGATTTTACGTAAATTTGAAATTACGTCTTCTTATTAAAAAAATTCGAAATTCTGAAAAAAGTATGAGTTCTGAGTAAAAACCAAGGACGAATTTGAAATCAGCGGGTCATCAACATACATGAGAAATTTTTCGGATGGGGTGAAAAAGAGGTATCTTATGATAAGAAAACCTGGTTTTACGTTCATAACAGCCGGACACACTATGTCGTTCAGGCGTAAAAATCCTAGGTTAGTGACCAGGGCCCAATAAATGTACGGTACGGACGGTCCCTTGTTCTCGACCCCACACGGAAAAAAACGACGGTGAAAATAACCATACAGATACCTGATTTTGGCACCTGCTTGATGTTATGGTAATGTTAACCAGAAGTATACTATGTTTTGACTAGGTACTAGGTGATGTTACCTGATTGCATGTCGAATTTACTCAAAGTATCGGTGAATGTACCATACTTCTGGTAAAGTTTACCATAACATCTAGCAGGTGCCAAAATCAGGTATCCGTACGGTTATTTTCACTAATCTTTTTTTTCCGTGCAAGTAGCGAATCCTCGCTTCTGATTGGTTAGGTCTGCACCTAACGTTAAAGAACAAGGACCGTCCGGACCGTACATTTAGTGGTCCCAGTTGCGCTGACCACCAGCCCACAGAGACCGACTACGAACAGTTGTTTATGAATAACGGGTCCCATTGGCGGATACAGAGAGGAGGCGAAGGGGGCGACCGACCCCCCCCCCCGTTCGACCAAAAATGGGGGAAAAGAGGGGGGAGGGGAGGTGCAAGAAGGGGAAAAGAGGAGAGTAAAATGGAAAAAGGGGTCATCGGGGGGCGAACATTTCAAGTCCCCCCCCTTCCTCCCCGTTGTTGAGGGCTGGATCCGTCAATGAGTTGGGTCCAGCGGTGTTTGACGAATAAAAGAGGTGATTGACGATGAATCCGTTAATTTTAATTGTGATGCACCTCAAGAATGTCTATAATGCCCAAAAGAATCTTTGAAAACAGAGATAGGTGTCGATCATCGAAGGCAGTGAAAGATTACACTGTTCGAAATTCTGCGGCACTGTGATCATTAGCATTGGACCGAAACTCAACAGCCGCTCTAAGAAAGTAAACAAATGAGCAAAAACACATCCAATGGCGGCGTCCCAGGTTTCATTTGTCTTAAGGCCTTCGGTTCGGACACGCTCAAACTAGGATCGTTTCAAAGGCATCGCATCGGTGAGCCGAAATCCACCACAAACGGCAGGTGAGAACCAATGAGCTATAACTTTAGAGTGGCACATCAAGGAACGTTCCGCTGGTTCATTGTTGTCACCTAGGGCGCCGCCATCTTGCCGTAAAAATCGATTTTGAGGTTAAGTTTTGTAGGTTGTTTCCGGTCGTCGGGCATCGCCGGAAACGGCCTTCAAAATTTAACCTCAAACCTTGAAATCTGCCGTCCAAATTCCCGCCAAATTCCGAACGTACAAATTTAACCCAAACCTTGGAATCTGCCGTCCAAATTCCGCTTTTTCCCAGGATTCCTTCTACCCTGTGTGGCACAAGGTGGACTAGCCCGCTGCCACTCTAAAGTTATAGCTCATTGGTGAGAACCATTGCAGGTTTCGTTCGTCAAACAACAATCGTGCATTTTGACGGCCCGTCAAACTACAGAGTAGCGTTATTTGACGATGGATGCGGTGTGTCATCTGTTCACCAATCTACATTCAACAAAACCAATGCACCCGTTTTGGAGGTGTTCTGGTCAAGGTTATGTTTGAATTTTAGAAACGTCAGGTTGGCAATCCTGCAGAAATCCATTTGAGCGTATACGAACTCTCTAATGAAGTTCTGCGTCGTAGGTCAGAATTGAAGCTAGCTGTTCTTTTTGCAACAGCCGTATCCATTGTGGCGAAATGCAGGGTGAGTGATTCTTGGCTTAGACCGTGAGAATTAATTTATTCTAGTGATTCCACGATAACTAAATTCAAGTCTCTCCGGAGCAAAAATATGAGACAGCTACCTATGCGTTCCCGAAAGTATTTTGATGCGTTCTTCAGGAAAAGGGGACCGAAAAATATCGGGCATGCCATTCCTTTCAAGTTAATATAATAGCAATCATATGATTTCTTGGGAAGAGCGCACCTGACGTTTCTTGCGCTCTTTTGTCGAACCTCGCGTCATCGCGTCAACGTCAACTCTTTCCTCACATCATGAAATGTGCGCGCGTGACGCACGAGCGGAGCGGTGAAGCGCTCGACATTCGTGGTCAGCTTCGTTCGGATGAACTTTTGATGGGCTCGATGATAATTACTCAAGGCAACTGAAGCTGATTAACCGACACCGAGTTAGCTGAAACCCACTCAAACGCAGTCCTCACATTTAATTAACTAGTTCACCAAGTTCCTTTACAAAAAAAAAAAAAAAAAAAAAAAAAAAAAATACTAACTCAGTCGCTTCGCAGCCCTAATTCCACAGTTATGTACTGCAATTTCATACTCTGATTCGATGAATGTCAATTAGGTGTATCGACCAACGAGCTATACTTTTAACTAGAGTGGCGGCTTAGTGGTTAACCTGCGTAACCACAAGTAGGCTACTTCTCTTTAACGACAAAACTGTCCGCGAAAGCACCAAACATCAGTGTTTTTTTAAAACTAAATTTCAAAGTATTTCAATGAATTTTCTTGGTACATACATTACTAGTGTTCTAACTAACAGTATTTGGGACGCTGATTTCAAAATTGATATCATTTTCCACTTAACTCGTCCCGATTTAACACATATTCTACTTTTAAAAAATGTTCGTGATAAAGTTTAAATTGTGGAAAATCTAGAATATTTCGATCAAAACTAAGGCCAAATTCGAACTCGGCAGGTCAATTAGCATCGAAGATTGCAATGTCTACGCGATTTGAGGTCCAATTATAACAAAAAAGTCCATGTTTGTGTCTAGGGACCCTTGTTTTGTATTCATTGGGGGCGGAAACCTATGTCGTTAAAGCGTAAAAATCCGTAACCACCATGGGGGATTTTTCGGTTAGGTTTAAGCGAGTAATTTGTCCATTTGATTCCGTGTATTTTGGTGCGGCGCCACCGCACAATGGATCAAAGCATGTTCCGGTCCACTGGCGCCGCAGCAAAGTACACGGAAAACAAATGAATGAATTACTCGCTTAAACCTAACCTCAAAATCCCCATGGTGGTTACGCAAGTTACCTATTAAACCGCCACTCTAGATAAATTTACTGCTCGTTAATTGGTATCAACTAAAACTAGGCACACAAAAGCCAGAAAATAGCGGGACAAAAAGGTACGAAATGAGCATTAGTGATACCGATCTTTTGGGGAAAGATCAATTTTCCTGATCGAATCTATTTATTTGGCTAGGAGAAACCCTGGAAAAAGTGTTCCATCCATACATTTCGATGACCAAAAATCCGTGCGCAATTTTCATGTTTCCATAAAATTTCATGAAATTCGTAGGCCGTTCATGAGATTTCAAAGGAATTTCCATGTAACGCCATTGAAAAAATAATTAGAACTTACTTACCCAAGAAATTTTGGTCATGAACATTCATTGAACACTTTTACCAGGGAATCGTTTTGAATCTACCATGGTTTTCTCAAAATTGTCTTAAGTCGAAAGAAGAATTTAAACTTCCACGCAGAGCAACAACTAGGCACACATATTTACTTGTGTTCAGAATTTTAAAATTTATAATGAGGCCTCTGTTTATATAGTTTTGAAATTATTATAGTTATTTTTCTTTTTGAAGAAATATGGATGACTCGTAACTGTCACGCACTCTCTTTTTTTTTGTGAAACCTACTTGTATAGGGACTTTTCGGAGGTCGATATCGAAGGTCAAAGTTCGATATCTACCCGTTTTAGAAAAAAAAAAAAAAATTTGTAGGACCCTCAAATAAATTCAAATAACCTTAAGTACAAAGTTCTTGCTCCGCTCAGGACTGCCAATTTGCAACACCAAAAGCTTTTGATCCAACAATAATACAATGATCCGCGGCCCGAACTGGACTTGGGTGGAACCCTTCGCTCCCCCCTCTCCCAAAAAAGGATGAGATGAAAAGAAGGAAGTGAAGAAATCCGACGTAAATGGTTTTTAGAAAAAGCGGAAATGAATAAAATAAAGATAAAAGGCTGGCCCAAGTAGATTTACGGGTTTTATAGCCCATGTTGACATAAATGCGTCGCGGTTTTAACGGTGGTAACATGGTAACACTCGTAAAATACAGAAAGGCTATGTCAGAAAATGAAAATAAAAATCAATGTGCCATCCATTATCGCACGTATTCATTCGGACCGAAGATGTAACCATACGATAGTATTTGGACACTACACGGTGGTTTCAATAAGTATTAACGAACATCAAGGATGATACTTCTATGTAAGTACTTACTTTCACCCCTAAAGAAAGTCAACAGCGAAGTATTCGCGGGTTTGCCGAATTTACCCAAAAATGTGGCGTAAAAATCAGTTCGTTCAAAATGTCTTGAAAACCGGCGGGTTTCTGAAACAAGTACCTCAGTAATGGCTTGGAGAACATAAAATTGTCGTCAAAAAAGCTTAAATACAATTTTTTCTAAACGCCTTCGTACCCCCCTAAAATGCCATTTTCACTTCACGTGAATTAAAAAAAATCAAAAATCCCCAAAAAATGACTGAAAATTCGGAGATTTAGCCACACTGGTCCTACCACTCGAAAATTCATACCTCCTACAAAAAGAGTCGAAAAACAAAAAACTCTACTTGTATGATACTCTAATTGATTGGTACATTCAAGGAAAAAATACAAATTTAGAATCAAGTAAACCGAAAGATGACAGTTTGGCACCTCAAAATTTTTGGCGGGAGAATCCCTCTTCATCAAAATTTTCAAATGGCAACCCCTATTTTGTAGTACCCCATTCGAAAAGGCATAAAAAGTGGGACATTTTAGCGCACACCGAAAGTCAATACCTTGTTTTGCGGTCGAGACATCGTTAGTCAAAATTAAGTAGGCCCTAACGGCCTTACCGGAAAATAAACTATGGCTTGCGATACCTCGACGGCATAAAAAGATATTGACATCCGGTTTGCGCTAAAATACTTGGTTTTTTTGTGCCTTCGAATGGTGTATCACACCTTAGGATCCATTTTTTACAAGGATGAAAAATGGTCCAAATTGAACTTCGATTTTCGATAAATCGAATAAAAAAAAGATATCGAACTTTAGAATGCGCTAAAATACACACATTTTTACGAATTTCCGAATGAAATATTTCAAGATGGGGGTTGCTTTTGGAAAATTTTGATGAATGGGTGTTTTCCCGCAAAAAGTTTTAAGCTGTGGTAAGCTGTTTAAAATTTTTAATGCGATAATGTCAGTGCTCCAATCATGGTGAGCGGCAATAATTAAGCAATCCGCCATCCTGCTACTTCTTCGGGTGGCTCGCCATAGTAGTAGCACTGCCTTTTCCACATCGTGCAACAATTATTTCGCTTAAAATGCGTCGTTTCGAAAAATTGCAAGGGACCAAAAATCTCTCTAGGAGTTTTGCTCATCTGATTTTATTTAATGTTAATTTTGAAAACACTTAGAATTGAATTTTACAGAGAAAAGGTACCTCATCACACCAATTTTCATGACATTTGGTTCATAACTGCAGGAGTCGCTATTCCAAAAATACCGTTTACATAGCCGTGCGTGTCAAACAGGCAATATTTTCATATTTGTACATGATAAATATGACCCTAACTGGGCTTAAATTGTGAAAACTTTAATCCTAATGGTTTTTTCTTTTTTCACATTATATTTTTAGAGAAAATAGGAAGGCCAACGTTCTTTGATGTCGATATTTTGAAGAAGAAAGCAGAAAGTTACTTAACCGAGTTTTCAACGTGTATTCCAGCACCTAGAGATACCGCATGGATTGAATTGGCAGCAAACTTTGGCCACAAGTATTCACCAAAACATCTTTGGACCATTTTTAAATCAAATCGTCACAACGTATGTGGATTATTCGGACTAAATCATGAAGATAATCGAAGCCGTGAAAAAGCGACTTGTGAAGAAACTGTTGAAGGGACATCCAGCAGTGATGAAGAAGAAACTCCCTCGGCGGATTAACCTAAAATAATTTTTAATCTAACTTTGTCAAATGAAGAGTGGTGCAAAATATCTCCTCGTCAGATGATCTATAAATGTAACGACAAGTCTAACCCAAGTCGATTGAGTCGAACGTGTAAAGTGTTGCCACCGGAAAGTTGATGGACGCCTGTAATTGTAACGTGACAGACCCCCAGCATGCTTTAAATTTAAAAACTCCCGCGTTCCCAGTCTCCGCCCTCTCGCGGATAGAGTCCCTTGATGGAAATATTGTATAGGGAGTACCGACACGAGCTCAACGAGTTGTGATTGGTCGTTGGTTTTAGGCTCTCACGGAGTCGAGCAGGAGTCGACGACATCGAAGACTCCACACAAAAGGAGTCGATTCGTAGAGGAACGTATGGGAACAGACCGGAATGCCGGCAAATCCGCTAGTCCACCACTGGTCCACTGTCGAACTTAACCTTCGAATGCGTTCACGCGGTCGACAAAATAGACTCCTGTCAAAATGCATAAAGCGTCGTGTGGGTACTCCCTATACAATATTTCCATCAAGGGACTCTACTCGCGGAGAGGGCTTGATATAATGCCTTTGGGAGAGGGCGCAGCAGTGGCGTCACCTCATGGAGATTGATGGGCGGAGACCGGGAACGCGGGAGTTTTTAAATTTAAAGCATGCTGGGGGTCTGTCACGTTACAGCTCACTTTCCCCCCTTTATGGGTTTTTTCATTTTTTTACGGATTAATAAAACGTCTGTTGTAATCCGCCCACTTTTTTCTCTCTCCTTACTTATTCTTTAATGTTTTGTTGTTTTTTAAATTGTTCTTCAAAAAAAAAAAAAAAAAAAAAAAAAAAACGTTTCTTAATAAAAGGCCGACAAAATTTCAAAAAAAAATTGAAAAAAAGAAAAATTTTGTGGTTGGTCACGCACACCTAACGCTCTCCTCTTTTTGTACCTTAGTTTTGTTTTGTTGGGGGGTTCTAGTCTCTTGGAGCCCAAACTTTTTGGACCCCAAGATGCTAGGGGGTTGCTGTAATTTGACAGACCCCCAGCATGCTTTAAATTTAAAAACTCCCGCTTTCCCCGGTCTCCGCCCTCTCGCGGAGAGGGATGGACTGAGCCCGGAAACCGGTGTCTCTCTCTCTACTCACTTTTTTCACTCGTGTATAGAACTCCGTACAGTCCAATTCGCGGTACGATTATCGGTGCTTTTATAATGTGATTATAGTTTAGGGTTTCACCCCCTCTGGGGGAAATTACTTAAAGTTTTCTTTGTTTAGGGCATTAGCTGTGTGTGGCCATCCGGCCCCATAAAATGTAAATCGTTTTCTGTGTATTTATTACAGTTTTCCTTTCATCTCCGTGACGGGCCCTTTGGGCCTGATCCTTGAGGCAGGCCTTAGGCCTGTCTCAGAAATAAAGTACTTCGACGTTTCGCTTTTCGTGCTCTCGCAAAGTCGATTCGCTTTATAAGAAACTCTCATTTGTATGAGGGACCACACGAAATTACCTTGCTGCTTGTCCTTTAAACGATGTAAAATCAATAGGAACAGAAAAACCCTTTTATAGGTAGCCGCTAATTGTTCAGAGTGCGACTCTACATTAGAGGCTTTTATGGCGAAGGAGCCTATTATAGACACTCGCGCTATCTTTAGCTGCACTATGCGGGAAACTTTGACTGGTGCCGCAATAATAAAAAACGGAGGATTCTCAGAGTGGAAAAAGAAACGACCTTTAAGGAGTTCATTTCTGGAAACCAGTCAGCTCCATCTTTCCGTGGTCGGTTGATCAACGAAAGCCTAAAGCTAGACGAAAAAGAACCTAGTCACATCCCGTCTGTAAATTCCTTAAGATTGGTGAAATCTAGGGTTAACCTCATGCAGCGCCTTCATTCTGATCCGATTCAAGCTCTTCTCATCATGAGGTATAGCGATCCTTTTCACGAAATTATTAGGGAAATTCGACTGGATCCCTTCTTCGTTATTTATTGGTCAAATGCACAAGTATCTTTTTACGATAATTTTTGCACATCCACTCCTTTGTCATCAACATCGATCGACGCAGCTGGTGGAATCGCAAACCGGATATAAAGGCCTTCGGCAATAAATCGAGGAATATATTTGTGTATAGTGTTGTAATTCACGACGCAAAAAATGAAAGCCAGATAAGTATACATATGCAATATGCTATCGGAGCGTCATAATGTGCTGACGATTTTGCATTTCTTCAATTCATTTTTTAAGGGAAACTATCCAGTTGGAGTGAAAATGCCAAAACAAGCTGTGCCTGATCATTCGTTCCCTGTTGTCAGTACTCGTCCAGTCTTTGACTCAATTTCCATCGTTGAATGCTTACTTGCAGAACTGCGCTTACATTATAACTGATCCTGCATACCTGCAATGATTGAAACACCGCATTGCTTCATTAGGTGCGATGAGGCACACGTCGTCAAAATCTTACTTAGCCTCCTGGAAGCCCTTAAAAAATATGACCAGACGCATCAGGCAGTTCTACATCCGCAGTGTATGCCTTCTAATTCAAAGCGTGAATATTGTAGACATTGAAAAAATACTTTACTCAATTTTCGTTGTATGCCTTTAGGCCGGATAATAGAATCGATGAGTACCAATGATACGTAAAGTGGCGAAAGAAAGGCTAAAAAGCTGGATATCAATTGGATTTCCTAGAAATGACGGAACGACTCTCGGACAAACCATTAACAAAATTTTAAACACGGAGACGCAAGAAACGGCCTTAGATGCGGAAGAAATTGAACTTGAATCAGTGAATGATGACGATAATATGTTTGAAGCAGGAACATCGGATGGTGAAAATACTCCGACATTCAAACAATGGGGTACAAAGATCGTTGAAAAAGCGAAACGAGTAATTTCCGAAACTTCTTCAGAGGATGACAACGCTTTGTACCTCCCTGATTTATCAAATTGCTTAGTAAATTTAGTAGAGACATTGCCACTATGGACAGCTCTAATGATACCGGTTATAAAGTATGGCACTCTAACAGCAAGCAGTACATCAGTAGAAAGCTCGTTCAATGACATTAAGACGAGAATGTTGGGGCATGTAGCACTGCAACTTTCTGTAGATGTTTTTTTAAAGCACCACGCGCCACATATCGGAGCGGCTCTTGAAGTGAGAGAATAGTTGTATTTTGCTTTTCCATCGCGATGGCGATTTTGATTATTTTTCTACGTAAATATGTTTTGTCGCATTTTAATTCTGTTTGCACTCTCAAAATGTGCTCATTTTGATTGTCTTTATGGACCACTGTGAGCTTTTTAGTCATTTTAATGGCAATTTCCGAATTTTTTCGATGGCAAATTTCGGCGTTTGATGGCCGTCGCGGTTGACCATCGCAGGAGATGGTCAACCGTCAAATTTTTGAACAGAAATGTGGGCTATTGAATCAATCGATTGATGCGACTTTTTTGAGACTTCGAATTCGTCCTTGAAAATGTTTAATTATGCTTGGTTTCACGAATAAAACTACCACCATCAACTAAATATTACAGATTAAACGATGCCTTTGAAATACAAAAAATTGCAAAAAAATAAACCCCCACAATGAGTCTTCCTCGATATTATTGGACATGTATTTGACCGTTTTCCAAAAGTCGTAGCCGTTTTTAAAACAACCGCTATGGAACCATTTATCTGTAACACCCTGTATAATAAGGTGCATTATAAAAAACTGATTTCATTCGAATGCAACCCATGCTCTTGTGTTAACGGCCCCAGAAACTTAATGAGACCAACGACAAATTCTGAAAGTCTCCATAGAATAAAATTTCGACTGAAGGGTCGATTTCACGCAGTGGCGGCTCGTGCAATTCGGCAACCATGCTAATTTTCCATTTAAACCTATGCAAAAGTATCGATATCTGTGGGGTGCAGTTGCACCTACTGAAGGTTGATTGTTTTACATTGGTTTAAATGGAGAGAATACGCTGTTGCCAGATTGCACGCGCCGCCACTGATTTCACACAAAATGCGTGCAAGGTTTCAGAAAAGATCCTTCAGGCAAATCAAGTTACTCGTAGAAGCAAATTCAGGAATTAAGTCTTCCTCTTTTTTCTCCCGCCCACTTGAAGACATTACTTTAGAGGAAAGTTTCAACACGTGACTTCAGCGTGTATCTCCGTCTTTTACTAACACATGCGTCCAAACGGACGGGACGGAGAGAAAGGAAAAGCGCCATGTAAACCTTTGTATCCGTCTCTGGTGACTCGCAATCATATGATTAGGCGCTACCCCTTTATACCCTCGCAGAGCACGCGGCTCTCAGGTATGAGCGGATACAGGAATTTGACCGTCTCTTTCTCCTCCCATTTGAATACGTGCGTTAGAAAAGGAAGGAGGTGGGGCTAAAGTCACGTGATGCCCTTATATGCTATTCTTGTCTTAAACACGTGTTTAAATGGGAGGGAGAGAGAAAAACGAATCCGTGTATCCGCCTATGCTCTCGGGTCTCGGCTTACTTCAACAACTCAATTAGAGAATTCAAAACTAGAGGGCGAACGTTAATTATGCGCTTTGACCCCCTTTCAACTTATTTTTCCTCAGGCAAGATCTACTTGTTTTTCCTGCCGTTGAGCCGCAAATTCGGGCGAATGGAGTAACGAGAGGGAGAGAGAGAGTATGTGTGTGAGAGTGGGGGAAGGGAGAAAGAGAGAGGGATGAAGATAGAGGATTTTAACAAAAACACTCGTTAGAACATTGTGAGAGCAGACTGATGGGATTAGACTTGATGGTTTCAATCGAGCAAGATTGCACCCTACGGGCACCGGATAGGTCATCAAAGTTAGCGAGAGAGGGAAAAAAAATCAGGGCCGCTAAAAGTTTCGGATGGATTTTTCACTCTGATCCGTAACACAGAGCGTTGTAGTTCTCATTCATCAGATTGAATCAAATACTCTGTAGAAGGTGAGGATTTGGTGGAAGCGGGACGCGAGGAAGAGGCGGAGTTTTGTGCCCAAAGCGACGAATACAGTGCGGAGATGAAGAGAAATAAAGGCAAAAATAAAAAGAAGTCTCCTCGAGGTGTAATAAAGTGAATAAAATAAAAAAAACCTCCAAAACACATGAGTCCGTTCAAAATGGTCGAACGAACGAAGGTGTACAGTGTACTTATGTTCATTCGCAACAACCACTTTCACCGAGAGAGAAGAAAAAAACAAAACCATTTCAGGCGTATTAACTTCAGTCAGCAAAAGTAGTGATGGTTAACCTGTAAAAGTTATTACATCAAGAGAATATTTTACTCCTTCATTATTGGGAATCTGATGTTAATTATCTGGTTTCGTGTGTAAAATCCAACAGACTGATTACACTGGTCAACACGTATTTTGATGCCTCCAATATTCCAACTGTTTCTGGGTCACTGGGGTTTCTGGGTCGAATAGACCCAGAAACAGTTTGAATATTCGAGCCACCAGAAAACTTTTTTTTCTTGTTGACCAGTGTTTCATGAACGATCGTATGGAAATGCCATCGAGTCGATGATCTCGTACGTGTTATTCTTGTGGGAGGTCGGTGGTGTCATTCCGATAGTAACCAACCCTTCGATCTCTGCGGAAATTCACCGATGACTCCTGAGCTAATCGTGCACTTATCGTAGATATTAAGGGGTTTCCATCGGAATGGAACCTATCGTAATGACACAACCCATAATAATAACATTATTAACAGCAGCAGCAGCAACGTCATAGGCATACCTATCAACATTATCAGCAACGCTATCGGCAGTGAGTCTAACAGCCAAGGTCCATTGGACCTTGCTACCAGCAGCAAGATAACCAGCTCAACCAGCGTCGCCGTCGTAAAAAAAAAAAAAAAAAAAAAAAAAAAAAAAAAAAAAAAAAAAAAATTGTACAGAAGCAACAACAACAGCGGCACCAGCAGCAGCAGCTTTGTGTCATCCCATAATCTTGTCCGGGGACCTCCCCCATTAAATGATTTCCACTTCCCGTACTTGGTTTCTCTTTACCAAGTTGCATGAAGGATAATACTTGTTAAAAAGAAGATGAAATTAGATTGGGTGCCCAAAGGTGTCAAGAAAATGAAAGAGAACGCATGTGGTTATACTTTGGCGTACGGCCGTTGTATACCTTTCCAGCACCCGACTTGACAAAAAGATAATTAATTAATAAAACACTTAAAAACGAAATAAATAAATACCGGGCCCAGAGGAGCCGGCTTTCCAAAAAGAGAACTTACAACTCGCGAAGGAAAAAACTTGTGACCTCTTCGGTCAACCTTTACTTTAGAAACTTAGAGAAGAAGTATAGAAGTAGAAACTACCTTTACGCGATAGCAACTAGATACAATTACGATACGATCTTTGTCTTTCATAACCAGCCTGCAGTTGGACAGTGATATTTTCAAAGTGCTATTGACCAAAACAAACATGCGGCACCGAAGTAGAAACTACCTTTACTCGATAGCAACTTAATACTATTACGATACGAACTTTGTCTTTCATGACCAGCCTGCAGTTGGACAGTGATATTTTCACAGTGCTATTGACCAAAACAAACATGCGGCACCGAAGTAGAAACTACCTTTACTCGATAGCAACTTAATACTATTACGATACGATCTTTGTCTTTCATGACCAGCCTGCAGTTGGACAGTGATATTTTCACAGTGCTATTGACCAAAACAAACATGCGGTACCGAAGTAGAAACTACCTTTACTCGATAGCAACTTGATACGATTACGATACGATCTTTGTCTTTCATAACCAGCCTGCAGTTGGACGGTGATATTTTCAGTGCTATTAACCAAAACAAACAAGCAGCACCAAGGAGCAATGGTGAGAGAGAGGCTGATACATGTGTTAAGTCTTATCTCAAAGTGTGACAGCATTTGCGATCTAAATAGGGGTTTTTATTGCCTTGGTTTGCCTCACTTTCTTCAACCAAGAATAAAAAGTTTTAATTAATCCAGAGGGAATTGGTTTTCAACGAGGGTGCAAGTGTTTAAGAGTGGCTATCTGGACACATAATTCTAATACGACTATCCAGGTGAGAAAAAGCTTGTTTCAATTATGTGTCAGTTTCTTCATCGTACAACTCTTTCCAGAGGAAAGAAATGTATCAATTTCTGCGTCCAGATAGCCACTTCTAAACACTTGCACTTTAGTTTAAACCCTATTGCAAATGTTACCGTCACAGTTTTATTTTTTAACAAAATTAAAGGTTTAAAAATATGATGCAAACAAACTGAGCCAGTGTGAAAATCGTCCTCAAGAGATTTCTACCATGGCCAACTTCTTGAAGTTAACGCCCCACAAATCCTCTCAATCGCTGTAGCTTGTTGTGCGGCACACACTCTCTTCGTCCCGTCATTCACGATCGGTAGGAGTGAGCTGCACTATTTCTCGCGGCTTTTTCAAATATTTCTTTTCACCGATCTGCAACCTCAATTGGCCTACTTACGCAGGGAAATTGATAAGGAGTTCTGTTTGGAGGTAACTTACAGTCTCAACAGGGTGGAACTAAATCGTCTGTAAATCCTTAAAGGTTGCGGGGTCGAGGGAGAAATGATACTTTCTCTTTCAATAAACATAGGTCCCAAAGAGCTTGATTCAAAATGGGGGTTTTTCTCCCCCCCCCACTGATTTTGCTAAAACTTTGTATTTTGATAGTACTTGATATAAGTAGTCTTTTTTTTCAAATAAAGTTTTTCCAAAAATAATTAGGGGGGGAGTTACAGTGTTGCAAAGTTGCACCTTTCAAAAATTCATAACTTTCGCGTAAATCATCCGATTGAAACGCGGTTTTCACCAAAAGATGCGAATTGTAAAGCACTTTCATGTCATCCAAACGGAATTCAATTTCAATAATTTTTGACTTAGTTATTGTCATTTTTGTGATTTTTAGGCCACCCAAAATCTACTAAAAGTGAAATAAAAAAAAATGGTATTTTTTGATTTTGACCGGGTTGAAATATGTTATTCCTCTTTAAATTCTGCGTAAAATGAGCCCAAGCAGAATGCAAGGCGATTTTTTGTTCCGGAGTTATGCATTTTTTAGTTAGCGAAAAACGAGTTTTTTAGGGTACCCATGAGCGTTCGATAGAGAGGCTCAAGTCGAATAAATGGAAACGGTATTTTTTGATTTTGATCAAATTGAAATATGTTATTCCTACTTAAATTCTGCGTAAAATGAGCCCAAGTAGAATGTGGGGCGATTTTTTGTTGCGGAGCTATGCGCGTTTTAGTAAGCGAAAGTCGAGCGTTCTATGGAGAGGCTCAAAGACGTGGGTAACCCGGGTAGCCTCAACCACTCGACTTTCGCTTACTAAAACGCGCATAGCTCCGCAACAAAAAATCGCCCCACATTCTACTTGGGCTCATTTTACGCAGAATTTAAGTAGAAATAACATATTTCAATTTGATCAAAATCAAAAAATACCGTTTCCATTTATTCGACTTGAGCCTTTCTATCGAACGCTCATGGGTACCCTAAAAAACTCGTTTTTCGCTTACTAAAAAATGCATAACTCCGGAACAAAAAATCGCCCTGCATTCTGTTTGGGCTCATTTTACGCAGAATTTAAAGAGGAATAACATATTTCAACCCGGTCAAAATCAAAAAATATCATTTTTTTTTATTTCACTTTAAGTAGATTTTGGGTGGCCTAAAAATCACAAAAATGACAATAACTAAGTCAAAAATTATTGAAATTGAATTCCGTTTGGATGGCATGAAAGTGCTTTACAATTCGCATCTTTTGGTGAAAACCGCGTTTCAATCGGATGATTTACGCGAAAGTTATGAATTTTTGAAAGGTGCAACTTTGCAACACTGTAACTCCCCCCCTAATTATTTTTGGAAAAACTTTATTTGAAAAAAAAAAGACTACTTATATCAAGTACTATCAAAATACAAAGTTTTAGCAAAATCGGTGGGGGGGGAGAAAAACCCCCATTTTGAATCAAGCTCTTTAGACTCCCGTGGAGCCAAGCTAGCCGCTTCACAGTTGATTCACAAACCACACTAAACATCAATTATTTTTAGCGAAAAACTTATAACTGCCTTTATAACTTATAACTGCCTGGATATGAAGTTATTGTAAATTATTTAATAATAATCATATCTAAGTATTTTTAAGAATTTGGGGGGGGGGGTGGTTATCGGATCAAAATTTGTTTGTGCCGAGAAACAAACCCGCAACCTCAGGCACCGTGCGTGCACGTGGGCTCCAGAGCTGCCGTTTTGCGCATAATTAATGGCAGTTTTTAAGTCACCGATGATTCCACCAGTTGAGAAAAAATTACACAGATCAGATCGGTGTATGACTGTCATGCACGAAAATACTCGCATCTGTAATCTTAGCTCAACCACAGAGACGTCGATGACTTTAAAAACTTCCGGATATTTAAATGATTAAATAGTGATTGCTCCGATTGAGAAAAGATTACAGATCAGAGTATTTCTATGCAGTAGAGTCACTCACTGAAGTGAACTGTGTAATCTTTTCTTAACCGATGAAATCATCGGTGAATTTAAAAATGTCATTAAATATACGGAAACCGGCAGCTCTGCTTTACGAGAGACAATATTTCAGTGCTAGCAAACGCAAAAGTTTCGACAGTCAAGAATGCACACGTAGCGCAAAAGGTTGTTTTGATCCGAATTTTGCTTTGCTTTCGATATTTCGTCACTAATATCGAATGGAGCTGTTGCAAACTTTTGCTACAGGCTTATTAATAGTTGATAACGGGGTAATACCCAGTAAAAATAACGATTAGCGCACTAAAAAATCACGAAATCCACTCCTAAACTCACAAAATGCTTTTAAACGCGAGACCGTAATGGCGGCCGATGGCCGTGGTTTTCATTGGGGTTCCCTATCTTCAATCAGCGCCATCTACACGAGGTGTTCTCGCAACACCACACAAGAAGAAGAAGAAGCATACAATTGCCATAAGAAAACCGCGGCCTCGGCCGCCATTAAGGTCTCGCATTTAAAAGCATTTTGTGAGTTTAGAAGTGGATTTCGTGATTTTTTAGTGCGCTAATCGTTATTTTTACAGGGTATTACCCCATAATCAACTATTAATAAGTCTTTAGCAAAAGTTTGCAACAGCTCCATTCTTGACAACGAAATATTTTGCGTTTGATAGTACTTACAAAAATGCAGTAAAATCAGAGACAAGCGGAGATTAAGCACTAAATGGCGGCAGCGGAGGCACACTATAATCTTGCGGATCCAACCAACGAGCTATAGCGATAGAGAGGATTTGTGGGACGCGGACGTTACGTTGAGGCAGCACGGAGGCAGCCATAATCGAAATCTCTTATATGGACGATTTTCACACAGGCTCGGTTTGTTTGCCTCATTGTTTTTTTTTAACCTTTAAAAAAAAAAAAAAAAAAAAAAAAAAAAAAAAAAAAAAAATTGTGACAAATGCATTTGAAATTGGTTTTAAACGAAAGTGCAAGTGTTTTAGAGTGGCTGACTGAACACAGAAATCGATATAATTGTTTCTTCTGGAAGGATTTGCACGATAAAGGAACTGACACAGAGCAAAAGTATGCAAAATTTTCTCACCTGGATTGTTGTATTAAAATTCTGTGTCCAGATAGTCACCCTTAAACGCTTGCACTTTCGTTTAAAGGATAAATTACAACGTTTGATTTAAGGTTAAAAGACCCCTCTACCGCTAAAGCTCGTTAGATTCAACAACCGACCCCCCCCCCCCCCTTAATTCGCCAGATGTTGAATGGTAAGCACCCTCCTCATTACTCCCCAGCCTTTATCCGGTCTGTGTTTACCGAATGCCACCATTCAACACCAAGAGGGAAACTATGAAGAATCGTATCGTAATCGTGTAGAGTGCGCGTTTCATTCCGATAGAAATTATATAGAATCCCTTCAATCTGAACGATAAGAGCACAATAGCTCAGGAGTCATCATCGGTGAATTTTCGCAGAGATGGAAGGGTTTCTATCGGAATGACACCACTCATAAGAATAAACCAGATTGTTTAGTTGAATCTGCGAGATTTTTCATTGCCTAAAAACTGCCCTAAGTCTTTCATCATAGTGCACAGTTTCTGTTTGTCTCTGGTTGAAATGCGAAGAATGTGCCTTATGCTTTCGCCACTAGGTGTCACGCCTGAATTCCTGGCAATTACTCCGATCGTTGTCACTTTAGTTTGAACTCCCCCACTATCAATCATAACGCTGAATACTTACTTGATCGACGTTGAACGATTTCTGAGACGCAAACCGAGGATTCAACGGGAAATAAACACCGAAGAATTTCCTTTCTCAAAGAAAAACTATGAAAAAAATATGATTCACGAACTATGATTACAAATTAAAAAGTTGCCCCCCTGAAGCTTTTGAGTGCCTGTCAACTTGATGTCTCAAGATGGTGATATCATCGAATTTCTTAGCATGCAATATGCATAAACACCCCTGGAATCGTCTCGCACTGTTGCCGCCTTAGGAAAAATTATTTGGCGAACGCACACTGATACAAGTCCGGCACAAACTATGTGGCTAAGAAAAAGTCATTATTTTAGTTCGGCATAAAACGCTAAGAAAATTATAATAACAGCACACTCGCCCTTTTCCCAAAAACTTACCCCAAACACAATCGTCAATCGCCATAATTTATGTATAAGAAAGGAGACATTTCAGCCGTGATAACAGCATGTGACGTCAAAAGTTTCTTTCCATTTGGTTGCAACTTCTAATGAAGTAAATCAAAATTTCTTTCCAATCAATAAGTAAGTAATTAAGACATGAAGCATTATTAAAATGATGCCACGAAGTTGGTTCGTCTTTTACCTGGCAATGTGTTCGAAATATTGGAGCGAAACGGGCAAAACCGTATACCTGGGTGATTAAAAATGGGGGAACAGTTTTTTCAGAAAAGAAACAAAAAAAACAAAAATTAAATAATAATAATAATAATAATAAAAAACCCCCGAGGAAAAATCATAAACACATTTGTTACGGATGAGAAATGAAGCAACGCATACCATCTGTATTGAAGCGTAAAAAAAATCCAATAAATGCTTCGGTCGGGTTCAGGGTGGAAAATAAATACGCTGGTACTTATTCCTGCCAACAGGCACTGAAACGACGAGAAAAAGTCTTAGGTCAGAATTATCATGAAGTTCCCGGCAGAGCTTTGATATCGCATTTAAATATTCGATCCGGTCTACTTTCAATTTGCGGCAAAGCTTTCCTGAGGATTAAACACAGGATAAATGTCGCAGTCCCTAAGATGCTACGTTGATAGACTGTTGGTGTTACTGGCCAAACGTTGGTCGTTTACAAAATAATAAAGTTATACATATACAAAAATCAGACATACCTGCACAAACTGCTGATATGCAATATTATTAAAAAAAAAAAAAAAAAAAAATATATATATATATATATATATATTATATATATATAATATTATATTTCAGTTGGTTTTTCATTGATATTTGTCGCAATCTTTCGTCGATATTAACATATTATATTTCAGTAAATTTTCAGGAGTTACTGAAACTCGAAGGGGCGAACATAACAAGTGAAAGATTTCAGGCGCTTCTTACGCGTATCTACCGAAACCGCATACAGAAAGATCGTGAAATCCAAGTACGTTTGGCACAATATTGTTACAAGACGCTTTACTAAAACATTATAGGAGAATGATACTTTCCAGCATACTGCACTGAATAAAAAATTAAGCTAAATTTAAAAGTATGGACACCACTAGGAATGCATTAATGTAAAGCCATATGCCTACATTACACTGGTAGAGTACTTACGCATTATTAATACAGGTTTTTACGATAACAAGAAACTTTAATTTGTATGTGCAGGCAACTCTTCAACTGAAGCATGGCAACTTCTATAAGAACGAAAAGAATTAAAAGCATATGATAGTAGAATACGCATTCAGAGCCCTACACGACCAGCTTCAAGTACAACGAAAACCAGCTATCAAATTAAAAGAGTCTTGTACCGTGAGTTTGCGGCGTCTCCTAGGGCTACGATCAAGCGATACGGAAAACCGATTGAAAAATTTTTTGATTGTAACAGTTGTATGCTAGTTGAGCATTTGCCATTTTCGTTGTAATTATGCGCGGTTTTGTTTGTTGTTGTATGTGTTTATGTTAGGGCTCGCAACAGCAGTGTGAACCATTATCTAGGAATCTGGTGGATTATTGGTTCGCGTTGTTGTTGCGCCGCTTCAAGATGTCCCTGTGTGTTGTGTCATGAATAGTACGGAAATATGGTGTAATAATTTTTTTTTTTGGGTTGGTATTTCTATCCAACTTATCTATGCATCCCTTTAAGAGGGGGAATTTAAACAAAGATTAAAACTCTATATACTCGGCAAACATTCATCTGCGATATTTACAGTGAACCGAAATACGGAGGAAATGGCAAATGAAAATTGCCTGGTAACGCCATCGAGGTCATCCAGCTTGGACGCGAAGAGGCAAATTACACCCGGCCCCTCAGCTCCAGATGCTCCAGCATGTGATACCGTGGTTCTCGTGGTTCTCTATTCGTGGTAACTTGTGGTTCTTGCAAGCAGCTGAGAGAACTGGATTTTTCGATTTGTTTAATCCAAAATTCTTAGAAGAAAAAGCCACAGTAACTTGTAACTTAACACACTGTCAAAATATTAGCATGAATGAAAAGAAAAAAATTGGTAGGAATAGGAAATAAAGAACCGCAAGTAAGCGCATCACAGTTTTCACTGTTTGCAGAGAGCTCGCCGCAATACGTGGTATTTTACCAAAAAAGTTGGCAGAAACTAAAGAAGAACAAAAAGAGAAAAAAACCGTTAGGGGGAGAAACTGTTGTAACATTCGAAAGCTACATAGATTTTAGCATCAGAAACTTGTATTTGGCGGATCTAAACTTGATTAGTTTACCTAGGGGAAAACTAATAATTAGAGGTAATTAGTTGTGCACGGATTAAGATAAAACTATTTCCACACTAATTTCTGTTTTTTGGCGTTTTCAGAAGTAATGAAAAATCCAGAACCTGGGTGTCAGGCTTTAATCCCTTCGGTCGTTGAAAACACGTTGGAATCATCCAAAGAATGTTCGTCTTGAAAATAATTTCTTTCCGCATACAGTTTTATGGAGGAGCTGCAAACATTCTGCACGGATTGCACTTTTTCCATACATGATTCATGATTCATTCGGGTTACCCCGTTTTTTTGCGATTTTTTCCCGGACTGTGCGCCCAGGGTGGACAAGTAAAGAAGCCGCGCGCTCCTACGTAACTCACGAGTGGCGGCATTGCACACTGTGAATTATCCTAATACGAAGTATATATTTATCCATGTCTGTACAATGTACCCAGCGACTGGGTACCACCCCGTACCTCACCTTTCCTATTGTCATGACGTCATTGGGTACAAAAATCTCAAACGGCCACCACCTTCTGTAATTTCTCTATGCCTCCATACTCCCATTCGAATCCATATCAACATGTAAGTCATGAAAAATGAAATCAGGAAAATAGAACACGAATGAGATGGAATAAATAAGCGGAACGATATGCATAAGAACTACCGCTCGTGGCGGTAGGATCCGGAAATACGACGAGTTTTTAGGTACTTACGTACCGACTTCCTAAAATCCGATTTACGTATTATAAAAAAATTCCATACCGGTAGACAGCCTGTAAGGAGGCGTGTTGGAAATAATGATTTTGTATTCCCACCCAGTATGTACCTCCATCGATTACCGATATTCATCAATCAACACTTGTTCTAGATTGTTCATGAACTTTTAGATTATTTTAACAGGAATAATTTTCTCTTAAGCACTGGTTACACCTGCGTTTAAAACGCAGCTTGTTCCTATCTCCGCCGTGTATTTTGTCAAACGCGCTTGTAGGCGGCATTTGACCTTGCGTTTATAGAAAAACTGGACAAAACACATCGATGCAATCGGTGAAAACCATCTGAACTCTCTAAACGCCAAAAGTAGAATCCGTTTAGCAAGCGCTCTGATTGGTCCTTAAAATCCAACAATGCCAAACAAGCGCGTTTCAAACGCAGGTGTAACCAACGCCTAAAAATGCAAGACTGAAAAATTTCCCTGAGTAAGCTCGAAATTCCCTGAGTTTTTCAGAGTAAAAAAATTCCCTGAGTTTTCCAGGTTTTCCAGATGGACTCTCATGGAGAGGATGAGGACTCATATGGAGAGGATGAGGACTCACATGTAGAGGATTCACATGTAGAGGATGAGGACTCGCATGGAGAGGATCATGACGAGGGTCCTTCAAGATTAGTTAGGATGGACTGCTGTGTCTCGTAAGTTCAAAAATTACTTTACTTATACCTCACTAAATAAAATTCAATTGTAAAAAGCTGGTCTCTTCGGAATCAAAATATTCTAGCGAGCTCCTGGAAAATAAAATAAAAGTTGGTTTTTTTAGGGCTAAAATGGGGGTAGTACACAAAAATCCCCCCCCCTTCGGCTCAGATTGGGCTCAATTTATATATTGTGCTCTGATATGTGGTAGAACTTTCCGGAAATCATACAGCCCAAGAAAAATGGGTTTTTGATCTTTTACTTGTGTTCTTTATCATTAAAACAAAACGAACAAAAATGTCCAATTTTTTTTTGGAAAAATTCGAATTAGGTAGAGCAGCTGCAAGAAAAGAATAGACAAAAGTCACATCGAAAAATTGCATCATTCAACGAAACTACATGTACTAACCATGGGAACTGTTGACTGATCCATCCAGACTGACGTGACTTTTGTCCATTCTTTTCTTGCGGCTACTCTGTTTGGTATTTTCTTAAAATCGACGGAAAAAAACGGAAAATCGGCGAAAAAATCATGCTAAATGGGGGGAAGGGATTATGTTCCGTATTTTTTTCGTGGCGGGCAGTCAAAAAATCCAAAAATACGTAACTTATTCGACCCATAGTTGGGGGTTCGAAGAACGACATCACAAGTCCCGTAGTCCGGGTCGCGGTTGCCTAACGTCCTTGTGGGCTGTTAAAGCTACGATTGTAGAACGTTCATCCCATTCTCCCCAGTCCACCCTAGACTTTTCTGTTCCACCATCCCGATATTATTAATTAGTAGATTTGGGAGAACTTTTGTACGTTAGAAGAATTTAGCCAGCTGTTTAAGTAAAACTATCATTTTTCTCATATGTTTAACATGGGGGTATAAATAGCAACCGTGCGACCACTAAAAATGGTCCTTGGGGGCTGAAAATAATTTTTTTTTAATTAGTTGGAACAATATTCCGTCTGGTCTCGTCAAATTTTGAAACTTTTGCAAAAACCCCAAATTTGAAACACGCCCTATTGCAGCATATTATCCGAAAATTCCCGTCTGAATTATTCTTTGCAACTTTGGTGAATGATTGTATTTTTTTGTTTTTTTGCAGTATTGAGCCCCAAATTTTCGAACTTCCCAATGGAGACGTAGTGAAATATTACCCAGCTCCTCAGGTTCACCGTTTGAACAACTTAATTTCCTTTGAAGGAACATCGGTAGTGTTATTATCTGTAAATAGGGGTGTGTTTCGGTCATACGGCACCGGCAGACCGCTGGAGGATGTCTTAACTACCAATCAGATTACAGCTTTGGGCCGACTCAAATTGGGCCGATGTAAATTGATGTCCAACAAGTTCGTAGTTGGAGTTGTTGCGGGAGGAGCAAAGCGCCAACTTCGGTCTGCTGCTTCCAAAAAAGTGAGTTTCTACCTATTGCAGATTTACTTTTGAATTGAATCAGCTAAAGTTTTAAATTTGTCTATGCTAAGCCTCATATTTATAAGTACAAGCTCCTATTTTTTTTCATTATTTCCTATCCCTATCCCCGCGGATTTCTGGGTACGATCTGGCTTCCGCTCCCCTCCTAACTCCCATCCTGTTTTTGTCCTTCTTGTGTTTCAGCCAAGGCCAATCGTTTGGTGTGAAATATAACCACTAATATACAGTATACCAGTACCAGTATATTTGGTGGAGTTTTGTTAATATTTATAATTAAGTTGGGGCTGGTTCCTTTCCATTTTTGAATAGTTAATATTTTAGGTGTTTTTAATATTAGGTTTTGTTGTGTCCAGCATCTTGCCGCCAATTGCGGGGTGCATAAGATGTCAGGCGCGTCCATCTAAAGACACGCCAGGTGTTACTGTCTATGCTGTTCTATGATTAGGATATATATCAGATTCGATCCAACCGGATTCTTTCGAGTTCTTTCTGAGTATTTCTCCTTCCCATTCCGTTACGATTTAGTCACGACAAATTGGCGACGAGGACAAAGTTAAAGTTACTTCCTGTTTTAGGTATTTATATTTTAGTTATTTTGGCTGATTGGGGGGAGGGCTTTGAGTTTCTATTTTAGTTGGTAGGTTTTAAATGAGAAGCTGGATAATAGGTCTGGCTCGATAACTTTTTTTTTGAAAATCCCCATTCTGAGATCATACACCTTTTTGACCCCCTCCGTCGCCATGTTGAAATTGCTGTTTCATATCTTTTGCTAAAGAATTGTGTTTTTAAATGTATCTCACGATCTGAACTTTCATAAAATATGGAGATTGAAATTACTGAACGTGCCCACTGCCTATCATAGTGTAACCATTTAGTTTCTGAACAAATAACCGTACAGATAATTAATACAGTGATTTACAATTTCTACTACCGCCAAAAATGATCAGAATAAAAGGAGGAGGAATAATTTTATGGAATTTCTTGTAAAAACAAGGTGGCCATCGTTCCATGATGCCCGTAGGTGGGGGTGGGTTTGCCGTATACACATGCGCGCCCGGCTCACCCCTGCCCTGGAGGCCCGTGGTGGAGGCTGCGTCGTCAAATTGAGTCCCATTCAGACTCCTTGAGGTAGCTTGCACACTTTTATCCTGCCCTCTCGTAAATAAATTAAATCATCTCCCTGAAGAAGAGTCCTTGATATAGACTCCTTGAGACAGAGTAAATTCCCTTTGTTCTCTCACTCCTCATTTCACTCTTGACTACAGAGAGTGTGATTTTACGTATTATTTATACTGATTACTAGTCATTTAAGCTCGCTACGCTCGCTTTTCTAACAACCGCGTCCCTCTCTCGTAACCCACCCGTTACGCAGGTCGATACCTTCTCCCGAATTAGTGCAATTGTTTAATGGTACCCTCGTACCATCGGTGGAAGAACTTGAAAATGAGCTCATTGTTTTACGGTGAAATTTACCAGAGAGTGACTTGTTCATTTCTGTTTTATGCTGCCCATTTTTTTCCTGAGATTGCTATTTACGTGAAAATGATCAAAAATGTTGATATTTCTTATTTATTTGCTGTCTTAGGTATTTAAAAAAATTAGAAGTTTCGTTCGAGATGAACAATTAAAGTCACCACTAAATATTCTGACCAGTAAAAGGGCTCCTATATTGTCCAAACCAACGAAGATGAACAAATTTTTCCAACAATCAACCTTAGAAGATGGACCGGCCCTCCAGTGGAATATTCACTGCCGCTTCTATTTTCATTCACAGGGTGTATATAACCATGGTAATTATTTATTTACATCCACTCGGATGAATTATTGGCAAGATCAGAAATTCTAGGAATGACTGATCTATGCCTACTAAAAGCTGGAGGGTTAACAAATAAACGATTTAAATTACGGAGGGATCTAGAAGGAACATGGATATTAATAGAACTAAGAAGAATAGGGGAATCTATAAAATTATTAAGAAGCTTGAATAAAAACATAAGATCATAATAATGAAAAAAATTATAAATTGTAATAATAATTATAATAATAAATTATAAATTGTCCAACTTTAAACTTTAGATTAGGTTTTATTATCAAATCTGCCATTGAGCGCGGAAGTTTGAGTGTTGCAAGTTTTTGTGAAGTAAGCCTTTTTTTTTTTTGAGGAAATTAAAACTTTAATGGGTATGTTGCATCGTATGGGTATGTTGTATGGGCATCGTCGACACATCAGTTTCCCAACAGTTTTTTTTCCCAGTTTTTGCCAACATTTCATTTTCTTCACAATAACTATTCCTCAAATTTGCCTGAAATTATGAGAATTTTCTTTAAAAAAAAAAAAAAATGAATTTTGTTGCAGTGAATGAAATCAACGAGGCTCAAGAGTTAAACGTAGATTTAAACGTGTCAGATGTGGTGGTCGAGGAACTTCCTGACCCGGTCCTACAGCCTGTGCCAGAAGAACCCCATGAAAACCCGCAGGTTGACCCTGACCTTGGAGACCCTGACCCTGGAGACCCTGGAGCTGTTTTGGTGATAGCTGAAGCTGGAACCAGTGAGTTGTTTTCTAATTGAAACTATTATTTGGACGGGATCCAGCTGACATTTGTTGCAAAATTGAGTTAATGGCTGATATAGTTGAAGCAGAAAACGCTGATTCTCGAAATGATAGGCGCTTTTCTTAAAACAAACAACTCATTTTTTTGGTTGACATTTTCAATTAAAAATGAACCCGGGTAGTTCTGGGCGGTTAGAGCGGTGAAAGGAATTCAGGGCGCCCCACACTGGGCCAGCGAGGACCGCTACAGGGGAATAATTCATAACTTGCTGGGTTTTCGTTCGATTTCGTTCAAAATCGGTACCCAGGGGTTTTTAAGGTTGCTCTTTCAGAATCTGTCGTCAAAATCTTAAAAAAATTACAAATAACTGAAGTTTTATTGATTTTATTCGAATCTGACCATTAGTGAAGTGATAAGCAATTGAAATCTTCTCTCGTTAGAATTTTCCTTATCTGTCACATAGTTTCCGAAAGAGCATAGTAAGGTTTATCCTTCAAGCGACAATTTATTTATAAAATTGATTTGAGAATCATACTTTATAGGAGAGGATCGTGTGTAAGGATGCGATGAAATCGGTTAAAGGTATTTGAGACAATTATATCTTTGCATATATGAAAAAACTTCTCATATATCTGATGACATCGCAATGATGACAAATATAAGAGAATTTGGAAATCACTTTATTTATTTTTTGCTCTAAAATAAAATAAATAACGCTCGCAAATTACAGATTAATATGGTAAAGTAAGGTAAACTCAAAGAATCAATTAACTTCTCCAGCAGCATTTCATCACAGAAAAATGAATGATTATTATGTACTACTAATCCTAATAATAATATTGAATGAATCTACTTTATTATAATAGTAAATCATTCTCATTCTCGGTGAAAGGGAAATCAAAATGTTGAAGATAAAAACGTTTCCTTAGTTTTTTTTTTTTTTTTTTTTAAGACAAAATAAATAACAATGATCGTTAATAACCTCGAGTTAGAGAAGAAAATGAAATGAAAAGTTAAAAAATACTTGTACACATAAGAGTAAATTTTTTCAACGCTGAAAGTAAATAGGAACCTCAAAAAAGACCGCAATTATTATCACAGAAAGAATAACAGAAACACTTCGGCTTAGTTCAAATATGTATGTAGATAGTATCAAGGATAAAAAATATGAAAAATTATAGACTTTGTTAATACACACATTTATCACAGAAAAGTAAGAAGCAATTTTAAGTATAAAAAAGTAATCTTTGGCAAAATGACAGTTAAAGGGAATGAAAAGTAAAATATTTGTTTCAAACAATCATTATCATAGCTTTTCACCCCGTAAAATATTTTTAACGTTAACAATAATAATTGAATAAGTCAAAAGCTGCAGTGATGGACTCAGTCCAATGAGTAATTTAACCAAACTGAAAAAAGATTTGTTAAAAACAGATGAAAACCACAGTTTTCTTATATGAACAAACCGTTTTGTCAATACAAAAAAATATTTATTTAAATCAAGAGAACATTTTTTTTAATATAGCAAAACTTAGATTTCCGTATTATCTCGATCAGTTGCATGGTGTAAGGTTGCCGCGTGTCACGAAAAAGCACTCTGGGGATTTATAAATGTAGGTCCTTGCAAAATTATTTACGGAAAAATGGCTACGTTGCCATGGCAGCTAACGTCAGCACTGTACAGTGCTCAATTTACATGGAAAAAACATGTGATTTCATGAAAATTACTCCATTTATTGAAATTAAAATATAAAAATTAAAACAATTCTTCACAATAACTATTCCTCAAATTTGCCTGAAATTATGAGAATTTTCTTTAAAAAAAAAAAAAAATGAATTTTGTTGCAGTGAATGAAATCAACGAGGCTCAAGAGTTAAACGTAGATTTAAACGTGTCAGATGTGGTGGTCGAGGAACTTCCTGACCCGGTCCTACAGCCTGTGCCAGAAGAACCCCATGAAAACCCGCAGGTTGACCCTGACCTTGGAGACCCTGACCCTGGAGACCCTGGAGCTGTTTTGGTGATAGCTGAAGCTGGAACCAGTGAGTTGTTTTCTAATTGAAACTATTATTTGGACGGGATCCAGCTGACATTTGTTGCAAAATTGAGTTAATGGCTGATATAGTTGAAGCAGAAAACGCTGATTCTCGAAATGATAGGCGCTTTTCTTAAAACAAACAACTCATTTTTTTGGTTGACATTTTCAATTAAAAATGAACCCGGGTAGTTCTGGGCGGTTAGAGCGGTGAAAGGAATTCAGGGCGCCCCACACTGGGCCAGCGAGGACCGCTACAGGGGAATAATTCATAACTTGCTGGGTTTTCGTTCGATTTCGTTCAAAATCGGTACCCAGGGGTTTTTAAGGTTGCTCTTTCAGAATCTGTCGTCAAAATCTTAAAAAAATTACAAATAACTGAAGTTTTATTGATTTTATTCGAATCTGACCATTAGTGAAGTGATAAGCAATTGAAATCTTCTCTCGTTAGAATTTTCCTTATCTGTCACATAGTTTCCGAAAGAGCATAGTAAGGTTTATCCTTCAAGCGACAATTTATTTATAAAATTGATTTGAGAATCATACTTTATAGGAGAGGATCGTGTGTAAGGATGCGATGAAATCGGTTAAAGGTATTTGAGACAATTATATCTTTGCATATATGAAAAAACTTCTCATATATCTGATGACATCGCAATGATGACAAATATAAGAGAATTTGGAAATCACTTTATTTATTTTTTGCTCTAAAATAAAATAAATAACGCTCGCAAATTACAGATTAATATGGTAAAGTAAGGTAAACTCAAAGAATCAATTAACTTCTCCAGCAGCATTTCATCACAGAAAAATGAATGATTATTATGTACTACTAATCCTAATAATAATATTGAATGAATCTACTTTATTATAATAGTAAATCATTCTCATTCTCGGTGAAAGGGAAATCAAAATGTTGAAGATAAAAACGTTTCCTTAGTTTTTTTTTTTTTTTTTTTTTTTTTTTTAAGACAAAATAAATAACAATGATCGTTAATAACCTCGAGTTAGAGAAGAAAATGAAATGAAAAGTTAAAAAATACTTGTACACATAAGAGTAAATTTTTTCAACGCTGAAAGTAAATAGGAACCTCAAAAAAGACCGCAATTATTATCACAGAAAGAATAACAGAAACACTTCGGCTTAGTTCAAATATGTATGTAGATAGTATCAAGGATAAAAAATATGAAAAATTATAGACTTTGTTAATACACACATTTATCACAGAAAAGTAAGAAGCAATTTTAAGTATAAAAAAGTAATCTTTGGCAAAATGACAGTTAAAGGGAATGAAAAGTAAAATATTTGTTTCAAACAATCATTATCATAGCTTTTCACCCCGTAAAATATTTTTAACGTTAACAATAATAATTGAATAAGTCAAAAGCTGCAGTGATGGACTCAGTCCAATGAGTAATTTAACCAAACTGAAAAAAGATTTGTTAAAAACAGATGAAAACCACAGTTTTCTTATATGAACAAACCGTTTTGTCAATACAAAAAAATATTTATTTAAATCAAGAGAACATTTTTTTTAATATAGCAAAACTTAGATTTCCGTATTATCTCGATCAGTTGCATGGTGTAAGGTTGCCGCGTGTCACGAAAAAGCACTCTGGGGATTTATAAATGTAGGTCCTTGCAAAATTATTTACGGAAAAATGGCTACGTTGCCATGGCAGCTAACGTCAGCACTGTACAGTGCTCAATTTACATGGAAAAAACATGTGATTTCATGAAAATTACTCCATTTATTGAAATTAAAATATAAAAATTAAAACAATTCTTCACAATAACTATTCCTCAAATTTGCCTGAAATTATGAGAATTTTCTTTAAAAAAAAAAAAAAATGAATTTTGTTGCAGTGAATGAAATCAACGAGGCTCAAGAGTTAAACGTAGATTTAAACGTGTCAGATGTGGTGGTCGAGGAACTTCCTGACCCGGTCCTACAGCCTGTGCCAGAAGAACCCCATGAAAACCCGCAGGTTGACCCTGACCTTGGAGACCCTGACCCTGGAGACCCTGGAGCTGTTTTGGTGATAGCTGAAGCTGGAACCAGTGAGTTGTTTTCTAATTGAAACTATTATTTGGACGGGATCCAGCTGACATTTGTTGCAAAATTGAGTTAATGGCTGATATAGTTGAAGCAGAAAACGCTGATTCTCGAAATGATAGGCGCTTTTCTTAAAACAAACAACTCATTTTTTTGGTTGACATTTTCAATTAAAAATGAACCCGGGTAGTTCTGGGCGGTTAGAGCGGTGAAAGGAATTCAGGGCGCCCCACACTGGGCCAGCGAGGACCGCTACAGGGGAATAATTCATAACTTGCTGGGTTTTCGTTCGATTTCGTTCAAAATCGGTACCCAGGGGTTTTTAAGGTTGCTCTTTCAGAATCTGTCGTCAAAATCTTAAAAAAATTACAAATAACTGAAGTTTTATTGATTTTATTCGAATCTGACCATTAGTGAAGTGATAAGCAATTGAAATCTTCTCTCGTTAGAATTTTCCTTATCTGTCACATAGTTTCCGAAAGAGCATAGTAAGGTTTATCCTTCAAGCGACAATTTATTTATAAAATTGATTTGAGAATCATACTTTATAGGAGAGGATCGTGTGTAAGGATGCGATGAAATCGGTTAAAGGTATTTGAGACAATTATATCTTTGCATATATGAAAAAACTTCTCATATATCTGATGACATCGCAATGATGACAAATATAAGAGAATTTGGAAATCACTTTATTTATTTTTTGCTCTAAAATAAAATAAATAACGCTCGCAAATTACAGATTAATATGGTAAAGTAAGGTAAACTCAAAGAATCAATTAACTTCTCCAGCAGCATTTCATCACAGAAAAATGAATGATTATTATGTACTACTAATCCTAATAATAATATTGAATGAATCTACTTTATTATAATAGTAAATCATTCTCATTCTCGGTGAAAGGGAAATCAAAATGTTGAAGATAAAAACGTTTCCTTAGTTTTTTTTTTTTTTTTTTTTTTTTTAAGACAAAATAAATAACAATGATCGTTAATAACCTCGAGTTAGAGAAGAAAATGAAATGAAAAGTTAAAAAATACTTGTACACATAAGAGTAAATTTTTTCAACGCTGAAAGTAAATAGGAACCTCAAAAAAGACCGCAATTATTATCACAGAAAGAATAACAGAAACACTTCGGCTTAGTTCAAATATGTATGTAGATAGTATCAAGGATAAAAAATATGAAAAATTATAGACTTTGTTAATACACACATTTATCACAGAAAAGTAAGAAGCAATTTTAAGTATAAAAAAGTAATCTTTGGCAAAATGACAGTTAAAGGGAATGAAAAGTAAAATATTTGTTTCAAACAATCATTATCATAGCTTTTCACCCCGTAAAATATTTTTAACGTTAACAATAATAATTGAATAAGTCAAAAGCTGCAGTGATGGACTCAGTCCAATGAGTAATTTAACCAAACTGAAAAAAGATTTGTTAAAAACAGATGAAAACCACAGTTTTCTTATATGAACAAACCGTTTTGTCAATACAAAAAAATATTTATTTAAATCAAGAGAACATTTTTTTTAATATAGCAAAACTTAGATTTCCGTATTATCTCGATCAGTTGCATGGTGTAAGGTTGCCGCGTGTCACGAAAAAGCACTCTGGGGATTTATAAATGTAGGTCCTTGCAAAATTATTTACGGAAAAATGGCTACGTTGCCATGGCAGCTAACGTCAGCACTGTACAGTGCTCAATTTACATGGAAAAAACATGTGATTTCATGAAAATTACTCCATTTATTGAAATTAAAATATAAAAATTAAAACAATTCTTCACAATAACTATTCCTCAAATTTGCCTGAAATTATGAGAATTTTCTTTAAAAAAAAAAAAAAATGAATTTTGTTGCAGTGAATGAAATCAACGAGGCTCAAGAGTTAAACGTAGATTTAAACGTGTCAGATGTGGTGGTCGAGGAACTTCCTGACCCGGTCCTACAGCCTGTGCCAGAAGAACCCCATGAAAACCCGCAGGTTGACCCTGACCTTGGAGACCCTGACCCTGGAGACCCTGGAGCTGTTTTGGTGATAGCTGAAGCTGGAACCAGTGAGTTGTTTTCTAATTGAAACTATTATTTGGACGGGATCCAGCTGACATTTGTTGCAAAATTGAGTTAATGGCTGATATAGTTGAAGCAGAAAACGCTGATTCTCGAAATGATAGGCGCTTTTCTTAAAACAAACAACTCATTTTTTTGGTTGACATTTTCAATTAAAAATGAACCCGGGTAGTTCTGGGCGGTTAGAGCGGTGAAAGGAATTCAGGGCGCCCCACACTGGGCCAGCGAGGACCGCTACAGGGGAATAATTCATAACTTGCTGGGTTTTCGTTCGATTTCGTTCAAAATCGGTACCCAGGGGTTTTTAAGGTTGCTCTTTCAGAATCTGTCGTCAAAATCTTAAAAAAATTACAAATAACTGAAGTTTTATTGATTTTATTCGAATCTGACCATTAGTGAAGTGATAAGCAATTGAAATCTTCTCTCGTTAGAATTTTCCTTATCTGTCACATAGTTTCCGAAAGAGCATAGTAAGGTTTATCCTTCAAGCGACAATTTATTTATAAAATTGATTTGAGAATCATACTTTATAGGAGAGGATCGTGTGTAAGGATGCGATGAAATCGGTTAAAGGTATTTGAGACAATTATATCTTTGCATATATGAAAAAACTTCTCATATATCTGATGACATCGCAATGATGACAAATATAAGAGAATTTGGAAATCACTTTATTTATTTTTTGCTCTAAAATAAAATAAATAACGCTCGCAAATTACAGATTAATATGGTAAAGTAAGGTAAACTCAAAGAATCAATTAACTTCTCCAGCAGCATTTCATCACAGAAAAATGAATGATTATTATGTACTACTAATCCTAATAATAATATTGAATGAATCTACTTTATTATAATAGTAAATCATTCTCATTCTCGGTGAAAGGGAAATCAAAATGTTGAAGATAAAAACGTTTCCTTAGTTTTTTTTTTTTTTTTTTAAGACAAAATAAATAACAATGATCGTTAATAACCTCGAGTTAGAGAAGAAAATGAAATGAAAAGTTAAAAAATACTTGTACACATAAGAGTAAATTTTTTCAACGCTGAAAGTAAATAGGAACCTCAAAAAAGACCGCAATTATTATCACAGAAAGAATAACAGAAACACTTCGGCTTAGTTCAAATATGTATGTAGATAGTATCAAGGATAAAAAATATGAAAAATTATAGACTTTGTTAATACACACATTTATCACAGAAAAGTAAGAAGCAATTTTAAGTATAAAAAAGTAATCTTTGGCAAAATGACAGTTAAAGGGAATGAAAAGTAAAATATTTGTTTCAAACAATCATTATCATAGCTTTTCACCCCGTAAAATATTTTTAACGTTAACAATAATAATTGAATAAGTCAAAAGCTGCAGTGATGGACTCAGTCCAATGAGTAATTTAACCAAACTGAAAAAAGATTTGTTAAAAACAGATGAAAACCACAGTTTTCTTATATGAACAAACCGTTTTGTCAATACAAAAAAATATTTATTTAAATCAAGAGAACATTTTTTTTAATATAGCAAAACTTAGATTTCCGTATTATCTCGATCAGTTGCATGGTGTAAGGTTGCCGCGTGTCACGAAAAAGCACTCTGGGGATTTATAAATGTAGGTCCTTGCAAAATTATTTACGGAAAAATGGCTACGTTGCCATGGCAGCTAACGTCAGCACTGTACAGTGCTCAATTTACATGGAAAAAACATGTGATTTCATGAAAATTACTCCATTTATTGAAATTAAAATATAAAAATTAAAACAATTCTTCACAATAACTATTCCTCAAATTTGCCTGAAATTATGAGAATTTTCTTTAAAAAAAAAAAAAAATGAATTTTGTTGCAGTGAATGAAATCAACGAGGCTCAAGAGTTAAACGTAGATTTAAACGTGTCAGATGTGGTGGTCGAGGAACTTCCTGACCCGGTCCTACAGCCTGTGCCAGAAGAACCCCATGAAAACCCGCAGGTTGACCCTGACCTTGGAGACCCTGACCCTGGAGACCCTGGAGCTGTTTTGGTGATAGCTGAAGCTGGAACCAGTGAGTTGTTTTCTAATTGAAACTATTATTTGGACGGGATCCAGCTGACATTTGTTGCAAAATTGAGTTAATGGCTGATATAGTTGAAGCAGAAAACGCTGATTCTCGAAATGATAGGCGCTTTTCTTAAAACAAACAACTCATTTTTTTGGTTGACATTTTCAATTAAAAATGAACCCGGGTAGTTCTGGGCGGTTAGAGCGGTGAAAGGAATTCAGGGCGCCCCACACTGGGCCAGCGAGGACCGCTACAGGGGAATAATTCATAACTTGCTGGGTTTTCGTTCGATTTCGTTCAAAATCGGTACCCAGGGGTTTTTAAGGTTGCTCTTTCAGAATCTGTCGTCAAAATCTTAAAAAAATTACAAATAACTGAAGTTTTATTGATTTTATTCGAATCTGACCATTAGTGAAGTGATAAGCAATTGAAATCTTCTCTCGTTAGAATTTTCCTTATCTGTCACATAGTTTCCGAAAGAGCATAGTAAGGTTTATCCTTCAAGCGACAATTTATTTATAAAATTGATTTGAGAATCATACTTTATAGGAGAGGATCGTGTGTAAGGATGCGATGAAATCGGTTAAAGGTATTTGAGACAATTATATCTTTGCATATATGAAAAAACTTCTCATATATCTGATGACATCGCAATGATGACAAATATAAGAGAATTTGGAAATCACTTTATTTATTTTTTGCTCTAAAATAAAATAAATAACGCTCGCAAATTACAGATTAATATGGTAAAGTAAGGTAAACTCAAAGAATCAATTAACTTCTCCAGCAGCATTTCATCACAGAAAAATGAATGATTATTATGTACTACTAATCCTAATAATAATATTGAATGAATCTACTTTATTATAATAGTAAATCATTCTCATTCTCGGTGAAAGGGAAATCAAAATGTTGAAGATAAAAACGTTTCCTTAGTTTTTTTTTTTTTTTTTTAAGACAAAATAAATAACAATGATCGTTAATAACCTCGAGTTAGAGAAGAAAATGAAATGAAAAGTTAAAAAATACTTGTACACATAAGAGTAAATTTTTTCAACGCTGAAAGTAAATAGGAACCTCAAAAAAGACCGCAATTATTATCACAGAAAGAATAACAGAAACACTTCGGCTTAGTTCAAATATGTATGTAGATAGTATCAAGGATAAAAAATATGAAAAATTATAGACTTTGTTAATACACACATTTATCACAGAAAAGTAAGAAGCAATTTTAAGTATAAAAAAGTAATCTTTGGCAAAATGACAGTTAAAGGGAATGAAAAGTAAAATATTTGTTTCAAACAATCATTATCATAGCTTTTCACCCCGTAAAATATTTTTAACGTTAACAATAATAATTGAATAAGTCAAAAGCTGCAGTGATGGACTCAGTCCAATGAGTAATTTAACCAAACTGAAAAAAGATTTGTTAAAAACAGATGAAAACCACAGTTTTCTTATATGAACAAACCGTTTTGTCAATACAAAAAAATATTTATTTAAATCAAGAGAACATTTTTTTTAATATAGCAAAACTTAGATTTCCGTATTATCTCGATCAGTTGCATGGTGTAAGGTTGCCGCGTGTCACGAAAAAGCACTCTGGGGATTTATAAATGTAGGTCCTTGCAAAATTATTTACGGAAAAATGGCTACGTTGCCATGGCAGCTAACGTCAGCACTGTACAGTGCTCAATTTACATGGAAAAAACATGTGATTTCATGAAAATTACTCCATTTATTGAAATTAAAATATAAAAATTAAAACAATTCTTCACAATAACTATTCCTCAAATTTGCCTGAAATTATGAGAATTTTCTTTAAAAAAAAAAAAAAATGAATTTTGTTGCAGTGAATGAAATCAACGAGGCTCAAGAGTTAAACGTAGATTTAAACGTGTCAGATGTGGTGGTCGAGGAACTTCCTGACCCGGTCCTACAGCCTGTGCCAGAAGAACCCCATGAAAACCCGCAGGTTGACCCTGACCTTGGAGACCCTGACCCTGGAGACCCTGGAGCTGTTTTGGTGATAGCTGAAGCTGGAACCAGTGAGTTGTTTTCTAATTGAAACTATTATTTGGACGGGATCCAGCTGACATTTGTTGCAAAATTGAGTTAATGGCTGATATAGTTGAAGCAGAAAACGCTGATTCTCGAAATGATAGGCGCTTTTCTTAAAACAAACAACTCATTTTTTTGGTTGACATTTTCAATTAAAAATGAACCCGGGTAGTTCTGGGCGGTTAGAGCGGTGAAAGGAATTCAGGGCGCCCCACACTGGGCCAGCGAGGACCGCTACAGGGGAATAATTCATAACTTGCTGGGTTTTCGTTCGATTTCGTTCAAAATCGGTACCCAGGGGTTTTTAAGGTTGCTCTTTCAGAATCTGTCGTCAAAATCTTAAAAAAATTACAAATAACTGAAGTTTTATTGATTTTATTCGAATCTGACCATTAGTGAAGTGATAAGCAATTGAAATCTTCTCTCGTTAGAATTTTCCTTATCTGTCACATAGTTTCCGAAAGAGCATAGTAAGGTTTATCCTTCAAGCGACAATTTATTTATAAAATTGATTTGAGAATCATACTTTATAGGAGAGGATCGTGTGTAAGGATGCGATGAAATCGGTTAAAGGTATTTGAGACAATTATATCTTTGCATATATGAAAAAACTTCTCATATATCTGATGACATCGCAATGATGACAAATATAAGAGAATTTGGAAATCACTTTATTTATTTTTTGCTCTAAAATAAAATAAATAACGCTCGCAAATTACAGATTAATATGGTAAAGTAAGGTAAACTCAAAGAATCAATTAACTTCTCCAGCAGCATTTCATCACAGAAAAATGAATGATTATTATGTACTACTAATCCTAATAATAATATTGAATGAATCTACTTTATTATAATAGTAAATCATTCTCATTCTCGGTGAAAGGGAAATCAAAATGTTGAAGATAAAAACGTTTCCTTAGTTTTTTTTTTTTTTTTTTAAGACAAAATAAATAACAATGATCGTTAATAACCTCGAGTTAGAGAAGAAAATGAAATGAAAAGTTAAAAAATACTTGTACACATAAGAGTAAATTTTTTCAACGCTGAAAGTAAATAGGAACCTCAAAAAAGACCGCAATTATTATCACAGAAAGAATAACAGAAACACTTCGGCTTAGTTCAAATATGTATGTAGATAGTATCAAGGATAAAAAATATGAAAAATTATAGACTTTGTTAATACACACATTTATCACAGAAAAGTAAGAAGCAATTTTAAGTATAAAAAAGTAATCTTTGGCAAAATGACAGTTAAAGGGAATGAAAAGTAAAATATTTGTTTCAAACAATCATTATCATAGCTTTTCACCCCGTAAAATATTTTTAACGTTAACAATAATAATTGAATAAGTCAAAAGCTGCAGTGATGGACTCAGTCCAATGAGTAATTTAACCAAACTGAAAAAAGATTTGTTAAAAACAGATGAAAACCACAGTTTTCTTATATGAACAAACCGTTTTGTCAATACAAAAAAATATTTATTTAAATCAAGAGAACATTTTTTTTAATATAGCAAAACTTAGATTTCCGTATTATCTCGATCAGTTGCATGGTGTAAGGTTGCCGCGTGTCACGAAAAAGCACTCTGGGGATTTATAAATGTAGGTCCTTGCAAAATTATTTACGGAAAAATGGCTACGTTGCCATGGCAGCTAACGTCAGCACTGTACAGTGCTCAATTTACATGGAAAAAACATGTGATTTCATGAAAATTACTCCATTTATTGAAATTAAAATATAAAAATTAAAACAATTCTTCACAATAACTATTCCTCAAATTTGCCTGAAATTATGAGAATTTTCTTTAAAAAAAAAAAAAAATGAATTTTGTTGCAGTGAATGAAATCAACGAGGCTCAAGAGTTAAACGTAGATTTAAACGTGTCAGATGTGGTGGTCGAGGAACTTCCTGACCCGGTCCTACAGCCTGTGCCAGAAGAACCCCATGAAAACCCGCAGGTTGACCCTGACCTTGGAGACCCTGACCCTGGAGACCCTGGAGCTGTTTTGGTGATAGCTGAAGCTGGAACCAGTGAGTTGTTTTCTAATTGAAACTATTATTTGGACGGGATCCAGCTGACATTTGTTGCAAAATTGAGTTAATGGCTGATATAGTTGAAGCAGAAAACGCTGATTCTCGAAATGATAGGCGCTTTTCTTAAAACAAACAACTCATTTTTTTGGTTGACATTTTCAATTAAAAATGAACCCGGGTAGTTCTGGGCGGTTAGAGCGGTGAAAGGAATTCAGGGCGCCCCACACTGGGCCAGCGAGGACCGCTACAGGGGAATAATTCATAACTTGCTGGGTTTTCGTTCGATTTCGTTCAAAATCGGTACCCAGGGGTTTTTAAGGTTGCTCTTTCAGAATCTGTCGTCAAAATCTTAAAAAAATTACAAATAACTGAAGTTTTATTGATTTTATTCGAATCTGACCATTAGTGAAGTGATAAGCAATTGAAATCTTCTCTCGTTAGAATTTTCCTTATCTGTCACATAGTTTCCGAAAGAGCATAGTAAGGTTTATCCTTCAAGCGACAATTTATTTATAAAATTGATTTGAGAATCATACTTTATAGGAGAGGATCGTGTGTAAGGATGCGATGAAATCGGTTAAAGGTATTTGAGACAATTATATCTTTGCATATATGAAAAAACTTCTCATATATCTGATGACATCGCAATGATGACAAATATAAGAGAATTTGGAAATCACTTTATTTATTTTTTGCTCTAAAATAAAATAAATAACGCTCGCAAATTACAGATTAATATGGTAAAGTAAGGTAAACTCAAAGAATCAATTAACTTCTCCAGCAGCATTTCATCACAGAAAAATGAATGATTATTATGTACTACTAATCCTAATAATAATATTGAATGAATCTACTTTATTATAATAGTAAATCATTCTCATTCTCGGTGAAAGGGAAATCAAAATGTTGAAGATAAAAACGTTTCCTTAGTTTTTTTTTTTTTTTTTTAAGACAAAATAAATAACAATGATCGTTAATAACCTCGAGTTAGAGAAGAAAATGAAATGAAAAGTTAAAAAATACTTGTACACATAAGAGTAAATTTTTTCAACGCTGAAAGTAAATAGGAACCTCAAAAAAGACCGCAATTATTATCACAGAAAGAATAACAGAAACACTTCGGCTTAGTTCAAATATGTATGTAGATAGTATCAAGGATAAAAAATATGAAAAATTATAGACTTTGTTAATACACACATTTATCACAGAAAAGTAAGAAGCAATTTTAAGTATAAAAAAGTAATCTTTGGCAAAATGACAGTTAAAGGGAATGAAAAGTAAAATATTTGTTTCAAACAATCATTATCATAGCTTTTCACCCCGTAAAATATTTTTAACGTTAACAATAATAATTGAATAAGTCAAAAGCTGCAGTGATGGACTCAGTCCAATGAGTAATTTAACCAAACTGAAAAAAGATTTGTTAAAAACAGATGAAAACCACAGTTTTCTTATATGAACAAACCGTTTTGTCAATACAAAAAAATATTTATTTAAATCAAGAGAACATTTTTTTTAATATAGCAAAACTTAGATTTCCGTATTATCTCGATCAGTTGCATGGTGTAAGGTTGCCGCGTGTCACGAAAAAGCACTCTGGGGATTTATAAATGTAGGTCCTTGCAAAATTATTTACGGAAAAATGGCTACGTTGCCATGGCAGCTAACGTCAGCACTGTACAGTGCTCAATTTACATGGAAAAAACATGTGATTTCATGAAAATTACTCCATTTATTGAAATTAAAATATAAAAATTAAAACAATTCTTCACAATAACTATTCCTCAAATTTGCCTGAAATTATGAGAATTTTCTTTAAAAAAAAAAAAAAATGAATTTTGTTGCAGTGAATGAAATCAACGAGGCTCAAGAGTTAAACGTAGATTTAAACGTGTCAGATGTGGTGGTCGAGGAACTTCCTGACCCGGTCCTACAGCCTGTGCCAGAAGAACCCCATGAAAACCCGCAGGTTGACCCTGACCTTGGAGACCCTGACCCTGGAGACCCTGGAGCTGTTTTGGTGATAGCTGAAGCTGGAACCAGTGAGTTGTTTTCTAATTGAAACTATTATTTGGACGGGATCCAGCTGACATTTGTTGCAAAATTGAGTTAATGGCTGATATAGTTGAAGCAGAAAACGCTGATTCTCGAAATGATAGGCGCTTTTCTTAAAACAAACAACTCATTTTTTTGGTTGACATTTTCAATTAAAAATGAACCCGGGTAGTTCTGGGCGGTTAGAGCGGTGAAAGGAATTCAGGGCGCCCCACACTGGGCCAGCGAGGACCGCTACAGGGGAATAATTCATAACTTGCTGGGTTTTCGTTCGATTTCGTTCAAAATCGGTACCCAGGGGTTTTTAAGGTTGCTCTTTCAGAATCTGTCGTCAAAATCTTAAAAAAATTACAAATAACTGAAGTTTTATTGATTTTATTCGAATCTGACCATTAGTGAAGTGATAAGCAATTGAAATCTTCTCTCGTTAGAATTTTCCTTATCTGTCACATAGTTTCCGAAAGAGCATAGTAAGGTTTATCCTTCAAGCGACAATTTATTTATAAAATTGATTTGAGAATCATACTTTATAGGAGAGGATCGTGTGTAAGGATGCGATGAAATCGGTTAAAGGTATTTGAGACAATTATATCTTTGCATATATGAAAAAACTTCTCATATATCTGATGACATCGCAATGATGACAAATATAAGAGAATTTGGAAATCACTTTATTTATTTTTTGCTCTAAAATAAAATAAATAACGCTCGCAAATTACAGATTAATATGGTAAAGTAAGGTAAACTCAAAGAATCAATTAACTTCTCCAGCAGCATTTCATCACAGAAAAATGAATGATTATTATGTACTACTAATCCTAATAATAATATTGAATGAATCTACTTTATTATAATAGTAAATCATTCTCATTCTCGGTGAAAGGGAAATCAAAATGTTGAAGATAAAAACGTTTCCTTAGTTTTTTTTTTTTTTTTTTTTAAGACAAAATAAATAACAATGATCGTTAATAACCTCGAGTTAGAGAAGAAAATGAAATGAAAAGTTAAAAAATACTTGTACACATAAGAGTAAATTTTTTCAACGCTGAAAGTAAATAGGAACCTCAAAAAAGACCGCAATTATTATCACAGAAAGAATAACAGAAACACTTCGGCTTAGTTCAAATATGTATGTAGATAGTATCAAGGATAAAAAATATGAAAAATTATAGACTTTGTTAATACACACATTTATCACAGAAAAGTAAGAAGCAATTTTAAGTATAAAAAAGTAATCTTTGGCAAAATGACAGTTAAAGGGAATGAAAAGTAAAATATTTGTTTCAAACAATCATTATCATAGCTTTTCACCCCGTAAAATATTTTTAACGTTAACAATAATAATTGAATAAGTCAAAAGCTGCAGTGATGGACTCAGTCCAATGAGTAATTTAACCAAACTGAAAAAAGATTTGTTAAAAACAGATGAAAACCACAGTTTTCTTATATGAACAAACCGTTTTGTCAATACAAAAAAATATTTATTTAAATCAAGAGAACATTTTTTTTAATATAGCAAAACTTAGATTTCCGTATTATCTCGATCAGTTGCATGGTGTAAGGTTGCCGCGTGTCACGAAAAAGCACTCTGGGGATTTATAAATGTAGGTCCTTGCAAAATTATTTACGGAAAAATGGCTACGTTGCCATGGCAGCTAACGTCAGCACTGTACAGTGCTCAATTTACATGGAAAAAACATGTGATTTCATGAAAATTACTCCATTTATTGAAATTAAAATATAAAAATTAAAACAATTCTTCACAATAACTATTCCTCAAATTTGCCTGAAATTATGAGAATTTTCTTTAAAAAAAAAAAAAAATGAATTTTGTTGCAGTGAATGAAATCAACGAGGCTCAAGAGTTAAACGTAGATTTAAACGTGTCAGATGTGGTGGTCGAGGAACTTCCTGACCCGGTCCTACAGCCTGTGCCAGAAGAACCCCATGAAAACCCGCAGGTTGACCCTGACCTTGGAGACCCTGACCCTGGAGACCCTGGAGCTGTTTTGGTGATAGCTGAAGCTGGAACCAGTGAGTTGTTTTCTAATTGAAACTATTATTTGGACGGGATCCAGCTGACATTTGTTGCAAAATTGAGTTAATGGCTGATATAGTTGAAGCAGAAAACGCTGATTCTCGAAATGATAGGCGCTTTTCTTAAAACAAACAACTCATTTTTTTGGTTGACATTTTCAATTAAAAATGAACCCGGGTAGTTCTGGGCGGTTAGAGCGGTGAAAGGAATTCAGGGCGCCCCACACTGGGCCAGCGAGGACCGCTACAGGGGAATAATTCATAACTTGCTGGGTTTTCGTTCGATTTCGTTCAAAATCGGTACCCAGGGGTTTTTAAGGTTGCTCTTTCAGAATCTGTCGTCAAAATCTTAAAAAAATTACAAATAACTGAAGTTTTATTGATTTTATTCGAATCTGACCATTAGTGAAGTGATAAGCAATTGAAATCTTCTCTCGTTAGAATTTTCCTTATCTGTCACATAGTTTCCGAAAGAGCATAGTAAGGTTTATCCTTCAAGCGACAATTTATTTATAAAATTGATTTGAGAATCATACTTTATAGGAGAGGATCGTGTGTAAGGATGCGATGAAATCGGTTAAAGGTATTTGAGACAATTATATCTTTGCATATATGAAAAAACTTCTCATATATCTGATGACATCGCAATGATGACAAATATAAGAGAATTTGGAAATCACTTTATTTATTTTTTGCTCTAAAATAAAATAAATAACGCTCGCAAATTACAGATTAATATGGTAAAGTAAGGTAAACTCAAAGAATCAATTAACTTCTCCAGCAGCATTTCATCACAGAAAAATGAATGATTATTATGTACTACTAATCCTAATAATAATATTGAATGAATCTACTTTATTATAATAGTAAATCATTCTCATTCTCGGTGAAAGGGAAATCAAAATGTTGAAGATAAAAACGTTTCCTTAGTTTTTTTTTTTTTTTTTTTAAGACAAAATAAATAACAATGATCGTTAATAACCTCGAGTTAGAGAAGAAAATGAAATGAAAAGTTAAAAAATACTTGTACACATAAGAGTAAATTTTTTCAACGCTGAAAGTAAATAGGAACCTCAAAAAAGACCGCAATTATTATCACAGAAAGAATAACAGAAACACTTCGGCTTAGTTCAAATATGTATGTAGATAGTATCAAGGATAAAAAATATGAAAAATTATAGACTTTGTTAATACACACATTTATCACAGAAAAGTAAGAAGCAATTTTAAGTATAAAAAAGTAATCTTTGGCAAAATGACAGTTAAAGGGAATGAAAAGTAAAATATTTGTTTCAAACAATCATTATCATAGCTTTTCACCCCGTAAAATATTTTTAACGTTAACAATAATAATTGAATAAGTCAAAAGCTGCAGTGATGGACTCAGTCCAATGAGTAATTTAACCAAACTGAAAAAAGATTTGTTAAAAACAGATGAAAACCACAGTTTTCTTATATGAACAAACCGTTTTGTCAATACAAAAAAATATTTATTTAAATCAAGAGAACATTTTTTTTAATATAGCAAAACTTAGATTTCCGTATTATCTCGATCAGTTGCATGGTGTAAGGTTGCCGCGTGTCACGAAAAAGCACTCTGGGGATTTATAAATGTAGGTCCTTGCAAAATTATTTACGGAAAAATGGCTACGTTGCCATGGCAGCTAACGTCAGCACTGTACAGTGCTCAATTTACATGGAAAAAACATGTGATTTCATGAAAATTACTCCATTTATTGAAATTAAAATATAAAAATTAAAACAATTCTTCACAATAACTATTCCTCAAATTTGCCTGAAATTATGAGAATTTTCTTTAAAAAAAAAAAAAAATGAATTTTGTTGCAGTGAATGAAATCAACGAGGCTCAAGAGTTAAACGTAGATTTAAACGTGTCAGATGTGGTGGTCGAGGAACTTCCTGACCCGGTCCTACAGCCTGTGCCAGAAGAACCCCATGAAAACCCGCAGGTTGACCCTGACCTTGGAGACCCTGACCCTGGAGACCCTGGAGCTGTTTTGGTGATAGCTGAAGCTGGAACCAGTGAGTTGTTTTCTAATTGAAACTATTATTTGGACGGGATCCAGCTGACATTTGTTGCAAAATTGAGTTAATGGCTGATATAGTTGAAGCAGAAAACGCTGATTCTCGAAATGATAGGCGCTTTTCTTAAAACAAACAACTCATTTTTTTGGTTGACATTTTCAATTAAAAATGAACCCGGGTAGTTCTGGGCGGTTAGAGCGGTGAAAGGAATTCAGGGCGCCCCACACTGGGCCAGCGAGGACCGCTACAGGGGAATAATTCATAACTTGCTGGGTTTTCGTTCGATTTCGTTCAAAATCGGTACCCAGGGGTTTTTAAGGTTGCTCTTTCAGAATCTGTCGTCAAAATCTTAAAAAAATTACAAATAACTGAAGTTTTATTGATTTTATTCGAATCTGACCATTAGTGAAGTGATAAGCAATTGAAATCTTCTCTCGTTAGAATTTTCCTTATCTGTCACATAGTTTCCGAAAGAGCATAGTAAGGTTTATCCTTCAAGCGACAATTTATTTATAAAATTGATTTGAGAATCATACTTTATAGGAGAGGATCGTGTGTAAGGATGCGATGAAATCGGTTAAAGGTATTTGAGACAATTATATCTTTGCATATATGAAAAAACTTCTCATATATCTGATGACATCGCAATGATGACAAATATAAGAGAATTTGGAAATCACTTTATTTATTTTTTGCTCTAAAATAAAATAAATAACGCTCGCAAATTACAGATTAATATGGTAAAGTAAGGTAAACTCAAAGAATCAATTAACTTCTCCAGCAGCATTTCATCACAGAAAAATGAATGATTATTATGTACTACTAATCCTAATAATAATATTGAATGAATCTACTTTATTATAATAGTAAATCATTCTCATTCTCGGTGAAAGGGAAATCAAAATGTTGAAGATAAAAACGTTTCCTTAGTTTTTTTTTTTTTTTTTTTTAAGACAAAATAAATAACAATGATCGTTAATAACCTCGAGTTAGAGAAGAAAATGAAATGAAAAGTTAAAAAATACTTGTACACATAAGAGTAAATTTTTTCAACGCTGAAAGTAAATAGGAACCTCAAAAAAGACCGCAATTATTATCACAGAAAGAATAACAGAAACACTTCGGCTTAGTTCAAATATGTATGTAGATAGTATCAAGGATAAAAAATATGAAAAATTATAGACTTTGTTAATACACACATTTATCACAGAAAAGTAAGAAGCAATTTTAAGTATAAAAAAGTAATCTTTGGCAAAATGACAGTTAAAGGGAATGAAAAGTAAAATATTTGTTTCAAACAATCATTATCATAGCTTTTCACCCCGTAAAATATTTTTAACGTTAACAATAATAATTGAATAAGTCAAAAGCTGCAGTGATGGACTCAGTCCAATGAGTAATTTAACCAAACTGAAAAAAGATTTGTTAAAAACAGATGAAAACCACAGTTTTCTTATATGAACAAACCGTTTTGTCAATACAAAAAAATATTTATTTAAATCAAGAGAACATTTTTTTTAATATAGCAAAACTTAGATTTCCGTATTATCTCGATCAGTTGCATGGTGTAAGGTTGCCGCGTGTCACGAAAAAGCACTCTGGGGATTTATAAATGTAGGTCCTTGCAAAATTATTTACGGAAAAATGGCTACGTTGCCATGGCAGCTAACGTCAGCACTGTACAGTGCTCAATTTACATGGAAAAAACATGTGATTTCATGAAAATTACTCCATTTATTGAAATTAAAATATAAAAATTAAAACAATTCTTCACAATAACTATTCCTCAAATTTGCCTGAAATTATGAGAATTTTCTTTAAAAAAAAAAAAAAAATGAATTTTGTTGCAGTGAATGAAATCAACGAGGCTCAAGAGTTAAACGTAGATTTAAACGTGTCAGATGTGGTGGTCGAGGAACTTCCTGACCCGGTCCTACAGCCTGTGCCAGAAGAACCCCATGAAAACCCGCAGGTTGACCCTGACCTTGGAGACCCTGACCCTGGAGACCCTGGAGCTGTTTTGGTGATAGCTGAAGCTGGAACCAGTGAGTTGTTTTCTAATTGAAACTATTATTTGGACGGGATCCAGCTGACATTTGTTGCAAAATTGAGTTAATGGCTGATATAGTTGAAGCAGAAAACGCTGATTCTCGAAATGATAGGCGCTTTTCTTAAAACAAACAACTCATTTTTTTGGTTGACATTTTCAATTAAAAATGAACCCGGGTAGTTCTGGGCGGTTAGAGCGGTGAAAGGAATTCAGGGCGCCCCACACTGGGCCAGCGAGGACCGCTACAGGGGAATAATTCATAACTTGCTGGGTTTTCGTTCGATTTCGTTCAAAATCGGTACCCAGGGGTTTTTAAGGTTGCTCTTTCAGAATCTGTCGTCAAAATCTTAAAAAAATTACAAATAACTGAAGTTTTATTGATTTTATTCGAATCTGACCATTAGTGAAGTGATAAGCAATTGAAATCTTCTCTCGTTAGAATTTTCCTTATCTGTCACATAGTTTCCGAAAGAGCATAGTAAGGTTTATCCTTCAAGCGACAATTTATTTATAAAATTGATTTGAGAATCATACTTTATAGGAGAGGATCGTGTGTAAGGATGCGATGAAATCGGTTAAAGGTATTTGAGACAATTATATCTTTGCATATATGAAAAAACTTCTCATATATCTGATGACATCGCAATGATGACAAATATAAGAGAATTTGGAAATCACTTTATTTATTTTTTGCTCTAAAATAAAATAAATAACGCTCGCAAATTACAGATTAATATGGTAAAGTAAGGTAAACTCAAAGAATCAATTAACTTCTCCAGCAGCATTTCATCACAGAAAAATGAATGATTATTATGTACTACTAATCCTAATAATAATATTGAATGAATCTACTTTATTATAATAGTAAATCATTCTCATTCTCGGTGAAAGGGAAATCAAAATGTTGAAGATAAAAACGTTTCCTTAGTTTTTTTTTTTTTTTTTTAAGACAAAATAAATAACAATGATCGTTAATAACCTCGAGTTAGAGAAGAAAATGAAATGAAAAGTTAAAAAATACTTGTACACATAAGAGTAAATTTTTTCAACGCTGAAAGTAAATAGGAACCTCAAAAAAGACCGCAATTATTATCACAGAAAGAATAACAGAAACACTTCGGCTTAGTTCAAATATGTATGTAGATAGTATCAAGGATAAAAAATATGAAAAATTATAGACTTTGTTAATACACACATTTATCACAGAAAAGTAAGAAGCAATTTTAAGTATAAAAAAGTAATCTTTGGCAAAATGACAGTTAAAGGGAATGAAAAGTAAAATATTTGTTTCAAACAATCATTATCATAGCTTTTCACCCCGTAAAATATTTTTAACGTTAACAATAATAATTGAATAAGTCAAAAGCTGCAGTGATGGACTCAGTCCAATGAGTAATTTAACCAAACTGAAAAAAGATTTGTTAAAAACAGATGAAAACCACAGTTTTCTTATATGAACAAACCGTTTTGTCAATACAAAAAAATATTTATTTAAATCAAGAGAACATTTTTTTTAATATAGCAAAACTTAGATTTCCGTATTATCTCGATCAGTTGCATGGTGTAAGGTTGCCGCGTGTCACGAAAAAGCACTCTGGGGATTTATAAATGTAGGTCCTTGCAAAATTATTTACGGAAAAATGGCTACGTTGCCATGGCAGCTAACGTCAGCACTGTACAGTGCTCAATTTACATGGAAAAAACATGTGATTTCATGAAAATTACTCCATTTATTGAAATTAAAATATAAAAATTAAAACAATTCTTCACAATAACTATTCCTCAAATTTGCCTGAAATTATGAGAATTTTCTTTAAAAAAAAAAAAAAATGAATTTTGTTGCAGTGAATGAAATCAACGAGGCTCAAGAGTTAAACGTAGATTTAAACGTGTCAGATGTGGTGGTCGAGGAACTTCCTGACCCGGTCCTACAGCCTGTGCCAGAAGAACCCCATGAAAACCCGCAGGTTGACCCTGACCTTGGAGACCCTGACCCTGGAGACCCTGGAGCTGTTTTGGTGATAGCTGAAGCTGGAACCAGTGAGTTGTTTTCTAATTGAAACTATTATTTGGACGGGATCCAGCTGACATTTGTTGCAAAATTGAGTTAATGGCTGATATAGTTGAAGCAGAAAACGCTGATTCTCGAAATGATAGGCGCTTTTCTTAAAACAAACAACTCATTTTTTTGGTTGACATTTTCAATTAAAAATGAACCCGGGTAGTTCTGGGCGGTTAGAGCGGTGAAAGGAATTCAGGGCGCCCCACACTGGGCCAGCGAGGACCGCTACAGGGGAATAATTCATAACTTGCTGGGTTTTCGTTCGATTTCGTTCAAAATCGGTACCCAGGGGTTTTTAAGGTTGCTCTTTCAGAATCTGTCGTCAAAATCTTAAAAAAATTACAAATAACTGAAGTTTTATTGATTTTATTCGAATCTGACCATTAGTGAAGTGATAAGCAATTGAAATCTTCTCTCGTTAGAATTTTCCTTATCTGTCACATAGTTTCCGAAAGAGCATAGTAAGGTTTATCCTTCAAGCGACAATTTATTTATAAAATTGATTTGAGAATCATACTTTATAGGAGAGGATCGTGTGTAAGGATGCGATGAAATCGGTTAAAGGTATTTGAGACAATTATATCTTTGCATATATGAAAAAACTTCTCATATATCTGATGACATCGCAATGATGACAAATATAAGAGAATTTGGAAATCACTTTATTTATTTTTTGCTCTAAAATAAAATAAATAACGCTCGCAAATTACAGATTAATATGGTAAAGTAAGGTAAACTCAAAGAATCAATTAACTTCTCCAGCAGCATTTCATCACAGAAAAATGAATGATTATTATGTACTACTAATCCTAATAATAATATTGAATGAATCTACTTTATTATAATAGTAAATCATTCTCATTCTCGGTGAAAGGGAAATCAAAATGTTGAAGATAAAAACGTTTCCTTAGTTTTTTTTTTTTTTTTTTAAGACAAAATAAATAACAATGATCGTTAATAACCTCGAGTTAGAGAAGAAAATGAAATGAAAAGTTAAAAAATACTTGTACACATAAGAGTAAATTTTTTCAACGCTGAAAGTAAATAGGAACCTCAAAAAAGACCGCAATTATTATCACAGAAAGAATAACAGAAACACTTCGGCTTAGTTCAAATATGTATGTAGATAGTATCAAGGATAAAAAATATGAAAAATTATAGACTTTGTTAATACACACATTTATCACAGAAAAGTAAGAAGCAATTTTAAGTATAAAAAAGTAATCTTTGGCAAAATGACAGTTAAAGGGAATGAAAAGTAAAATATTTGTTTCAAACAATCATTATCATAGCTTTTCACCCCGTAAAATATTTTTAACGTTAACAATAATAATTGAATAAGTCAAAAGCTGCAGTGATGGACTCAGTCCAATGAGTAATTTAACCAAACTGAAAAAAGATTTGTTAAAAACAGATGAAAACCACAGTTTTCTTATATGAACAAACCGTTTTGTCAATACAAAAAAATATTTATTTAAATCAAGAGAACATTTTTTTTAATATAGCAAAACTTAGATTTCCGTATTATCTCGATCAGTTGCATGGTGTAAGGTTGCCGCGTGTCACGAAAAAGCACTCTGGGGATTTATAAATGTAGGTCCTTGCAAAATTATTTACGGAAAAATGGCTACGTTGCCATGGCAGCTAACGTCAGCACTGTACAGTGCTCAATTTACATGGAAAAAACATGTGATTTCATGAAAATTACTCCATTTATTGAAATTAAAATATAAAAATTAAAACAATTCTTCACAATAACTATTCCTCAAATTTGCCTGAAATTATGAGAATTTTCTTTAAAAAAAAAAAAAAATGAATTTTGTTGCAGTGAATGAAATCAACGAGGCTCAAGAGTTAAACGTAGATTTAAACGTGTCAGATGTGGTGGTCGAGGAACTTCCTGACCCGGTCCTACAGCCTGTGCCAGAAGAACCCCATGAAAACCCGCAGGTTGACCCTGACCTTGGAGACCCTGACCCTGGAGACCCTGGAGCTGTTTTGGTGATAGCTGAAGCTGGAACCAGTGAGTTGTTTTCTAATTGAAACTATTATTTGGACGGGATCCAGCTGACATTTGTTGCAAAATTGAGTTAATGGCTGATATAGTTGAAGCAGAAAACGCTGATTCTCGAAATGATAGGCGCTTTTCTTAAAACAAACAACTCATTTTTTTGGTTGACATTTTCAATTAAAAATGAACCCGGGTAGTTCTGGGCGGTTAGAGCGGTGAAAGGAATTCAGGGCGCCCCACACTGGGCCAGCGAGGACCGCTACAGGGGAATAATTCATAACTTGCTGGGTTTTCGTTCGATTTCGTTCAAAATCGGTACCCAGGGGTTTTTAAGGTTGCTCTTTCAGAATCTGTCGTCAAAATCTTAAAAAAATTACAAATAACTGAAGTTTTATTGATTTTATTCGAATCTGACCATTAGTGAAGTGATAAGCAATTGAAATCTTCTCTCGTTAGAATTTTCCTTATCTGTCACATAGTTTCCGAAAGAGCATAGTAAGGTTTATCCTTCAAGCGACAATTTATTTATAAAATTGATTTGAGAATCATACTTTATAGGAGAGGATCGTGTGTAAGGATGCGATGAAATCGGTTAAAGGTATTTGAGACAATTATATCTTTGCATATATGAAAAAACTTCTCATATATCTGATGACATCGCAATGATGACAAATATAAGAGAATTTGGAAATCACTTTATTTATTTTTTGCTCTAAAATAAAATAAATAACGCTCGCAAATTACAGATTAATATGGTAAAGTAAGGTAAACTCAAAGAATCAATTAACTTCTCCAGCAGCATTTCATCACAGAAAAATGAATGATTATTATGTACTACTAATCCTAATAATAATATTGAATGAATCTACTTTATTATAATAGTAAATCATTCTCATTCTCGGTGAAAGGGAAATCAAAATGTTGAAGATAAAAACGTTTCCTTAGTTTTTTTTTTTTTTTTTTAAGACAAAATAAATAACAATGATCGTTAATAACCTCGAGTTAGAGAAGAAAATGAAATGAAAAGTTAAAAAATACTTGTACACATAAGAGTAAATTTTTTCAACGCTGAAAGTAAATAGGAACCTCAAAAAAGACCGCAATTATTATCACAGAAAGAATAACAGAAACACTTCGGCTTAGTTCAAATATGTATGTAGATAGTATCAAGGATAAAAAATATGAAAAATTATAGACTTTGTTAATACACACATTTATCACAGAAAAGTAAGAAGCAATTTTAAGTATAAAAAAGTAATCTTTGGCAAAATGACAGTTAAAGGGAATGAAAAGTAAAATATTTGTTTCAAACAATCATTATCATAGCTTTTCACCCCGTAAAATATTTTTAACGTTAACAATAATAATTGAATAAGTCAAAAGCTGCAGTGATGGACTCAGTCCAATGAGTAATTTAACCAAACTGAAAAAAGATTTGTTAAAAACAGATGAAAACCACAGTTTTCTTATATGAACAAACCGTTTTGTCAATACAAAAAAATATTTATTTAAATCAAGAGAACATTTTTTTTAATATAGCAAAACTTAGATTTCCGTATTATCTCGATCAGTTGCATGGTGTAAGGTTGCCGCGTGTCACGAAAAAGCACTCTGGGGATTTATAAATGTAGGTCCTTGCAAAATTATTTACGGAAAAATGGCTACGTTGCCATGGCAGCTAACGTCAGCACTGTACAGTGCTCAATTTACATGGAAAAAACATGTGATTTCATGAAAATTACTCCATTTATTGAAATTAAAATATAAAAATTAAAACAATTCTTCACAATAACTATTCCTCAAATTTGCCTGAAATTATGAGAATTTTCTTTAAAAAAAAAAAAAAAATGAATTTTGTTGCAGTGAATGAAATCAACGAGGCTCAAGAGTTAAACGTAGATTTAAACGTGTCAGATGTGGTGGTCGAGGAACTTCCTGACCCGGTCCTACAGCCTGTGCCAGAAGAACCCCATGAAAACCCGCAGGTTGACCCTGACCTTGGAGACCCTGACCCTGGAGACCCTGGAGCTGTTTTGGTGATAGCTGAAGCTGGAACCAGTGAGTTGTTTTCTAATTGAAACTATTATTTGGACGGGATCCAGCTGACATTTGTTGCAAAATTGAGTTAATGGCTGATATAGTTGAAGCAGAAAACGCTGATTCTCGAAATGATAGGCGCTTTTCTTAAAACAAACAACTCATTTTTTTGGTTGACATTTTCAATTAAAAATGAACCCGGGTAGTTCTGGGCGGTTAGAGCGGTGAAAGGAATTCAGGGCGCCCCACACTGGGCCAGCGAGGACCGCTACAGGGGAATAATTCATAACTTGCTGGGTTTTCGTTCGATTTCGTTCAAAATCGGTACCCAGGGGTTTTTAAGGTTGCTCTTTCAGAATCTGTCGTCAAAATCTTAAAAAAATTACAAATAACTGAAGTTTTATTGATTTTATTCGAATCTGACCATTAGTGAAGTGATAAGCAATTGAAATCTTCTCTCGTTAGAATTTTCCTTATCTGTCACATAGTTTCCGAAAGAGCATAGTAAGGTTTATCCTTCAAGCGACAATTTATTTATAAAATTGATTTGAGAATCATACTTTATAGGAGAGGATCGTGTGTAAGGATGCGATGAAATCGGTTAAAGGTATTTGAGACAATTATATCTTTGCATATATGAAAAAACTTCTCATATATCTGATGACATCGCAATGATGACAAATATAAGAGAATTTGGAAATCACTTTATTTATTTTTTGCTCTAAAATAAAATAAATAACGCTCGCAAATTACAGATTAATATGGTAAAGTAAGGTAAACTCAAAGAATCAATTAACTTCTCCAGCAGCATTTCATCACAGAAAAATGAATGATTATTATGTACTACTAATCCTAATAATAATATTGAATGAATCTACTTTATTATAATAGTAAATCATTCTCATTCTCGGTGAAAGGGAAATCAAAATGTTGAAGATAAAAACGTTTCCTTAGTTTTTTTTTTTTTTTTTTAAGACAAAATAAATAACAATGATCGTTAATAACCTCGAGTTAGAGAAGAAAATGAAATGAAAAGTTAAAAAATACTTGTACACATAAGAGTAAATTTTTTCAACGCTGAAAGTAAATAGGAACCTCAAAAAAGACCGCAATTATTATCACAGAAAGAATAACAGAAACACTTCGGCTTAGTTCAAATATGTATGTAGATAGTATCAAGGATAAAAAATATGAAAAATTATAGACTTTGTTAATACACACATTTATCACAGAAAAGTAAGAAGCAATTTTAAGTATAAAAAAGTAATCTTTGGCAAAATGACAGTTAAAGGGAATGAAAAGTAAAATATTTGTTTCAAACAATCATTATCATAGCTTTTCACCCCGTAAAATATTTTTAACGTTAACAATAATAATTGAATAAGTCAAAAGCTGCAGTGATGGACTCAGTCCAATGAGTAATTTAACCAAACTGAAAAAAGATTTGTTAAAAACAGATGAAAACCACAGTTTTCTTATATGAACAAACCGTTTTGTCAATACAAAAAAATATTTATTTAAATCAAGAGAACATTTTTTTTAATATAGCAAAACTTAGATTTCCGTATTATCTCGATCAGTTGCATGGTGTAAGGTTGCCGCGTGTCACGAAAAAGCACTCTGGGGATTTATAAATGTAGGTCCTTGCAAAATTATTTACGGAAAAATGGCTACGTTGCCATGGCAGCTAACGTCAGCACTGTACAGTGCTCAATTTACATGGAAAAAACATGTGATTTCATGAAAATTACTCCATTTATTGAAATTAAAATATAAAAATTAAAACAATTCTTCACAATAACTATTCCTCAAATTTGCCTGAAATTATGAGAATTTTCTTTAAAAAAAAAAAAAAATGAATTTTGTTGCAGTGAATGAAATCAACGAGGCTCAAGAGTTAAACGTAGATTTAAACGTGTCAGATGTGGTGGTCGAGGAACTTCCTGACCCGGTCCTACAGCCTGTGCCAGAAGAACCCCATGAAAACCCGCAGGTTGACCCTGACCTTGGAGACCCTGACCCTGGAGACCCTGGAGCTGTTTTGGTGATAGCTGAAGCTGGAACCAGTGAGTTGTTTTCTAATTGAAACTATTATTTGGACGGGATCCAGCTGACATTTGTTGCAAAATTGAGTTAATGGCTGATATAGTTGAAGCAGAAAACGCTGATTCTCGAAATGATAGGCGCTTTTCTTAAAACAAACAACTCATTTTTTTGGTTGACATTTTCAATTAAAAATGAACCCGGGTAGTTCTGGGCGGTTAGAGCGGTGAAAGGAATTCAGGGCGCCCCACACTGGGCCAGCGAGGACCGCTACAGGGGAATAATTCATAACTTGCTGGGTTTTCGTTCGATTTCGTTCAAAATCGGTACCCAGGGGTTTTTAAGGTTGCTCTTTCAGAATCTGTCGTCAAAATCTTAAAAAAATTACAAATAACTGAAGTTTTATTGATTTTATTCGAATCTGACCATTAGTGAAGTGATAAGCAATTGAAATCTTCTCTCGTTAGAATTTTCCTTATCTGTCACATAGTTTCCGAAAGAGCATAGTAAGGTTTATCCTTCAAGCGACAATTTATTTATAAAATTGATTTGAGAATCATACTTTATAGGAGAGGATCGTGTGTAAGGATGCGATGAAATCGGTTAAAGGTATTTGAGACAATTATATCTTTGCATATATGAAAAAACTTCTCATATATCTGATGACATCGCAATGATGACAAATATAAGAGAATTTGGAAATCACTTTATTTATTTTTTGCTCTAAAATAAAATAAATAACGCTCGCAAATTACAGATTAATATGGTAAAGTAAGGTAAACTCAAAGAATCAATTAACTTCTCCAGCAGCATTTCATCACAGAAAAATGAATGATTATTATGTACTACTAATCCTAATAATAATATTGAATGAATCTACTTTATTATAATAGTAAATCATTCTCATTCTCGGTGAAAGGGAAATCAAAATGTTGAAGATAAAAACGTTTCCTTAGTTTTTTTTTTTTTTTTTTTTTTTAAGACAAAATAAATAACAATGATCGTTAATAACCTCGAGTTAGAGAAGAAAATGAAATGAAAAGTTAAAAAATACTTGTACACATAAGAGTAAATTTTTTCAACGCTGAAAGTAAATAGGAACCTCAAAAAAGACCGCAATTATTATCACAGAAAGAATAACAGAAACACTTCGGCTTAGTTCAAATATGTATGTAGATAGTATCAAGGATAAAAAATATGAAAAATTATAGACTTTGTTAATACACACATTTATCACAGAAAAGTAAGAAGCAATTTTAAGTATAAAAAAGTAATCTTTGGCAAAATGACAGTTAAAGGGAATGAAAAGTAAAATATTTGTTTCAAACAATCATTATCATAGCTTTTCACCCCGTAAAATATTTTTAACGTTAACAATAATAATTGAATAAGTCAAAAGCTGCAGTGATGGACTCAGTCCAATGAGTAATTTAACCAAACTGAAAAAAGATTTGTTAAAAACAGATGAAAACCACAGTTTTCTTATATGAACAAACCGTTTTGTCAATCAAAAAAATATTTATTTAAATCAAGAGAACATTTTTTTTAATATAGCAAAACTTAGATTTCCGTATTATCTCGATCAGTTGCATGGTGTAAGGTTGCCGCGTGTCACGAAAAAGCACTCTGGGGATTTATAAATGTAGGTCCTTGCAAAATTATTTACGGAAAAATGGCTACGTTGCCATGGCAGCTAACGTCAGCACTGTACAGTGCTCAATTTACATGGAAAAAACATGTGATTTCATGAAAATTACTCCATTTATTGAAATTAAAATATAAAAATTAAAACAATTCTTCACAATAACTATTCCTCAAATTTGCCTGAAATTATGAGAATTTTCTTTAAAAAAAAAAAAAAAAATGAATTTTGTTGCAGTGAATGAAATCAACGAGGCTCAAGAGTTAAACGTAGATTTAAACGTGTCAGATGTGGTGGTCGAGGAACTTCCTGACCCGGTCCTACAGCCTGTGCCAGAAGAACCCCATGAAAACCCGCAGGTTGACCCTGACCTTGGAGACCCTGACCCTGGAGACCCTGGAGCTGTTTTGGTGATAGCTGAAGCTGGAACCAGTGAGTTGTTTTCTAATTGAAACTATTATTTGGACGGGATCCAGCTGACATTTGTTGCAAAATTGAGTTAATGGCTGATATAGTTGAAGCAGAAAACGCTGATTCTCGAAATGATAGGCGCTTTTCTTAAAACAAACAACTCATTTTTTTGGTTGACATTTTCAATTAAAAATGAACCCGGGTAGTTCTGGGCGGTTAGAGCGGTGAAAGGAATTCAGGGCGCCCCACACTGGGCCAGCGAGGACCGCTACAGGGGAATAATTCATAACTTGCTGGGTTTTCGTTCGATTTCGTTCAAAATCGGTACCCAGGGGTTTTTAAGGTTGCTCTTTCAGAATCTGTCGTCAAAATCTTAAAAAATTACAAATAACTGAAGTTTTATTGATTTTATTCGAATCTGACCATTAGTGAAGTGATAAGCAATTGAAATCTTCTCTCGTTAGAATTTTCCTTATCTGTCACATAGTTTCCGAAAGAGCATAGTAAGGTTTATCCTTCAAGCGACAATTTATTTATAAAATTGATTTGAGAATCATACTTTATAGGAGAGGATCGTGTGTAAGGATGCGATGAAATCGGTTAAAGGTATTTGAGACAATTATATCTTTGCATGCATGAAAAAACTTCTCATATATCTGATGACATCGCAATGATGACAAATATAAGAGAATTTGGAAATCACTTTATTTATTTTTTGCTCTAAAATAAAATAAATAACGCTCGCAAATTACAGATTAATATGGTAAAGTAAGGTAAACTCAAAGAATCAATTAACTTCTCCAGCAGCATTTCATCACAGAAAAATGAATGATTATTATGTACTACTAATCCTAATAATAATATTGAATGAATCTACTTTATTATAATAGTAAATCATTCTCATTCTCGGTGAAAGGGAAATCAAAATGTTGAAGATAAAAACGTTTCCTTAGTTTTTTTTTTTTTTTTTAAGACAAAATAAATAACAATGATCGTTAATAACCTCGAGTTAGAGAAGAAAATGAAATGAAAAGTTAAAAATACTTGTACACATAAGAGTAAATTTTTTCAACGCTGAAAGTAAATAGGAACCTCAAAAAGACCGCAATTATTATCACAGAAAGAATAACAGAAACACTTCGGCTTAGTTCAAATATGTATGTAGATAGTATCAAGGATAAAAAATATGAAAAATTATAGACTTTGTTAATACACACATTTATCACAGAAAAGTAAGAAGCAATTTTAAGTATAAAAAAGTAATCTTTGGCAAAATGACAGTTAAAGGGAATGAAAAGTAAAATATTTGTTTCAAACAATCATTATCATAGCTTTTCACCCCGTAAAATATTTTTAACGTTAACAATAATAATGAATAAGTCAAAAGCTGCAGTGATGGACTCAGTCCAATGAGTAATTTAACCAAACTGAAAAAAGATTTGTTAAAACAGATGAAAACCACAGTTTTCTTTATGAACA
>VMOF01000002.1:16949789-17168335 GCA_011764245.1 Trialeurodes vaporariorum | reverse complement strand
CTATATCAAGTACGGTTAATGTTAACATCATGTGGTAAATGCAACGTACCTCCTGGAGAAATTTACTTACCAACAGGTTATCTTAATTTACCACAAGGTACGTTGAATTTACCAAATGATGTTAACATTTACCATACTTTATTGCAGACTTCAAAATCTGCTAAGCAGATGGTATAATTTCAACTAGTCTTACATTTTTTTTCCGTGTACCATCGTTAATGTGCTTTCATTGTAAGGATGAATTAAGTTAAATAGGGACTGAAAGATGAAAATAATGCTTGAAAAATGGCACATCAGCAACACATATTGATACTAGGAAATTTGAACGTATTGTATGCAGCCTGTAAAATCAAATAATCAAAACAATTTCAAACATTTTTGAGGGAAAAAACTCCCCTACTTGATGGCCTAAAAAACATGAAACAACAAATACGATCAGATGCTACAGGGATGTGCGGTGGGCACAGTTGAGAGTAGCAAGAAACGAGTCTGAGAACAATAATTCATCTCAAGGCCCGGGATCTGTTGGCTCGAGAGATAGGCAGGATGCTTTATGGTACCCGAGAAGCTTCGGTAAAGTGAACGCACTTGAAAATTTATAGCAGTGCCCAATAAAGTTATACGCCGTCCTTTTACACCGTAGACTTAAATTGTCCAGGGTAAGAGAAAATTTGATTCAGCTCGCTCTTCCGTCAAAAAGATGATAGGACGACCTAGATGAGAAGAAATTCAGAAGTTCCTGTAAGAGACTCAACAGAGCGTAGATGATATGGATGATCATTGATCTCGTTAGTTCGATCAAATCGAATCGCAGAGGAGAAAATATTCAATTGATGTAACTGGTTCCAACATCCAGGAGTAAAGAGAAACGGAAAGAAGAATTTGAAGTTTTTACGAATCCGCCGAATTGGGCTGTTGCATAAACTATAATAGTTAAATCCAAGGTAGATAAAAGAAGGTAAGTGCAACTATCGCTCGCGCCGCCCACAGCCGCTTCAAGAACGATAACCTTTGCCAAAAAAAAAAAAAAAAAAAAAAAAAAAAAAAAAAAAAAAAAAAAAAAAAAAAAAAAAAAAAAAAATGACGTCATGTGGGTGAAATCTAGTGGCGCACTGTCCACGTGTGCGTTGGACAGAGAAATCATTCCTTACTGTAGAGGAACACTGTCGAACTGTTAACTCTTAATTTATTCACTCTGAAAACAGACATCTAAAAATTGACAACTTCGACCATCTTTCGTTTGTCACACCGCTAAACAACAAAATAAGCACATACATTACAAACCACCCGCATCATGAAAATGTGACGTATTGTGGGTGAAATCGTTTTGATTGGCTGACGAGTTTCGAGGAGGCTGGGGGCGGCGCGGGCGAGTGTCGCAACGTACCTTGTTTTATCTACTTGGAGTTAAATCTAATGTCTAGGTACCAGCGAGAATCACGAGAATCACGAAAACCACACTATTACAGTCAAAAATTTCGAAACCCACCGAACTTTGGTAAGGGGATTTCGCCGCCCCCCTCCACTCTGCTGATAGCACCGAGTCTCGTAACCATTTAGAAAATCATCGAAAAACCTCCCTATGTTCATGCTGGGTTGAGACTGCCTCTACACAGTGTTGCCAGATCGAGGGTAAAAAGCCGTATCGTCCCCCATTTAAATTAATGTAAAACATACGGCTTTTTCACCCCAATCTGGCAACACTGCCTCTACAAAACTGAAATAGATGAATTTATAGTCTCGCATGATTAGAGGTTGAACGTTTTTACTGTGCGCAACGTTATTATACCCGAATTATACGTAAAAACAAGGTCCTATGCATCAGTGGCGTTGCGTGCAATTTGGCAACGTTGTACTGAGTCTATTTAAACTCAATGTAAAAGGTCGAATACGAGGGTCTTCACCGAACACCCAATAGTTCCATATTTTGAATTGGTTTAAATGGACGAACTGCAACGTTGTCAAATTGCACGCTACGTTACTGCTATGCATGCATATCGTTGCAGCAAAAGTACGCAACAGACCTATGGGTATGGCTCGTTGGATACATGGCAAAACAGTTTCGTTCCAAGAGAGAGAGAGAAAGGGGGGGGGGGATAGAAAGAGTGAGAGAGTATACATTTTTTCATCTAAATATTTGAATTTGCCCCACAAATCCATGATTCTAGTTCACCGCTTCAGCGCCATGGGAGCTGAGAGGCAGAGGGACAATCCTCTGAAAGCCGAAACGAGAGAAGACTGATGAGGAGTGGGAGAGTGAGGGTGAGGGTGAGGATGAGGGGAAAGGAGAAACCGCTGGATGTGAAATGATTAATCTGTTGAATGCGGTGCGGAGTAGTGTGAAGCTGGACTTAAATCATTTCGGCTATTAGAATTACAATTTTTGGCATTCGGATGACCCACGCCACCCGGCGGTCAGCCCGCCCGCGACCACCCGCGCTATCTCATCGCTATGCCACATCATGCAGCCGCCTCGCGTCACATCAAGCCTTTTACTCCAAACCCAAACTAGCCTCGCCATTCCTCTTGTTATATTTGTTTCCCTATTTTTAGATCGCGCCGATTGATATCATTTTTATTTATTTCGACCGATTATTTTCACAACTACTCCTCCGCTTCCTTCTATTTCCACTGACTCATTCATAAACGCCTCGGCTTTAAAAAACAAATAAATAAATCAATGAATTATAAACAAACACCAAGATGAAGATGCGTAGCTCTGTCGATTGGAAACATTTTCTAATCAATATTTTAAAGAAAAATGAAATAAATTATGTAATATGATGCGCATTTAAGATTTTTTTTTTTTTATTTGATTAAAAACATATACCTAAGGCCTTTTGGCACTTCGTGCTACCTTCTGAGAAAGAGAGAAGAAAGAGGAGATAATACATACGTATAACTGCATCAGCGGCGCACCGAAAACTTTGGTTTGGTGGGGGTTTCACCGCAAATTTTCCTTCTTCTCAGGCCTTAGGGGGGGTTTTGGAAGCAATTTTGGCCGAAGATGACCTTTTTTAGGGCAAAATCTCGATGCTTAGGGGGGGGGGGGTTTGACCCTAAAACCACCCCCTTCGGTGCGCCACTGAACTGCATCATTCATCAATCACAAACAATAAGAATGGCGCAAAAGAAAAAGAAAAAGAAAAGCAAAGAATAAGCCATTTAGTGCCGGTGGGCTGATCATATACTTCATCGTTGAAACTATCGTTAACCCTTTCACGGGAAGTGGTACACATGCGTATACCATTTCATTTAACAAGGGATCCAATGGAATTTAAATGGATATTTTTCAAAACGTCGAGTGTCCCATAAAAGTCCTTAGGAAAATTGTCCTATTTTGAACGGTTTAGAAAAATTTCAAAAAAACTCAAATCCAAAAATGCGTGCATGAAAGGGTTAAGACGGTCTATGATGAGTGATGCAATTGGACGACCACTGTAAAACTTGGCAGTTTATATGGTAACCTCGCTAAAGTGAACGTTATTTAAAGGGCATTCATGGATGCCTCTAAGAAACCAGCACTTTATCGATGGTTACTATTGCAACACCCAAATTTTACAGTTCTTGACCAATAGCGTCACTAATTTACTGTCGTAAAGATCTTGGATCAAAACCTTTGGTAGAAGAATGACCCGGAAAAAGAGTTTAGTCGAGCCAACCAAATCAGCGATTCACATAATAAAACCTCTTTACTTAGGTCATTTTTGTATGCTAAAGGTTTTGTCAGCTCTATACCAAAGCGATTTCACTGGGGGGGGGGGGGGGGGTATCCTGAATTCTAGTAATATTACTAGAAGCACAACGAAATGTGAGCCACAGAAAGTCTATAGACTTTCTGTAAATACCAGAATATGGTTACATTACTAGAATTACTTCGAAATTTCCTAGAACTATGGTACAAACACTAGAATTCTGGTAATTGTAGAGAAGTATAGGACATTTGAAAGTGGGTTTGATGTTTAAAATGGCCTTCGTGTTCCCTTTTCCATCAATTTATATTTCATTACTATTATTTTTCGCGCTATCCTCTACATTGGTTCACATAGCGTCATGCTTCTGGTAATCTCTCTTCAGCGTTTACTGCTTTTACTGTGCGCGCTATTTGTTCCTGATCTCTTTCTATTATTCTCTTGTAGGTATCCAATATTTCCGAACTGACTTTATATTTGGTAATTAATCAATGATGTTATACGGGCAAATACTACAACATCAAAACGAAGTCTACCACGGGTAATATAATTCGTCGCCAAATTGCGACTAAATTGAGTGCGGGGGACGAGAGGCGGAAATAAGGGGTGGATATATTCATCACAAGGGTTGAGATCATTTTAAGCGCACGCTTAAAACGCTCAACCACGCTCTGAACCCGCGGGCGCACCGCACGTAACTTGTAACCAGAGAGTGTGCGTGCGAGCACGAGTCGGCTGTGTGTGTATGCCATAATCTTCGCTTGATTTTGTCGCTTCTCGCATCCGACTCGCTCTCAATTCTTGCAGTCTTTCTCACTGATCTCCCCCCCCCCACTCCCCCCGTCCACCCCACCTTCGCCCCTTCACCCGTTACGATGAGCGAACCGGACGAAATGCTCTACTTACTTATTGAGGGGGTTTGAGATAGGAGAGGAGATGGTGCGATGGCTGATCGATGGCGAATAAATCGAGAAAGGAACGGGGGGAGGGGGGAAGGGGGTGGATTGGTTGGTTTACACCACGTATTCGGTATTTCTCCCTCATCCTTTCCTCGATGTGACAGCGGGGAGAGCCGCGTGCCAAAGGATCGCGAGAATCCTACAAACATTACAACCAGTGTGTTGCCGCGTCTTAGATTATCTTATTTGACAGGTAAAGATATATTTCACATTACGGATTGGATTGATTTCAGAAAGGTAGCGTTCTAGAATTCACCCCCCCCCCCCCCCGTTGCCTCGATGCAGGAAAGCTTATGAATAGCAGCACTCTTCAATATATATATACAGGGTGTTTCTAAAACTTATGTCATCCTTTCTACCACGTATTTTTGAGGTCAAAATAAGACTTTTTTACCCTATAAACATGTGTCCGAAAATGCTCCCCTTTTGAGCTACAGCTCCCCAAAGTTTTAAAAATTGTTGGTTTTTTTGGAATATCGACCAGATTTATGAACCGAATATTATGAAAATTTGGGGTCCCGAAGTACTTTAACGTGTAGAATCCATTATTGACCTCGAGAAATTCAGAAATGAGGTCTGACTGTACTTTTCAGGCAATCTTATACCTTCAACGACACAAATTTTATGTTACGGAATGGAAATTTGAAAAATAAAAAATGAAATCAGATGGGGAAAAAATCTTAGAAAGATATTTGGTCCTCTTTGTTTCGGTCGATACGACGCGTATTAAGCGAGATAATCGCTGCACAAGGTGGAAAAGTCAGCGCTTTTACCACGAGGAGCGGCAGGAAGTATGCAACCCGCCACTCCGCTGCTTCTTCGCCTTCGGGCCGCCCGCTACAGTAAAAGCGCTGACTTTTTTACCTTGTGCAGCGATTATCTCGCTTAATACGCGTCGTATCGACCAAAACAAAGAGGACCAAATATCTTTCTAAGAGTTTTTCCCATCTGATTTCATTATTTATTTTTCAAATTTCCATTCCGTAACATAAAATTTGTGTCGTTGAAGGTATAAGATTGCTTGAAAAGTACAGTCAGACCTCAGTTCTGAATTTTTCGAGGTCATCAATGGATTCTACACGTAAAAGTACCTCGGGACAACAATTTTCATGACATTTGGTTCATAATTATGGTCGATATACCAAAAAAACCAACAATTTTTTAAAACTTTGGGGGGCTCTAGCTCAAAAGGGGGGCACTTTCGGACACATGTTTATAGGAAAAAAAGTCTTATTTTGACCTCAAAAATACGTGGTAGAAAGGATGACATAAGTTTTAGAAACACCCTGTATATAGATATACATCACAGGATAATGTAATTTTTTTGCATGGATGCAGTAAATGGTTGTATGGGTTTGTTGCACACTTCGGCTAGAGCGTTTTAAAGTATGAATTCTTACGTAAAACGCTGTAAAAATATCGATGGCAGCATCAGAAAACACCAAAATTCATTAATAAACTCACAAATTGCGAAAAACACTAGACACTATTCACCCCTGTATCTTTCCACCACGTGCACGATATTCCGCGAGATTTAGGTCGTGTTTACTTAAATGTGCCGCGCTAATTTCGCGAAATATCGTGCACTTGGAGGAAAGATACAGGGGTAAATAGTGTCTAGTGTTTTTCGGAATTTGTGCCTTTATTATTGAGTTTCGGTGTTTTCTGATGCTGCCATTGTCATTTTTACCGCTTTTTACATAAGAATTGATACTTTAAAACGCTCTAGCCGAAGTGTGCAACAGACCCATTCCAGAACGCTCCCAGAAAGAGAGTCAGAATTCTCAAGATGATTGCAGGCGAGACTTTTCCTGATTTCGATCCGATGGATATCACTAGCACCCATATTTGTTGCCTAGATGAGTCCGATTCAAAATTTTGCTGTAGAGCTAGAAATAGCTGGTTTTGAAGTAAAATGTTGCGAGGAAACAGATGGAAACAACGAAAACTCGTGAAATGTCCTCTAAGATTGAGAGAAAGTAACAATTATTTGAGGCTCGCTGCAAAACGAATTTGATGACAGTAACGGTGCAAAACTCGCTGACGTCGTAGTACCTGGAGGTCCAGCAGAACGATCCAACCAAAATCAAATCACTGCTGTCAGCTAAATCAGTATGCAAAACGGTGTCCAGTACAAATCTGTCTAAATCCATCATCCATCGGCGAAAATAATTCGACAAGAAGCATGGATATGGTCACACACAAAGTTATTAAATTTGAAGGCCTTTAAAAAGTCAGAGGGGTAAATACGCGTATTATTGATAAGATTTCAGTTGGCCTCCTCCATCGGACCTACATACGACGTCATCGAAATTCCCACCAAAAGGAAACCTTTTCAAACCGCTCGAAATTTTTCGCAACTTTGAAACCGTTTTAGTTCAAGATCACGTGTTCTGAAAAAAAAAAAAAAATACTGTGAGCTCCTTCCATCAAGTACTTCAAGGAAAGATTTTCGGTCCCTTGCATTTTAGAGGCGCGTCGCGATTCAAGCGAGAAAACTAACGCTTTCACTCCGGTATGACATGAATGACGGGCGCGCCGCACTGTGAATCGACGAGTGTATTCTAGCTGGACAAAACTCAAGTCTAGGAAGCCACTTTTGGGCTTGATTTTCTTGTTAATGGATGTCTGGATAAGCCCTAATCAATGCCCGTTTGGCTCAAAACCTGACTATGGTGCCTAAGATATAGGTTCAAAGTTCATTTCGCAGGTAAAAAATCTTGTTTTTCTGTTGATTGATCTCGTCTGACTTATTACTTCGCCGTACCACTGTGCGTCAATAATTTTGATCGGTAAAATTTTTTTTGCTCTCTTCCATCATTATGAAAAAGATTTCTTGCATTGAACTTGAATTTTAAGACCTTTAATGTATTAAAAAAAATTAACATTCTCTCAAATTTTGGCCAATTTTTATGCTTTTCTAACTTTGATAGAGTTTTACTTTAGTGTACCCACGTGTACCCGCTCTCGTTTTGACCTTAAAAGATAGCAAATTTATTGTAGTTTAACATATGTTTCGCCCAAACAATGCTCAACAATGCGTCAGTAAAAAATTTCGCTTTTTCTGAGGGAGGTTTAAACCCAAAAATAGAGGAATTGCAGGAATTCCCGACATTTTACCTAGCAGTACCACTGTGCGTCGAGAGTTTGGTCCAAGAATTTTTGTTGGCTCTCTTTCACCATTGTAGAAAGACGTTCTTGCATCAAAATCGAATTGTAAATCCTTTAATGTATCCTAAAAAATTCCCTTAAATTTTAGCCAATTTTCACATTTTTCAACTTTGATAGAGTTCTAATTTTCTCTACCCGCTCTCAACTTGGCCTTAAAATATTGCAAATTTAATGCAGTTTAACATATCTTTTGTTCAAACGCTCCACAACGCTCCATCGTTAAGAATTTTCGATTTTTCCGAGGGAGGTTTGAACCAGGAAATTGAAGAATCGAAGAAACCTATAAAAAACGAGGGTAAAATAGCAGAGCTTGAGCTAAGATTCGAACCCGAGAACCCTAGTCGTATTTGAACGCGTTTAACGACACTCTAGCCGTTATTAATCGGCAGGGAGTTTTTTTTATCCCCCCCTGGTTTTTTGCCTGGATTTTTCTTGCTAATTGAGATGAAGAGTTGCGGTTTAGACCATTCTTCATCACTTCAGATGAATTTTCTTGTTTGAGGTCAATCTCCCCCCCCCCCCCCCCCCCCCCCCCCCCCCCCTCTGGGAGGTCCTCAGGGAAGCTATCTCAAAAATTTCATACAGCAACCCCAATCTTGTGATACATTGTTTGAAGGGCGTAAAATTCTAACCCCCAGAGAGGCTATCTAAAAAATGTCAAACATCAACCCCTATCTTGTGATACCTCGATTTAAAGGGCATAAAATTCTAAGACTTTTGGCGCAAACCGGAGGTCGATATCATTTTTCTTCTTCGATGTCTCGATAGTCAAAGTTCGATTTCGACCCATTTTCAAAAAATCAGAATTCCCATTTCAAAAGTCGGAATTTAAAAAACTAGGAGTCAAAAATACTCTAAACAGCAAGTCCTTTCCAGAAAAAAATACGGATTTGACATTGGTTTAGTCAAAATTTGGTTTTAGAGCCCCCCAAAATTAGTTAAAAAAATGTCCCCTCTGGGTGGCTATCTCAAAAATTCCGAGCTTCGACCCCTATCGAGTGATACACCGATCGAAAAGACATATCAAACTGAGCATTTTGGCGCAATTGGGGGTTCGATATCGTTTTTTGGCTTCGAGATATCGAATTTTGAAGATGGGTGAAAATTGAACTTTTAATATTCGATATCTCGAATACGAAAAACGATATCGATCCCCGAATTGCGCCAAAATGCTCAGTTTGTTATGTCTTTTTGATCGATATATCACGAGATGGGGTTTGTCGACCGATTTTTGTTTTTTCAAATTATGGCCCCCCTTCCCCCCCTTACACACCTCCGAAGGATTTTTTTTCTTTTATTCTTTTTTAGTGGATCGATAGAGCATACAATGAAAGTAATATCCTGAAAGTTTCGTTACTTCATCTGCATTCGTTCAAAAGTTATGGGTTTTGTCTAGCTAGCTCACGCGTTCGATTCACAGTGCGCCGCGCGGCTCGAAGGAGCAGTGCAGTGGAGTGACAAGACGCAGACTACAGTCAAAAAAGCGCAGACTCCTTATTATTTACGGCGAAGCAACTGAAATCAATCAATAATTTTCAATTTTATTATACGGGCAGCAAAGTTTTTGCCGTCAAAGGTACTTGTAAGTACCTGAAAAGTAAAGTTACACAATAAAGATTTCATTTACAAAACTTTCTAATCAGAATAAGTCAAATACGAATTTATGTAAATGGTGATCATATGCTCAAAGATGCCATAAAACCAATTAGATAATTCGGTATTTTGATTAGACTTGGCATCATTAATGTGACTCGTATCCACCAATCACCGTTTCCCATTCTCATCCAATCTATTCAAAAGTCGGGAATTTCAAGGATCGGTTTCCTAGTCACATATCTTCAGTGCGACAAATGAATCAAAGCAGCACAAAAGGTTTTTTTTTTTTTTTCCTCTCTCTCTCTCTCTCTCTCTCTCTCTCTCTCTCTCTCTCTCTCTCTCTCTCTCTCTCTCTTCCCCCTTCAATACATACCACATTCGATAAAACTTCTTTGGAAGAGACTCGTTGAGATGCATATACTTTGCGCGAATTTTCTATTTATACTCAAGAAAAATCATTGCATTGATATAATCTGTCATTCTTAGAAGAAAATCACTCCTACTGAGACCTAAATTGGAACAGGATACTTGCAACAGTAGCGCAACCAAAAGAGGTTGGGGGGGGGGTGTCGACAGAAATAGATACTTTTCGCCAAATAGTCAAGGTTCAGGCAGTGGCGGCTCGTGCAAGCTGGCAACCGTGCACTTTTGCCATTTAAACGTATGCAAAAAGATCGATACTAGGTGAGGCGCTACGCCTCACCAAGTAATCGATTATTTTACACAGTTTTAAATGGAGGAAATCCATTGTTGCCACATTGCACGAGCCGCTGCTGGGTTCAGGTAGGATTACCCTCTCCAGTATGCTACTGCAGATAGCACAAGAGTAAAATAAGACTCGACAGTCACAACTGATCTAGATCAATCAATAGTTTATATTAGGCTATCTAGCGCTTCGTACACGATCAAATTAGGATCGTCAAACAAGCAATCGATGAGCCAAAATCCACCAAAAACGGCAGGTGAGCCAAATATTGCATTGTTGGTTGATGTTCTTTTCGTCCAACAACTGTGCAATGTAACCGGCCGGAGAGACTGCAGAGTTACTTGATTATGGATCTGTTCAATCTGTACAGTCAACAAAACCAATAAACCCGTTTTGGAGGTGTTTTAGTGAAGGTTATGCTTGAATAATAGAAATGTTAGGTTGGCAATTATGCAGTTTGATCAACTCCATTTGAGCGTGTACGAAGCGCTTTTGAAACGACTCAATTCTGCGCCCTTTTCCACTCAAGTTCTGATTTCAATATTCAGCAACGAAATTCACCAGGAGAGTAGATAACATCAGGAGTGAGAGCCCATAAAAATGAGATGAGTTTGTTCGGTTCACTAAATGGAGGATGAGAGGGATCGATTGAATTTGGAGGGATGATTACGAAGTGCAGTGCTTGTGCACTTTGTTGGCTCACTGCCAAAGGTAAACTACCGATCGAAGCTTTATGCGACATGATAGCTTGGGTAGTACACACACCAGAGCTGCCGTTTTAGAGTATGATTAATGGAATTTTTCATTTCATCGATGATTCCACCGGCTGAGAAAAGATTACACAGTGAAACTCAGTGTATGACTACACTGCGCGAAAATACTCTGATCTGTAATCTTTTCTCAATTAAAGCTATCTTCGTTAAGTTATTAAAATAGCCGCAAGTTTACTTAAGTTATTGACTACTCCATCGGTTGGGAAAAGATTATACAGATGCGAGTATTTCGCGCATTACAGTCATATACTGAACTGAACTGGTGTGAACTTTTCTCAACCGGTGGAATCATCAGTGAATTGAAAAATGCCATTAACTAAACGCAAAACGGCAGCTCAGACACGCCCAAACACACACACACACACACACACAACTTACTCCAGCAAGTTGGCAACTTCATCTTTTGATAACGGTAGATTAAAGTCGACATATTTGTCATCGTTACCGGCGTCATTTTCTTTGACATTAATAATTTACGGTTCGTTGAGTATCGACGGTGAAGTTACGGCATCATAATTATTATTCCAATCCATTCAACGAAACCACAAGTATTTGGTATAAATCGTTAAGCCATGCCAGTGGCGGTGCGTGCAGTCTAGCGACAATGCATACAGTCCATTTAAAGACCCGTAAACGGCCGAAATATCGGAGGTGCACAGTGCACTCCCTCGAATCGATATTTTGCATGCGTTTTAATGGACGAAATCCAACGCTGCCAGATTTCACTCACCGCTACAGCGATACTCGTAAGTCGGAAAAAGAAGTCTTTTCTAACAAGTTGTTTCCTAAAAATCATCGATCATTACTGTCAAACCTGCCTCTAAGAATGTAAGAACGTAGTGATTTTTAGTAAGCAATGGATCTGTTGCACACTTTTTGATGAGGCGTAATGGAGGGTTGGTTCCTGTGCAAGATCTCTAGAAAATAGCGTTGAAAGCATCAGAAAGTTCCAAAATCCACTCATAAACCCACAGAAGACGTTTAAAGAGAAACCCAAGATGGTGGTCAAATGGGTCACCATGGTCACTCAATCTAAGTGTAGCTTTCACTATGACGCATCACTTTTCTCAGCATAGAAAACTGCGGTCAGATAAGGGACTCCTACCCGGAAAAAAAATCTACGGTGAAAATAACCCTACGGATACCTGATTTTGGCACCTGCTAGATGTTATGGTAATGTTAACCAGAAGTATACTATGTTTTGACTAGGTACTGGGTGATGTTACCTGATTGCATGGCGAATTTACTCAAAGTATCGGTAAACGTACCATACTTCTGGTCAAGTTGACCATAACATCTAGCAGGTGCCAAAATCAGGTATCCGTATGGTTATTTTCACTAATCTTTTTTTCCGTGCATGTAAATTCCCGCTCATTCAAATGTCATTTTGTAGTTTTTAAAATTGCATTTGATGAGTTTGTGAGACTTTGGGGGCAATTTTTTAAAACTTTAGGAGGGTGTAGCTAAAAAAGGGGGGCATTTTCGAACCCATATTATGAGGGGAAAAGTTTCACTTTGACCTCACAAATACGTGGTAAAAGTTTGTACATGGACTTCAGTTATACTCTGTATATACCGGGTGTCTCAGGTTTAACGTCGGAAACTTCTGGAGCCGATTATTCACGTGACATTAAATAAGACTATTTTTTCCTGTAAACATGGGCCTTAAAATGCTTCCCTTCGGAGCTACGAGTTTTCAAAGTTTGGAAAAAAATTTGGATTTTTTGAAACTGTGGCTTTTATCCATAAAAAATGTCAAAAAATCCATATAGATTGTCACTGAAATTTAGAACCACTAGAATAATCGGCTCTAGAAGTTTCCGACGTTAACCCTGAAACACCCTGTACACAAACAATTTTCCTATCTTTTTTTTTTTTTTTTTTTTTTTTTTCTTTAGCGACGGCCCTTCATACCCTCAATTTAAATGACTAAATGAGACTTAGAGTGGAACAAACGAGGAGTGGAGGGGGGGTTGGAACTCAAGAAACTCTAGCAAATGTGGGAGGAACGTAGAAAAAACCCGGCAGGGATCATTCGTGCGATATAATCCCGAGTCTCGACTGAATAGAGGCAAATGAATGGACACTTGATTGAGCGCAGTGTTGCTAGATCGAGGGTAAAAAGCCGTATCGTCCCCATTCAGTGGCGGCTCGTGCAATTTGGCAACCATGCTTTTTTGCCATTTAAACCATGCAAAAGTATCGATATCTTGGGGGTGCAATTGCACCTCCTGAAGATCGATTGTTTTACATAGGTTTAAATGAAGGGATTACGTTGTTGCCACATTGCACGAGCCGCCACTGTCCCCATTTAAATCAAAGTAAAACGTACGGCTTTTTCACCCCAATTTGGCAACAATGATTGAGCGTCGCACTCGGGGCGACTGACAGATATTTTTGGACTACTATAATGGATGCAGTTTAACTTTTGGGAGCACTGGCGGATCTAAGAACATTTCCTTCTCTCTCTTCACCCATAGTTACGCGTGTGTTAGAAAACGATAGAAGAGGAGGCGAAAATCACGTGACTGCCCCTGCTCTGTCCTTATCTAACACACGCAGTCTAATGGGAAAAGAGAGAGACGGATAAATTCCCAGATCCGTCAATATTTGAGAGAGAAGCGGGAGTCAAACAATCAGTGGCACAGCGAGTTCGTTTGTTCTCGAAGCAGGTCGAACAAATTATATTCCCGCATTTTCGTCTCACGGATTTTTTGTTCGTCACTGCAGCAAGAGAAACTAATCAACAGGGTGTTTTAGATCACTTGGTGCCCTTCTCAGAGAGTATGGCTCATGACAGACAATTTATGGTCAAAAGTTTGGAAAGGAAGTCTGACCAAACATCGACATAAATATATTGTGAACATCTCAAAACTAATCTTAAGATTTCTTTTAAGTGCGTACCGAAACATCGAGCAACGGTAAGATTTTTGAAATCATTTTGCTTGTAAGAGTGGTAAAAAGCCATCTCAATGGCGCGAGAATACAGATCTCTTGACAGCGAAGACAGCTGAAACTTACACAGCAAACGTTTTCGTATTTTGTTGACGGATGGAGTTTTCATGTTTGTTTTTATTCTTTGTTTTTTTGCTTTTTTCCCTTTTATATTTATTATTTTTTTTTAAAAAAAAAGGGTAGGTACCGGGTACCCGGTTCCTCAGAAAAGCAAAAGTATAAGATGAGAAAACACAAAACCAATTTAAATTCTGGAGATTCTTTCCTCCTGAAAGCAGAGTACGGGGTAACTTTTAGACATTATTCGGACACTTTAGCACACCGTAGCTTGCTAATTATGACAAAAACATAATGGAGTTTTTGGAAACTTTTGCTGCGAGCAAATGCGTAGTCCAATCTGATGTAAAAACCAGCGAAAACCACACTGAGAGAGTCTACAATTCAGTAATGAACTTACATGACTGCTATAACGACAAGTTTGTAATGGCGGCTCAACGCAGGTATCATGGGAGATTCCTATCTATTATGTCACTTTCTCTACGGAAACACAGAGATATGTCTCAATTTAGATAGGAATCTCCCATGATACCTGCGTCTCCTCGTCATTAAGCCCGATTCTGAGAGTGAATTTCGTTATTTTTTTTGTGTATTTATCATCATTTTCACAGGTTTTTCTGCAAGAATCAGCTCTTCAATCCCCTGTAGCAAAAGTTTGCAAGTAGCGAGCTGATCTGGCGAAAATGCCCTGTTTGAAATGCTAGCTACTAGCTAGTTCACAAGATGACTGCTATGAGGTGCTTCCGCGCTAGGTCAGCGTACGGTAAGCGATGACCGCGGTTTTTTTGAATTATCAAATGAGTAATTTCCCTCTTTTCTTTCCCTCTTTCTGTCTTCTTCTCTTGTCTTCTCTTTTGAAATTTATTTCATTTTAGGGGAATTGTTACGCCCTTCGGGCGAATACGCGCGCTCCGCGCTGCGTTCACCTCCCGCTCGCTTCGGTCGCTCCCGGTCTTTTTTATAATCTAACTTGGGGTTGTCTGCACTCGGAAAAGGGGTTTCTTGGGGGGGCGGGGGGGATTCAAGTTTTTTCCGTTTTGTTGGTGATCATAAATCGGAGTTCGTCGATGGTTCGTCGAAATTACGTTAACATAGGTTCAAATTGAACATCCCCTTTTTTGTACAACACTGGAGATAATAATCGATGTGCAGGATAAATTGTTATGGATCGATACTAATATAACATTTTTGTTAATTGGGGAATGGCAAAAAAGTGTGTACATGAGTGAAATCCGAACCCGCAATGTCACTTCACGGAAAAAAAACTACGGTGAAAATAACCATACGGATACCTGATTTTGGCACCTTCTAGATGTTATGGTAATGTTAACCAGAAGTATACTATGTTTTGACTAGGTACTAGGTGATGTTACCTGATTGCATGTCGAATTTACTCAAAGTATCGGTAAATGTACCATACTTCTGGCCAAGTTTACCATAACATCTAGCAGGTGCCAAAATCAGGTATCCGTATGGTCATTTTCACTAATCTTTTTTTCCGTGTTCTCCTGATCCAGTACTGGTCCGCTAGGCCACCGGTCTGTGATGTGAATTCCGAGAAAACTTTCAATATAAAAAGAAATCAAATGCGTCGAACCCGCCGCACGTAGGAGTATTTACCCCAAAAACCTGGCCAAAAATATTTGCGTGTTCTTGAATGTTTGAAAATCGATTTTGGTTAATTTTCCAATTTAAACTCAAAACTCCTATCGCACGGTTTATGGTTGGAAAAGGCGTAAAAAATCAAGAATTTTAGCTCAAACCAAAGGTCGATAGCTCATTCTTTTGCCGAGTTATTGACACTTATTTCATAAAAAAGGCTAGACTTCAACATGTTTTTTAAAAAAAAGGGGCAATTTATTGCAATTTTTGACTGTTGGAGCAGTTGCCTAAAAGGGTCTACTCTAACCCCCTTGTTTTGGTTGTGCCCGGTTTTGCCCGGAACGTATTCAAAATTGCCTTTTTTTAAAAAGATAGAGCCTAAAATTAGAGATTTTTTTCGTGTCCATTTTAAATTAGATGTAAAAGGATCAAAAATGCACGGAAAAAGAAATTGTTGCCACCATAATGAAGCATATACCATCTAAAACAACGTCCATAATCGCTGAAATGTTTGGCTGTCCCAACGCTTGTCCTCGATGGAAAATGTTGACTGATTATTAACAGCGCTTCGAGCGGTGAACAACCGCAGGTGCGCCGAGCGCTCAGTTCCATGTTGTCCCCTAAACAGTAGATAAACGTAGGTGTTCCGACACATCTATTACGCAATAGAGCGGTTACTTATCTCTCAAAAACCATCAATAGTTTGTTTTTTGGACGACTTTTCAATTTTCCGTTTTTGGCCAGGTTTTCGGGTCAAATACTCCTACGTGCGCCGTTTGTCTCGCACCAACGCTCCGTAGTGGCCATTGCTTGAACTATAGCTAGCATTTTAATTAGGGCCTTTTCGTAATGGTGTAAACACCGTTTGTAGCGGCCCTATTAGAGCGTCAGCCGATGTACACCAACAGCCTGCTCCAGCCAAAGAAACCGCCAGAACGAAGAGAAAGGCAACAAACGGAAAGGCCAAAACAACAAAGAAGACTGCTCCTCCTCCGGATCCTTCTGCGAATAAACCAGCCTCATCCGAACAATCAGACACTGGGGTAATTTATTACTTGCCAAAGTCGGCATTTTTTGGCATTGTTCCGCAAGCTACGAATATCCTTTTCGTGGGGACCCACAGTAAATTCATTATAAATGGGCATTCCACTGTAGAGCCTTTAAATGCAGAGTTCCCAACTGGTGTTAAGGAGCCCTTTGATGAGGCGGATTTTAAGGGGGTGAAAGTCACCAGGTCCGATTCGACGCGACGGCGCTAATTACTGTGGTGGTGAAGGACGTCGAGGCCTTCAGCAAGCCGGAATACGCCTTCCATGATTTGATCGCTGGGGTATTCCGGATTGCCGGGCATTCGGCGCCCTTCATCGTACCGGTAGGGTGATTGACACCGCCGCACTATGGAGCGAGTCAATGCAATGGTAAGGGTCGGACATGGGGCCAAAAAATGAAACTCGCAATTTCAACGAACCGTTTGTTTTAAACGACAGTTGAATACCTCTAGAAAGTATTTCTGTGATTGGTCGGCCATTTCCCCCCACGGAATTCGTATGCGGGTAGCCTGAAGTTGACATTGAAGGCACTACGGAAATTTGAGTCTAACCTTTGGTGTTATACTTATCATTGTAACTTTTTTGCGCGCGCACCTATTAAAAATTGGATTAAACCAACTTGTTGCCCTTGCAAAGGCGAAGATGATGATACCCTATTTTTAAAGTTTATAATAATTTTTAGGCTTGAAAATGTGGTTTTAATGGAGCTATCAAAAAAGCTTGAAATATAAAAAGTAAGTACGTTTTTAACTATGAATTTGCGCGAATTCGCGTGAATTCGCGTACAGTGGCGGCGCGTCATAAGGGCTAGGGGGGCTCAAGCCCCCCCCCCCCACTTTTTTGGGAAATCCGGGCTAAGTCCGGGCTTGGCACAGGCTCAGTCCGAGCGTAGCCCGATTCTTCCAAAAAGTGAACGATCATTTTCCTCTCTTCGTATCCTGAAAAACTATCTTCGAAGCACGATGGGCCAACAAAGACTTAGTGCCTTGGCCATCCTAAATATTGAAAAGGATTTTCAGATAAACATCGATAGTGCAATTGATAAATTTAAAAGACAGAAAACACGCCGCCTTGCGCTGTAGGTAATTGAAATTTTTGAAGACCCCCCGGCCCCCCAAAAAAAAATTAATCAATTTTAAGCCCCCCACTTTTCTGACCCACGCGCCGCCCCTGTTCGCGTATAAGCTCTTAAGTACTGTTTTCTAGATACCTTAGGTAAGTAGAATTTCCAAAAATTGTTTGCAAGTTTTTGCATGTCTGGCTGTGGGACCATTTTGAATCTGACGGGTCGTGGCGCGCGGCGCGACTGGTCGGCCGTCGCGTCGCGTTATGCCATCGACCTTCCTTGTTCTAAACTTTCCTTCGCTAATATTCGCTTATCAATAAAGCATCTCATGATCCAACATCTTCAACTGCAGGTAAGTTTCAGTGTTGCCGGAGAGAAAAAAAAAATTATGAACTTGAAAAGGGAAAATTATGCAAAATTTCCCAAAATTATGCACACCAAAAAGTAACTTATGCAAAATACTATGCAAATAACTAAAAATCAAATTCGAGGAAAATACTTAGTATATTTACTTCGAAAGGTTTCTTATCGGTGATTAAAGACCAATGACGTTATATATTTATATATACCCACTACTAGAGTCAAGATTCTTGACTTTTCGGAATGCAATTTTGGTAACACTGGGAAAACCACTGTTGGTTCTTCAAGAAAAATGAAAATTCCCCCGTTTCAATCCTCATCAGAGCTTTTCAGCCTCTCGCATCTGCACGTTCTTCGATTAAATTTTTCTACACACACACACAAAAAATCACAAAAAGTAATCTTTTTAGTTAGAAAAAAGTTGTTGTAACTGCTCTTATCATTCAGTTTGTTTCCCATTGCTCCATAATATAATTATTCTTGTAGATCATTTCAATCATGGTACAATTAATTATTTATGTCTTCTCCTTGTATTATAATCTGTAAATTTTGTAATTTATTAGTTCAACTAAATTTATTGAAGACATAAACAATTAGTTTTGATCATCTAAATTTTTAACGTCTTAGCCTGCCTCTATTTCTTTTGCTTAAACTAGGTTTCTTCTTTTATTTTTCATTCCATTTTTATTTTATTTTTCCCCCTAAATTCTTTATTTTTCTTTTTAGTTCTCTTTACAGTACCGAGCAAATTTCTATCATTGTCATAAATTGCTCTTTACTGTCACTATCATAGAGTTGCTCACGAGAAGTGATCATTGTAGTACTTTTTCTTTAAAGCTCCACTGGTATTCTATAACATTGGCATTTGCCACGCTCAAGTTTTCTCTGGTGGAAAGGTCTTGAGTGAGGTTTCTCTCAGAAACTCATGAAGCGCCATATTTTGGCCATTTCAATAGTTTTTGCTACTTCCAAAAAGTTGTATTCAAATTCTGTTCGCTAATATACTCCATAATTTGCTGTAACTTCTCTCACTAATCTGTCGATACACGCCTTTCAAAGTTCTGTTTTAGAACCGTGTACCTATTTAACATATTATTTAGCTGTAGATAAGTTTTCAAATTCTATTCACTCAAAATTTATAAACTGAAATAGATTTGTACAGTTAAGTGTGCTTAAAAACAATAACTGTCTATTTTGAGGAATTCTAGAATTTTTTATTTTGAATAACTTGAGGTAACCGAGCTCTTGGTAATTACCTACTCGTAATTCGATTTTTCTTTTTTTCTCTTGTCAGCGACATATCACAGTATTGCTGACTTCCGAATCCATGTCTGACCAGTATTCTATAAGTGTAATTTATTGTACTAATTGTACTACTTTTCCCCCCCTTTTGTTCGCACTTTCTTCGATTCAGATGGCTGTGGGACCGTTTTGAATCTGACGGGTCGTGGCGCGCGGCGCGACTGGTCGGCCGTCGCGTCGCGTTATGCCATCGACCTTCCTTGTTCTAAACTTTCCTTCGCTAATATTCGCTTATCAATAAAGCATCTCATGATCCAACATCTTCAACTGCAGGTAAGTTTCAGTGTTGCCGGAGAGAAAAAAAAAATATGAACTCGAAAAGGGAAAATAATGCAAAATTTCCCAAAATTATGCACACCAAAAAATAAATTATGGAAAATACTATGCAAATAACTAAAAATCAAATTCGAGGCAAATACTTAGTACATTTACTTCGAAAGGTTTCTTATCGGTGATTAAAGACCAATGACGTTATATATTTATATATACCCACTACTAGAGTCAAGATTCTTGACTTTTCGGAATGCAATTTTGGTAACACTGGGAAAAACACTGTTGGTTCTTCAAGAAAAATGAAAATTCCCCCGTTTCAATCCTCATCAGAGCTTTTCAGCCTCTCGCATCTGCACGTTCTTCGATTAAATTTTTCTAAAGTGCAAAGAAAAACTAAGCAAAAACTTTAAAACTGAAGTATTTTCCATAAATTATGCAATTATGCAGAATTATGCAAAAAATAAATTATGCACGACAGTATGCACAAGCTTCGAAATTATGCACGTTTTGCATAATTATGCACGCTCCGGCAACACTGGTAAGTTTGTCAACTGATTACTGGTTTAAAGCAGTTTTTCCTTATTTTGTTTATATTCCGGCAATTATTTGAGGTTAGAATCTATGTTGTTTTGTGCTAATTGTTATTTTTTTTTTTTTTTTTTTTTTTTTTTTTTTTTTTTTTTTTTTTTTTTTTACCGTTTATTGCTTCTTTTTTAAGTAGATTCCATGAATCTACTTATTGCGGAGGGTGCGATGTTGGATTTTTCGGGAAATTTTATCAAATGAGCACGTTTCATGGTCCCCTGAGTGAGAAAATACCACTCGTTGAAAATTGTATATATATATATATATATATATATATATATATATATATATATATATATATATATATATATATATATATATATATATATATATATATATATATATATATATATATATATATATATATATATATATATATATATCTTTATATGTATGTTTCAGCCAGTTTTACCGTTTTTATGTCCCACGATCCTGTTCGTAATTTTTGGTTTTTGTTCTTGAAATTTGTCTTAACTATTCGTTGGGTTTATTTCTTGGATGAGTTCGAAGATGGTGTAAATCCGATTGTTAGTTTTCGCGCTATGGGCCGTGTTTGAGTCGTAAAATGTGTTTTTGAGGTTTGTTTTTAGGAGTGTTTGTATTGAGCGTCTTTTTTGGGAAAATTTATGTTGGCCGTTTTGTTACGCAACTTTTTTACTCGAGTCATTTTTTTGTGTTTTGCGTTGTAAGCGAGCTATAGTGATGTGTTTTTCGGGTTTTTTGGCAGTGTTTTTATATGAAGAAATGGTTGTTTTGATTTGTAAATTTTAGTATATGTGGTGGAGGATGTTTTTAGTTCATATGCTCCTTCCTTTGAATTTTCCTTGTGTTTTACGTGTTTTACGAGCCATTTAGTTTCTTATGGGATTTTACAAGTGAAAGACAAGGATGGTTTATTGGTATAATTGCTCTTTCTTTGTTTTACACGTACACTGTTGCTTAGGTACGTTATTTATTTATTTTCTTGTTTTATCAGCTGCTCTTATTCCGATTTATTTCTCATTAGCGTTACAAAGATTACACATTTTTCTATCTTGGAACTATAATCTTTTTCTTATGGGCATTTTTATTTAAATGTTGAACAGCTGATAAAAAAAAATTGAATAATGCAAAGAAAATTATAACATAACCTATTTTTATTAAAATTTGTGAAAAACTTTTATAACCTAGCTTTTATTTCTCACTGTCATTGAAAAGATTACACATTTCTCTATTGGTAATATAATCTTTTTCACAATTATTTTTGGAATTTGAGCAGCTGATAAAATAAAAAAGAAAAATTCAACCAAAATTATAACCTATATATTTGAATTTGTGAAAAACTGATTTAACCAAGCATGGAATCTACTTCGTCTTACCGGCCTGCCGGGAGGGATTTTTTTTAATTATGGAAGTTTCGTAAATGCAGTTGTTTAATGAGCTGGTGACAAGCAATAACTCATTTAGTGATTCTGATCACTTAGTTACTTAAGTGTCTGATTTGATCCGTCCTAATGTCGATGAAAGTGTCGTTACAAAAAAGTGTAATCGGTTTTGCCATGAGTTAAAAAAAAAGTGGAAGTGTGCATCGCGGTGCAAAGAATTTTTTTTAACTAAATGTAATTCATGGTTGAGTTGCTGTTTAAATTTGTCCAGTAATGAACAAATGCCAGACGAGGATACAGATGATACAGGTCATGAAACTCCCTCAACTTCTACTCCCTTCTCTGATCTAAGTAGCAGACAAAAACGGCGGAGAACCAAGAATTTGAGAGAAAATCATTCCTCTGAAGCACTTTTATTTGCTGGAAAAACCAAATTAAATAGTGAGGGTAATTTTGACAGCGCCAAAGTCATTTCTGTACTGTTGGAAGAGCCAGAAAAATCGGCAGAAATCAAATTTTATTTCGTTTTTCATAAGTTCGAAGGAAGCGGAGGGGATAATATTCCACATTTAAAATTTTCTCTCTCCCCCCCCCCCACCTCCTTAATATTGCTGAAATTTGTTCTTTGTAGCTAGTTTTCCTCTCGACAGCTAAAATCATTGAGTTCGAGACCATTAAACAAGTGTTTATGGCACACAACAAAAATATCTATCCAAAAAATCATATTTGGGTGGGTCAAACATCCGAAATACCGACGAAAATGAAATCTACGACCAAAAATTTCCCGAAAATGATGTTTGAATCATGATTATCAGACAATATTAACTGTGATTCCTCGATGAAACGGACGCGCATGCTACCACGTCCGACCCTTCCCATTGATTCGCTCCATAGTGCGCCGTACACTGTAGCCGCAACAGTAATTTCCAAGTTCATTCACCGTAAGCGCTGATTACACACGATCGATTTAGAATGCATCGATTACCAACGGTTACTCTTGATGTGTAATACACAGGACGCACGGTTGCAATCGATGCTCTCTTTTTGATAGATTCGATAGAGTCCTTTTTGTACCAAAGGATTTGTCAGCACTACAGAAGTGATATACAGGGTGTCCCAAAATTGATAGTAAATATTTTTACCACGTATTTTTGGGGCCAAAATAAGACTTTTTTTTCCTATGAACACGGGTCCGAAAATGCCCCCCCTCGGAGCTACAGCCCCCCAAAGTTTTAAAAAAATACCGGTTTTTCTTCGAATCTAGCAACGGATCTACGTAAAAATGGATAAAAATTGGTTTCTAGGGGCAATTTTGTGCGTTCTTTTCGATTCTGGGGTCGAAAATTCCCGAAAGGGTCAAGAAGGGGGGGGTTTGAGGGGGGTTCAAATTTTAAATTGAATAATTTTTTAGTGCTCCCTAAGAAAATAAGAAAAGTAACAAAAGAATCTGATGGAACAAAATAAAAGAAACATTTTTGATCTCTTGTGTTTTTTTCATAAGACACACGGAAAACGAGTAAAATCGATTTTTCGCCGGGAGCGCACAGCCCGATAGCACTGCTTTGTGCGCTCAACTGACTCAACGATCGACTCGACGCAACGCGGCACTGAAACAACGCTATCGGGCTGTGCGCTCCCGGCGAAAAATCGATTTTACTCGTTTTCCGTGTGTCTTATGAAAAAAACACAAGGGATCAAAAATGTTTCTTTTGTTTCGTTCCATCAGATTCTTTTGTTACTTTTCTTATTTTCTTCGGGAGCACTAAAGAATTATTTAATTTAAAATTTGAACCCCCCTCAAACCCCCACTTCTTGACCCTTTCGGGAATTTTCGACCCCGGAATCGAAAAGAACGCACAAAATTACCCCAGGAAACCAATTTTCATCCATTTTTACGTAGATCCGTTGCTAGAATCGAAGAAAAACCGATATTTTTTTAAAACTTTGGGGGGCTGTAGCTCCGAGGGGGGGCATTTTCGGACCCGTGTTCATAGGAAAAAAAAGTCTTATTTTGGCCCCAAAAATACGTGGTAAAAATATTTACTATCAATTTTGGGACACCCTGTATACGGAGTTTTTCACCCCCCCCCCCACCCATGCGCGACCATATTTTGAAAGTGACACCAGAATTTTATGGTACAAGTACTTTACACTCCGCGGTTCACGTAACGTTGTGCTTCTGGTAATAAACCGAAAATTTATGAAATTTTCTTTTCAATCGATTAATTAGTGAACTGTAGCATAGATCCCAGTGGCGTAGCGTGCAGTATGGCAACGTTGTAATGTGTCCATGAAAAAGATCGAAAAATTGGGTGTTCGGCGCACACCTTCGCATTCGACCTTTTTCGTGGGTTTAAATGGACACATTACAACGTTGCCAACTTGCACGCTACGCCACTGATAGAAATGCCAAAGGAAATTCATATCCATAATTTCATAATAATAAATTCACAATTAATTCATCATTCAGAAGTAGAAGATATCGAGGCCAATAACGCTTCGCAAATAAAACCCACGCGAGATCAATGATTCCGAGTAATTTTTGTCAAACAACAGTGGCAAGGGTCCCGTTTCAAACAAGTTAATTTCCCCTGGTTTCGTATCAACGAAGGAATATGATGTTGTCCATTCACTGATATAAACAGAAGCACGTAGAGCGCCGCGCCCACGCTGCCCTCTTCACAGGAATTTGACGCTAAGCGGCGACCTTGGCACGCATACAAACTGAGTGTAGATTGTTCATTCACAAAACAACGCCTTGACTTGCCCATCCGATGGCAGATGGAGTTCTACTTGGATGAGCGGGCGACGAAAATGAGAAAGCGATCTAGAACCTATAAGCGTGATCAGCTCACGTTAAATTGGCATTGGTGGTGTGTGGTGTCCATCGCAGCGTTGCCGAAATAAGGGACCCTGCAACGCAAAACACAGGACTTCCGTACGGAAAATCCCTCTTCGTTAAGGTAGACTTTTCTTGTGTGACTTCAGGAGCACTAGATCCAAACCAATATTAAAAGAAAGGAAAAGGAGTAAAGCAAACGAATTGAAAAAAATAAAAAGTAAAATGAGGCACTGTGCACGCTTAAAATATTCTGGACAGACGCGTTTCGGATGCCTCTGATAACACCGATGCTAAAGGAAATTCGTCTCATATTGGCCACGTCTTGAGAAAGTGACATGATTATTAGATGGGAATCTCCAATTATTAGGCTCGACGTCATTACCGCCACGCGTTAAGAAGCATTTTATGAATTTAAGACTAAATTCGGACATCGTACTTTTCTGTTGGTGGACGAGTCCGGACGTTTTGATACTGACCGTGGACGAATCCAGACGCCCCGAAAAAAAACCCCTAAAGAGTAGCCTTCGGTGGAAACAGATTCTCAAAATACTTCAGTCAAGGACAGAGTTTGAGGGGCGGGGGGGGGGCTTTCTTTTGCCCACTCATGTATATTAGATATAGAGTGCAATTTTAAAAGTAAGTTTAATCTGTGGTTAGGTGTTAATAAAATGTAATTTTTGTTACAGACACAACAAGGAGCCTTTGGAGTGAACGTGATTTTCGCTTCGAGGAATGTAAAGCAGTTGTTCCGGCCTGGAAATGTGTTCCAGGAGAATTCGGTACGTGAATGTCGTACTCTCTTCGGGGGGGATGTAGAGCAGTTGTTTCGCCCTGGGAATGTGTTCCAGGCAGACACAACTTTTCACGCCATACCTAATTAACTGAATTTCATCCAATTGTTCTCGATAGTAATCGTGTTCGCTAGCCAAGTGAGAAATCGAAAAACCATCTACCTCAATAATAATTGATAAAAGATCTCATGGAAAAGACAATTTTTGATATTTACGACGGCGATCTCTTGTTGGTGGCTCAAATTAATGGTTTCTACACCAAAGATACTATACTATACAGATATGTAAATGTTGCAGAGAAATGGGCTCCAATTTCAAAGGCAGATGCAGTGCTCCCGATTTTTAATGACGACGGCTCTTTCAAGGAGCTGAAAAAGCTCACGGTGGCCCACATGCCACTCAGAGACTACTCACATATTTGCCTACACGAAAAAAGCCTAAATGCCCACAATTACACCCTTAAATTCGTAAGTACACCCAAAATTACACGTTTTAAGACACCCAAATTGCCCACTTTTACACAAGTATGTAAAAAAAAAAGCAAAACCCAGTTCCAGTTTTGTATTTTTTTACCCATCACACAAGGAAATAAGAGAGCTCACAAGGGCCTACGATTATCACGGTGATTACAATTACGTTTCCCATTAAAAAAAAAAATCAAAATGTTCATGATTACACTAGAACCTATGATTACACAAAAAGTCTCCATGCATTACCAAACCACCGTTAGACTCGTTTCGCCCGCCACAAGACCTAGTCCAACAAAATTGTGGCCGACAAATGAAGAGTACCTCGCGGCATCTAAAGCTGTGTGGGTACTTAAAGTTGTTGACAACCACGCCGAGCGGGCTGTTAAATTGATGACAACCTAAAATAGGAAAGTGACAACCAATGAAAATGATTTCCAAAATCTTCTTCAGGTTTCCTCTCATTTTCAGAGGAACATGTCTAATAGAGACAAAAAAGTTGCCACAGCCACTATTGAAAATTTACCTTCTTGATTTTGATTTTCACTTTTTCATTTTTTTGTTTTTTGTTTTTACAATCATTGATCTCATTGAAGTGTTTAACTATACATAGTTAATAATTAATATAATTAAATCTAATAACTTACATTAAATCGTTATGTATGCCCCCCCTCTCCATCAACCCTTCCTCGTCATCCAGCGAGACACGGTGCCGCAGCGACCGACAGGAGGAGCGCGCGGGGTGAACGCGCTGCCGCGATTTCGTCGGCCGAAAGTTTTTATCAACGCGGGCGGGCGCGCGCTGCGTAAAATTGATATTACTGGCAGAACGCTTAAAGATAGAGCAAAACCGACGAAATTTTTGCCCTAAAGACCCGTAACTCGCTATTTTCAACTAGGATGGAGTCATCAACCTCCTCTCAATGAATATTTTGTACTTACGTTTTTTTTGCCCGTTGAGCGACCTCTAAATATTAAAAAAAAAAAAAAAAAAAAAAAAAAAAAAAAAAAAAAAAAAAAAAAAAACCAACTTTAAATGGATAGATTTTTGAGACCGCGTAGAACATTTTGAGCCAACGGGATGCTGACTTTTGACATTTTAGAAAAATAAGGGCAACTAACTATACGGCCAAAAAGGATTTGCACGTCCATGCCAATTTTCGTAAGCAATTTTGCAAGGGGGGGGGGGTGTTAGTCAATATCATGGAATCTAATAAATAGCTAGCATACTCCGCTCGTTGTCGCTGAACTGAAAGCACGTGAGCCTGGATAATTCTTCAAGAATGGGCAACGCTGATCGACTGACACCCGTCATTCATGAAAAGGCGATTTGTCAAATCATCACTGAGGCAACATACTACAACACTGGCTCTCCAAGCACTACACCACCGCGCCGCACCCCACCCTTCTCTTTGAAGCGGCCGGCGAACAGATCGAACTTTAATAGTGAATAGTAGATAGTCCAACGTGTTGCTTGTGCCCGACTGACTCGGAACTCAAGGTATGAGGTATGACTCACGTTGTGATCTAATCGCTCGTCCTTCTTTTTACCTACCTCTTATTGTCTTTCATTTCGGCCGACGCTCGGCTCTATACTCTGGTCGCCCTTGCCCCCACCTGACGTATCTATTCGATTCAATTTGTCAATGTATTGTCAGAAAGGCGTAACTAATTCCACACAAAAAAAAAAAAAAAAAAAAAAAAAATGGCCGAATTTGTTTTTATAGTTCAAATCAAAAATCAATAAAGCTAAGGTGTTGCCAGACATTTTTCGAGGGGAATCCAGGGTCTGAAAATGGTCAAGGAAGGTGGGTCCACGGCCCAAAATCTGTAAAAATTTGAGGAACTCACAAGAGTGAAAAGGTAAATTTTACCCTTTGATGATTCCCTGAATGTTAAGCAATTTAGATGATTAATGTTTTCAGCGCACTAAGGTAAAATGAAACGGGAATTTTCGGAATTATTTTCAGTCATGTGGTTACCATTCACTGTCACTTGGTTGGATGGTTATTGATTCCACTTGGAAAAGAGGATGTCTGAGGGGGGAAGGCGGAACCAAACCCTGTAGATCTCCCCCTCCTTCCATGGCTGTACCACTGCTATCAGATTGAATTGAAGCAGTGTCGTCATCTGTGAGACTGGAAGGTCGCATTTAATTTGGTGATAAAAATAAGCTTCGGTTTGCAAGCCGAAAAATAAAGGGTTGCTTCCAGTCGCACACTTTGACGGCACGCTAATGTATTGAACGGAGCTGTAAAATTGTGCTATACAGCTGTAAAGTCCATTCAGGGGGGTAAGAGGGGTAGTCAACCTCTCCGAGCTGATCGGGGACTTCATAGTTAAACAGATCGAAAAAACTGAATACAAGTGACACGATTGGGTGGGAGACCGATGTGGGGCGGAAGTCGTTTGAAAACCATTGTTCAGTCGCTCGTTATGTAAAGGTGTCTCGGAACAACCTTTACTTACCGAGCGACTGGACAATGGTTTTCGAAAAAGATCCACCCTGAACCATTCTCTTACCCAATCGTGTCACTTATTTTCAGTTTTATCGATACGTTTAACTATGAAGTCCCCGATCAGCTCCCTGATTGGTCAACGAGCTTTTTAAGCTCCACAAACGCCGCCATTGGATGTGTTTTTGCACATTTGTTTAACACTAGAACCGCGATGCGGTCATTTTGACCGCATTTTCATTTTTGACCATTCACTGCTTCTTTAATTTTTCTAGTTTAATGTTGAAATTTTATGACTTTTCCTAAATTGGGTAAAGGGTTAAAAATTCACTTTTTTTCTTTCTCTGGATCAATTCGTTTTATGGCAATCAACGCTGCTTCCTAGAACCGCGGTGCGGTCAATTTGACCGCATTTCTTAATATCACAGTTCGAATAGTATGTAATTTGTCTGGTTGCTATTTCTGATGCAAATACACCAATTTCGTGGACTCTAGCTGCGCATACGAAAATGGAGCTTCGCGTAAACATTCCGGGTTACCTATAATACACAGGAAGGCGTATCATGCAAATTCATGTGACGGAGAGATAAGACGAAATCTAATATTCCGCCACCTCGTGCCGCCGCCGCCTCAAGATAATGTTTTCATCTTGGCTTCAAGATATCAGCGCTTACTAGGTGACGACGCTAGAAATTGTTCGAATCATTCTCTGATAAATCTGCCCAGATCTTCAGTCACTTGTTTACTTGGCCCAGGTTTGGTAGTGTTTCTTTGTAAGTCAGATTTGCGGACATTTATTGTTTATTTGAAGTTATTTTACTATGTCTCATTTTCGGAATCTAAATCACCGCGAAATTAGTGATTTGCTACACAATTTACCAGAGGATGATTCAGAGTTTGAAGATGATCCCGACGATCCTGGAGAGTTAAATTCTGAAAGTGATGAGGAATACATCCCACGTGCTGCTCGTACTATAAATGAATCTTCCTCGGATGAAAGCGATGCAGGAAATATCGATACGATTGAAGGTATGGCTTACTGCTCATTCACTGTACCATGTTTTTTTTTCATCGAAACATTTTTAGATTTTTGAAATAGCAGACCTATAGACTGTTTTAGTGTGACGTCATATGTATCGTATCGTTGCGATATATCGAAATGTTTCACAGCAAATCAAATTTGTGAGAGAACAACTTACACGCACACACCTTCACACCGACATGAACCATTTCGATATCGATACAATCAAAATGACGTCACGACTAAAACAAGCTATTCAGGAGTTATGACGTACCATTCATCTGTACCTATTAGTGGCGTAGCCAGAAAATTTTTAAGGGGGGGGCGTCACAAGTTGAAAATTTCTCAAGGGGGGGTGTCTGATGGTAAAGAAGTGTCAAAAACCCTCACAAATCAAGAAAAATTGCTTTTTTTTAGTGAAATTTTTGGTGTCAAGAGGGTTAGGGGTTCAGACCCCATCGACCCCCCCTTGCTACGCCACTGGTATCTTTATTGTGAGTCTGTTATATATTTGGCTCTCGTGTAACCCCGATGTATGGCTATCACGTGTCATTGCGGCGCCAAACGAAATCAGGAAAACAATTTTTCCGAACTGTGATTCGAGGGCCTTGAGTTCCAGTAATTCGGTTTGATGACTTTTTTTTTAATTTTCTATAGATATTGGGGGGGGGGGGTCCATCCGTTTCTGTAATATTTTCAATACAGTGTTGCCACATCGTTCGAAATTCCGCACTTTTTTATTTCAAGTTCCGTGTCATTCCGGCGAGTTTTAGCACAAATGTGGCAACACTGTTTCAAGGCGTTATTTGTTATTGGATGCTTTTTGGTTTTTTCCAGACCAACCGGCAGACCTTATTGGAGATAAAGAGGCTGCATCTGAACAACAAAATCAGAATGTGGAGAGGGGTACTGGAAGTGGGCGTCGTGGTGGTCGCCGTAGTCGAGGACTTGGTCGTGCGCGCGCACAACGAGATGTAGCCGCCACTATTTTCAAACCCGGAAACAAACTTTTGGGTAAAGATGGAATGACGGAATGGACTATCCATGACGTTTCTGCCCAAAATGTTGGTAGGGTGCAACAACAAAATGTCATGAAAGATTTGCCCGGTCCATCACCGCATGCCAAGAGAACGATTCGAGATAACAGCGTTGCCAGTGCATGGCGTTTATTTATCAGTGAGAAAATTTTGAAACATATTCAAAAGTGCACAGTGGCTGAGGCGAAACTGAAATTAGGAGTAAATGATTGGAATCTATCACTTGATGAACTTGATTCATTCATTTCAATTTTATATCTCAGAGGAGCACTTGGACAGAGAAATATAGAACTTGATGAACTTTGGTCAAGTAAATGGGGGCCTCCTGTTTTTCGCGAAACTATGGGAAGAGACAGGTTTCGGGAAATTCTACGATTTTTGAGGTTTGATTTGAAGTCGAATAGACGTGCCAGACTTGAGACTGATAAATTTGCCCTAGCATCAGAAGTATGGAATGACTTTATCAATAACTGCAAGCTCTGTTACGTTCCTGGACCATACTTGACAATTGATGAGCAATTGTTCCCGTCAAAAGCAAGGTGTAGGTTCAACCAATACATGCGAAATAAACCCGATAAATTTGGTATCAAATTTTGGCTATTAGCTGACGTAAGTTCCAAATACCTTTGCAATGGCTTTCCTTATCTTGGTAAAGACGAAACGCGGGAAAATGGAGTATCTCTTTCTGAGCATGTCGTCATGAAATTAAGTGACCCATTTTTGAAAAAGGGGAGAAATATCACGGTTGACAATTTCTTTACATCGGTGAGTTTAGCAGAGAAGTTAAAAAAAGCAGATACAAGTCTAGTTGGGACAGTAAATAAATCTCGCCGTGAGATTCCAGAAGCTGTCAAAAATTCAAAATCAAAACTGTATGACACGCAATTTATGAAGAACGAGAGTACGTCCCTTACTATGTACCAAGGGAAAGTCAACAAAAACGTTTTGATCCTCAGCACTCTGCATCCCTCTATCGATATTGGAACTAATGACAAAAAAACACCTGAAACTATCAAGTTTTACAATGAGACAAAATTTGGTGTTGACATAGTTGACCAAATGGCACGTCAATACTCTACCAGAACAGCAACCAGACGTTGGCCCATTCACGTATTTCAAAATATTTTAGACTTTAGTGCTATCAACGCTTGGATTTGTTTCAAAGAGGTCACAAAGAAGAAAATATCACGCAGAAATTTCATTTTGGAACTTGCTGATGAATTGCGGATGAATTACGTCTCAAATCGAAAAAAAAAGTATGAGAATGCCTCCAAAGATGACGAAACTGATGACGAGACTCCACCAGAAACCGTCCAAAAGCGCAAGACTTGTAATGTAAAAAATGCCGTAATAAATCTTCTCAAACTTGCTCTAAATGTAAAAAATACGTTTGCGGAAAGCACGCACGAGTTTCAAAAATCATTTGTACTAGCTGTGCTGAAAATCAGTAAATATTGAAGTTCACACTATGTTCACTCACATATTCCATAAGAAAATGAAAAGGAAAGTTATAACAAGAAGAAAACCTTTCCTTGATTTTCCAAATACTAAAAATGTTTCCTGTTTCATTGTTCATTATTTTATTAGTTATATCCTTGCTGTCAGCATTAATTTTTCTAAATAACAGTTATACAATTATCAAATTGACTTTTGCATTTTTCTTCAAAACTAAAAAGTTTTTTTTTCATTTTTTTTTTTCAATATTTCAACATACATTTTGGGGGCATTGAGCTCCTCCCCCCCCCCCCCCGCGGGGTAAAAGTTATAAATTAAGGTTGATATGGTAAACTTATAAGTAATTCCGGTCAAGGTGAGTTTATTCACTTACAGAGATAAATTTGAAATCTATATTTTACCGATTTTTTCTTTGGGGGGGGGGGGGGGGGTAAACTCCCACCACGGTGCCCTTCAATAACATGTCACTTACTTGTTTAAAAATTGTATGCAAAAGAAAAGAGGTAATGTCGAAAATCAAATTTAAAAAAAAAAAAAATAATTGACGTGGGACGAACAGGCACTTGTTTTTCCAAGTGCGGTCAAAATGACCGCAGCAGCGGTTCTAGGTAGCATGCTAGCTCCAGCGGTTCTAGTGTTAAGTGTCCTCTTTCGCCAACAAGGGCCCAACATACAAAACTGAAGGGAGAAGAAGAAGGAAAGATGAAAGAGAGAAGAGTTACATCCATGTCCTTCAGGTATGCTTACATCTGAGACCTTCAAATCTTGTCACCCCGGCCGGGATTCAAACCCGAGACCTCTAGATTAGAAACAAGCATAAAAAACGACATAATGTGTCCGCGACATTCACCATCTATCAGTGGTAATTTTTAGAATAATTCTACGCCTATAATTTCACTTCAGCATGCATCTCATGTATTTTGAGACGCTGATTTCAAAAATGCTATCAGTTTTCGTTAAACTGGCCTAGATTTTACGTAAATTTGAAATTACGTCTTCTTATTAAAAAAATTCGAAATTCTGAAAAAAGTATGAGTTCTGAGTAAAAACCAAGGACGAATTTGAAATCAGCGGGTCATCAACATACATGAGAAATTTTTCGGATGGGGTGAAAAAGAGGTATCTTATGATAAGAAAACCTGGTTTTACGTTCATAACAGCCGGACACACTATGTCGTTCAGGCGTAAAAATCCTATACTCTGTTCACGATAAGAAGGCGGGTGAGAATTCAGGCAGTAATGCACTATTTAGCAACAGTGCGGCTATACTGGCTACTCAAACCCTTCGCAGTGGCCCTTGTTCTCCCGAACTCTCTCTTGGCACGGAGGATTTCCAAGAACCGACAGACTCAAACATTTATACACGTCTAGTAAAAATTGCGAACTGTCAAAAATACGAAAAAACGGACAAAATTTTCGCCCTAAAGGGCCAAAACTCGGCAAAAATAGTCGACTTTGAATATTAATGCCTCTCAGAAATTCGTATTTTTCTGTCCGAATTAAATTCAGGATATTTTGTCTAATATCGAATTTATGAGCGTCATCAATATTCAAAGTCGACTATTTTTGCCGAGTTTTGGCCCTTCAGGGCGAAAATTTCGTCCGTTTTTTCGTATTTTTTGACCGTTTGCAATTTTTACTGGAAGTGTGTAAATGTTTGAGTCTGTCAGTTCTTGGAAATCCTCCGTGCCAAGAGAGAAGTCGGAAGAACAACGGCCACTGCGAAGGGTTGGAGTAGCCGGTATAGCCGCACTGTTGCTAAATAGTGCGTTACTACCTGAATTCTCACCCGCCTTCTTATCGTGAACAGAGTATAGGTTAGTGACCAGGGCCCAATAAATGTACGGTACGGACGGTCCCTTGTTCTCGACCCCACACGGAAAAAAACGACGGTGAAAATAACCATACAGATACCTGATTTTGGCACCTGCTTGATGTTATGGTAATGTTAACCAGAAGTTTACTATGTTTTGACTAGGTACTAGGTGATGTTACCTGATTGCATGTCGAATTTACTCAAAGTATCGGTGAATGTACCATACTTCTGGTAAAGTTTACCATAACATCTAGCAGGTGCCAAAATCAGGTATCCGTACGGTTATTTTCACTAATCTTTTTTTTCCGTGCAAGTAGCGAATCCTCGCTTCTGATTGGTTAGGTCTGCACCTAACGTTAAAGAACAAGGACCGTCCGGACCGTACATTTAGTGGTCCCAGTTGCGCTGACCACCAGCCCACAGAGACCGACTACGAACAGTTGTTTATGAATAACGGGTCCCATTGGCGGATACAGAGGGGGGACGAAGGGGGCGACCGCCCCCCCCCCGTTCGACCAAAAATGGGGGAAAAGAGGGGGGAGGGGAGGTGAAAGAAGGGGGAAAAGAGGAGAGTAAAACGGAAAAAGGGGTCATCGGGGGGCGAACATTTCAAGTTCACACACCCCCTCCCCCCCGGTTATTGAGGGCTGGATCCGTCAATGAGTTGGGTCCAGCGGTGTTTGACGAATAAAAGAGGTGATTGACGATGAATCCGTTAATTTTAATTGTGATGCACCTCAAGAATGTCTATCTTTGAAAACAGAGATAGGTGTCGATCATCGAAGGCAGTGAAAGATTACACTGTTCGAAATTCTGCGGCACTGTGATCATTAACATTGGACCGAAACTCAACAGCCGCTCTAAGAAAGTAAACAAATGAGCAAAAACACATCCAATGGCGGCGTCCCTGGTTTCATTTGTCTTAAGGCCTTCGGTTCGGACACGCTCAAACTAGGATCGTCTAAAAGGCATCGCATCGGTGAGCCGAAATCCACCACAAACGGCAGGAGAGAACCGTTACAGGTTTCGTTCGTCAAACAACAACCGTGCATTTTGACGGCCCGTCAAACTGCAGAGTAGCGTTATTTGACGATGGATGGTGTGTCATCTGTTCACCAATCTACATTCAACAAAACCAATGCACCCGTTTTGGCGGTGTTCTGGTCAAGGTTATGTTTGAATTTTAGAAACGTCAGGTTGGCAATCCTGCAGAATCCATTTGAGCGTATACGAACTCTCTAATGAAGTTCTGCGTCGTAGGTCAGAATTGAAGCTAGCTATTCTTTTTGCAACAGCCGTATCCATTGTGGCGAAATGCAGGGTGAGTGATTCTTGGCTTAGACCGTGAGAATTAATTTATTCTAGTGATTCCACGATAACTAAATTCAAGTCTCTCCGGAGCAAAAATATGAGACAGCTACCTATGCGTTCCCGAAAGTATTTTGATGCGTTCTTCAGGAAAAGGGGACCGAAAAATATCGGGCATGCCATTCCTTTCAAGTTAATATAATAGCAATCATATGATTTCTTGGGAAGAGCGCACCTGACGTTTCATGCGCTCTTTTTTCGAACCTCGCGTCATCGCGTCAACGTCAACTCTTTCCTCACATCATGAAATGTGCGCGCGTGACGCACGAGCGGAGCGGTGCAGCGCTCGACATTCGTGGTCAGCTTCGTTCGGATGAACTTTTGATGGGCTCGATGATAATTACTCAAGGCAACTGAAGCTGATTAACCGACACCGAGTTAGCTGAAACCCACTCAAACGCAGTCCTCACATTTAATTAACTAGTTCACCAAGTTCCTTTACAAAAAAAAAAAAAAAAAAAAAAAAAAAAATACTAATTCAGTCGCTTCGCAGCCCTAATTCCACAGTTATGTACTGCAATTTCATAATCTGATTCGATGAATGTCAATTAGGTGTATCGACCAACGAGCTATACTTTTATCTAGAGTGGCGGCTTATTAGTGGTTAACCTGCGTAACCACAAGTAGACCTCTTTAACGACACAACTGTCCGCGAAAGCACCAAACATCAGTGTTTTTTTAAACTAAATTTCAATGTATTTCAATGAATTTTTTTGGTACATACATTACTAGTGTTCTAACCAACAGTATTTGGGACGCTGATTTCAAAATTGAAATCATTTTCCACTTAACTCGTCCCGATTTTACGCATATTCTACTTTTAAAAAATGTTCGTGATAAAGTTTAAATTGTGGAAAATCTAGAATATTTCGATCAAAACTAAGGCCAAATTCGAGCTCGGCAGGTCAATTAGCATCGAAGAATGCAATGTCTACGCGATTTGAGGTCCAATTATAACAAAAAAGTCCATGTTTGTGTCTAGGGACCCTTGTTTTGTATACATAGGGGGCAGACGCATATGTCGTTAAAGCGTAAAAATCCGTAACCACCATGGGGGATTTTTCGGTTAGGTTTAAGCGAGTAATTTGTCCATTTGATTCCGTGTATTTTGGTGCGGCGCCACCGCACAATGGATCAAAGCATGTTCCGGTCCACTGGCGCCGCATCAAAGTACACGGAAAACAAATGAATGAATTACTCGCTTAAACCTAACCTCAAAATCCCCCATGGTGGTTACGCAAGTTACCTATTAAACCGCCACTCTAGATAAATGTACTGCTCGTTAATTGGTATCAACTAAAATTAGGCACACAAAAGCCAGAAAATAGCGGGACAAAAAGGTACGAAATGAGCATTAGTGATACCGATCTTTTGGGGAAAGATCGATTTTCCTGATCGAATCTATTTATTTGGCTAGGAGAAACCCTGGAAAAAGTGTTCCATCCATACATTTCGATGACCAAAAATCCGTGCGCAATTTTCATGTTTTCATAAAATTTCATGAAATTCGTAGGCCGTTCATGGGATTTCAAAGGAATTTCCATGTAACGCCATTGAGAAAATAATTAGAACTTACTTACCCAAGAAATTTTGGTCATGAACATTCATTGAACACTTTTACCAGGGAATCGATTTGAATCTAACATGGTTTTCTCAAAATTGTCTTAAGTCGAAAGAAGAATTTAAACTTCCACGCAGAGCAACAACTAGGCACACATATTTACTTGTGTTCAGAATTTTAAAATTTATAATGAGGCCTCTGTTTATATAGTTTTGAAATTATTATAGTTATTTTTCTTTTTGAAGAAATATGGATGACTCGTAACTGTCACGCACTCTCCTTTTTTTTGTGAAACCTACTTGTATAGGGACTTTTCGGAGGTCGATATCGAAGGTCAAAGTTCGATATCTACCCGTTTTAGAAAAAAAAAAAAAAAATGGTAGGACCCTCAAATAAATTCAAATAACCTTAAGTACAAAGTTCTTGCTCCGCTCAGGACTGTCAATTTGCAACACCAAAAGCTTTTGATCCAACAATAATACAATGATCCGCGGCCCGAACTGGACTTGGGTGGAACCCTTCGCTCCCCCCTCTCCCAAAAAAAGATGGGATGAAAAGAAGGAAGTGAAGAAATCCGACGTAAATGGTTTTTAGAAAAAGCGGAAATGAATAAAATAAAGATAAAAGGCTGGCCCAAGTAGATTTACGGGTTTTATAGCCCATGTTGACATAAACTTGTCGCGGTTTTAACGGTGGTAACATGGTAACACTCGTAAAATACAGAGAGGCGATGTCAGAAAATGAAAATAAAAATCAATGTGCCATCCATTATCGCACGTATTCATTCGGACCGAAGATGTAACCATACGATAGTATGTGGACACTACACGGTGGTTTCAATAAGTATTAACGAACATCAAGGATGATACTTCTATGTAAGTACTTACTTTCACCCCTAAAGAAAGTCAACAGCGAAGTATTCGCGGGTTTGCCGAATTTACCCAAAAATGTGGCGTAAAAATTAGTTTGTTCAAAATGTCTTGAAAACCGGCGGGTTTCTGAAACAAGTACCTCAGTAATGACTTGGAGAACATAAAATTGTCGTCAAAAAAGCTTAAATACAATTTTTTCTAAACGCCTTCGTACCCCTCTAAAATGCCATGTTCACTTCACGTGAATTAAAAAAAATCAAAAATCCCCAAAAAAATGACTGGAAATTCGGAGATTCGGCCACACTGGTCCTACTACTCGAAAATTCATACCTCCTACAAAAAGAGTCGAAAAACAAAAAACTCTACTTGTATGATACTCTAATTGATTAGTACATTCAAGGAAAATATACAAATTTAGAATCAAGTAAACCGAAAGATGACAGTTTGGCACCTCAAAATTTTTGGCGGGAAAATCCCTCTCCATCAAAATTTTCAAACGGCAACCTCTATTTTGTAGTACCGCATTCGAAAAGGCATAAAAAGTGGGACATTTTAGCACACACCGGAAGTCAATACCTTGTTTTGCGGTCGAGACATCGTTAGTCAAAATTAAGTAGGCCCTAACGGCCTCACCGGAAAATAAACTTGGGCTTGCGATACCTCGACGGCATAAAAAGATATTGACATTAGGTTTGCGCTAAAATACTTGGTTTTTTTTAGTGCCTTCGAATGGTGTATCACACCTTAGGATCCATTTTTTACAGGGATAAAAAATGGTCCAAATTGAACTTCGATTTTCGATAAATCGAATAAAAAAAAGATATCGAACTTTAGAGTGCGCTAAAATACAAACATTTTTACGAATTTCCGAATGAAATATTTCAAGATGGGGGTTGCTTTTGGAAAATTTTGATGAATGGGTGTTTTCCCGCAAAAAGTTTTAAGCTGTGGTAAGCTGTTTAAAATTTTTAATGCGGTAATGTCAGTGCTCCAATCATGGTGAGCGGCAATAATTAAGCAATCCGCCATCCTGCTACTTCTTCGGGTGGCTCGCCATAGTAGCAGCACTGCCTTTTCCACATCGTGCAACAATTATTTCGCTTAAAATGCGTCGTTTCGAAAAATTGCAAGGGACCAAAAATCTCTCTAGGAGTTTTGCTCATCTGATTTTATTTAATGTTAATTTTGAAAACACTTAGAATTGAATTTTACAGAGAAAAGGTACCTCATCACACCAATTTTCATGACATTTGGTTCATAACTGCAGGAGTCGCTATTCCAAAAATACCGTTTACATAGCCGTGCCTGTCAAACAGGCAATATTTTCATATTCGTACATGATAAATATGACCCTAACAGGGCTTAAATTGTGTAAACTTTAATCCTAATGGTTTTTTCTTTTTTCACATTATATTTTTAGAGAAAATAGGAAGACCAACGTTCTTTGATGTCGATATTTTGAAGAAGAAAGTAGAAAGTTACTTAACCGAGTTTTCAACGTGTATTCCAGCACCTAGAGATACCGCATGGATTGAATTGGAAGCAAACTTTGGCCACAAGTATTCACCAAAACATCTTTGGACCATTTTTAAATCAAATCGTCACAACGTATGTGGATTATTCGGACTAAATCATGAAGATAATCGAAGCCGTGAAAAAGCGACTTGTGAAGAAACTGTTGAAGGGACATCCAGCAGTGATGAAGAAGAAACTCCCTCGGCGGATTAACCTAAAATAATTTTTAATCTAACTCTGTCAAATGAAGAGTGGTGCAAAATATCTCCTCGTCAGATGATCTATAAATGTAACGACAAGTCTAACCCAAGTCGATTGAGTCGAACGTGTAAAGTGTTGCCACCGGAAAGTTGATGGACGCCTGTAATTGTAACGTGACAGACCCCCAGCATGCTTTAAATTTAAAAACTCCCGCGTTCCCAGTCTCCGCCCTCTCGCGGATAGAGTCCCTTGATGGAAATATTGTATAGGGAGTACCGACACGAGCTCAACGAGTTGTGATTGGTCGTTGGTTTTAGGCTCTCACGGAGTCGAGCAGGAGTCGACGACATCGAAGGCTCCACACAAAAGGAGTCGATTTGTAGAGGAACGTATGGGAACAGACCGGAATGCCGGCAAATCCGCTAGTCCACCACTGGTCCACTGTCAAACTTAACCTTCGAATGCGTTCACGCGGTCGACAAAATAGACTCCTGTCAAAATGCATAAAGCGTCGTGTCGGTACTCCCTATACAATATTTCCATCAAGGGACTCTACTCGCGGAGAGGGCTTGATATAATGCCTTTGGGAGAGGGCGCAGCAGTGGCGTCACCTCATGGAGATTGATGGGCGGAGACCGGGAACGCGGGAGTTTTTAAATTTAAAGCATGCTGGGGGTCTGTCACGTTACAGCTCACTTTCCCACCTTATAGGTTTTTCATTTTTTTACGGATTGATAAAACGTCATGTTATAATCCGCCCACATTTTTTTCTCTCTCCTTACTTATTCTTTAATGTTTTGTTGTTTGTTAATTGTTCTTAAAAAAAAAAACAAAAAACAAAAAAAAAAACGTTTCTTAATAAAAGGCCGACAAAATTTAAAAAAAAAATTGAAAAAAAGAAAAATTTTGTGGTTGGTCACGCACACCTAACGCTCTCCCCTTTTTGTACCTTAGTTTTGTTTTGTTGGGGGGGTTCTTGTCTCTTGGAGCCCAAACTTTTTGGACCCCAAGATGCTAGGGGGTTGCTGTAACGTGACAGACCCCCAGCATGCTTTAAATTTAAAAACTCCCGCGTTCCCGGTCTCCGCCCTCTCGCGGAGAGGGATGGACTGAGCCCGGAAACCGGTGTCTCTCTCTCTACTCACTCTTTTCACTCGTGTATAGAACTCCGTACAGTCCAATTCGCGGTACGATTATCGGTGCTTTTATAATGTGATTATAGTTTAGGGTTTCACCCAATTCTGGGGTGAAATTACTTAAAGTCTTCTTTGTTTAGGGCATTAGCTGTGTGTGGCCATCCGGCCCCATAAAATGTAAATCGCTTTCTGTGTATTTATTACAGTTTTCCTTCTCATCTCCGTGACAGGCCTTGGGCCTGATCCTTGAGGCAGGCCTTAGGCCTGCCTAAAGAAGTAAAGTACTTCGACGTTTCGCTTTTCGTGCTCTCGCAAAGTCGATTCGCTTTATTAGAAACTCTCATTTGTATGTGGGACCACACGAAATTACCTTGCTGCTTGTCCTTTAAACTATGTAAAATCAATAGGAACGGAAAAACCTTTTTATAGATAGCCGCTAATTGTTCAGAGTGCGACTCTACATTAGAGGCTTTTATGGCGAAGGAGCCTATTATAGACACTCGCGCTATCCTTAGCTGCACGTATGCGGGAAACTTTGACTGGTGCCGCAATAATAAAACACGGAGAATTCTCAGAGTGGAAAAAGAAACGACCTTTAAGGAGTTCATTTCTGGAAACCAGTCCGCTTCATCTTTCCGTGGTCGGTTGATCAACGAAAGCCTGAAGCTAAGCGAAAAAGAACCTAGTCACATCCCGTCTGTAAATTCCTTAAGATTGGTGAAATCTAGGGTTAACCTCATGCAGCGCCTTCATTCTGATCCGATTCAAGCTCTTCTCATCATGAGGTATAGCGATCCTTTTCACGAAATTATTAGGGAAATTCGACTGGATCCCTTCTTCGTTATTTACTGGTCAAATGCACAAGTATCTTTTTACGATAATTTTTGCACATCCACTCCTTTGTCATCAATATCGATCGACGCAACTGGTGGAATCGCTAACCGGATATAAAGGTCTTCGGCAATAAATCGAGGAATATATTTGTGTATAGTGTTGTAATTCACGACGCAAAAAATGAAAGCCAGATAAGTATACATATGCAATATGCTATCGGAGCGTCATAATGTGCTGACGATTTTGCATTTCTTCAATTCATTTTTTAAGGGAAACTATCCAGTTGGAGTGAAAATGCCAAAACAAGCTGTGCCTGATCATTCGTTCCCTGTTGTCAGTACTCGTCCAGTCTTTGACTCAATTTCCATCGTTGAATGCTTACTTGCAGAACTGCGCTTACATTATAACTGATCCTGCATACCTGCAATGATTGAAACACCGAATTGCTTCATTAGGTGCGATGTGGCACACGTCGTCAAAATCTTAGCCTCCTGGAAGCCCTTAAAAAATATGACCAGACGCATCAGGCAGTTTTGCATCCGCAGTGTATGCCTTCTAATTCAAAGCGTGAATATTATAGACATTGAAAAAATACTTTACTCAATTTTCGTTGCATGCCTTTAGGCCGGATAATAGAATCGATGAAATGGGAGTACCAATGATATGTAAAGTGGCGAAAGAAAGGCTAAAAAGATGGATATCAACTGGATTTTCTGACAATGACGAAACGACTCTCGGACAAACCATTAACAAGATTTTAAACACGGAGACGCAAGAAACGGCCTTAGATGCGGAAGAAATTGAACTTGAATCAGTGAATGATGACGATAATACAGGGTGTCCGAGAAATGAGTTCACACTTTTGCTGTGAGCGCCTGGTTGATTGTAAAAATCTGAAAAATTCAGAAATAATCTATTACCCCTAAGCGACTTCAGAGAAAATATCGGGGGGCTGCCACCCCCCTCAAAAGGGGGGCGTAGGCCCCAAAATGTACCCCGTGTTGCCAATATATCGCATATTTCAAATGGCAGGGGGTATTTTTTATTTCATCATTCAAAAGAGCTTAAAAAACTAAGTAATTTCGTTTTTTCAGATTTTCGGTAGCCCCTCTCAAAACAAAATGGCGGCCAAATAGCTACCCCATACTTTAGAGGCCCATAACTTCGGTTTGAATCATTATTTTTTCAAAAACTAAAAACTATCTGAATCCTCAGAACGTCTTCTTTCCAATGATGTGCCACACTTTATCATTTGGTGGGAAAAAAATGGGGCGCGGAGCCCCCCCACAAATTTTTGAGTTTGGGGGGGCTGTAGCTCAAAAAAGTCAAATGTAAAGGGGGGTCGTGTTGTACATCAATCAAAAGGTCTTAAAAAAAGGAAGAATTTGGCGCAAACCCAAAGTCGCTACGATGCGTCTATTCAAAATGGCGGCCATTTAACCATTTGGGGGTGGGGGCCGGGGGGCCGTCCCCCCCAAATAAAATCTCTCCATCGAGTGATACACCAATCGAAAGGTCTTGGAAAGAAAAAGAGAATGGCGCAAACCGGACGTCAATACGATGCTTGCATCCAAAATGGCGGACGGTCAAAGTTTTTTGGCTTATGACCCTGCTGGCCTATAGCCAAAAGACTTTAACCGGCTGCCATTTTGGATACAAGCATCGTATTGACGTCCAGTTTGCGCCATTCTCTTTCTCTTTCCAAGACCTTTCGATTGGTGTATCACTCGATGGAGAGATTTTATTTGGGGGGGACGGCCCCCCGGCCCCCACCCCCAAATGGTTAAATGGCCGCCATTTTGAATAGACGCATCGTAGCGACTTTGGGTTTGCGCCAAATTCTTCCTTTTTTTAAGACCTTTTGATTGATGTACAACACGACCCCCCTTTACATTTGACTTTTTTGAGCTACAGCCCCCCCAAACTCAAAAATTTGTGGGGGGGCTCCGCGCCCCATTTTTTTCCCACCAAATGATAAAGTGTGGCACATCATTGGAAAGAAGACGTTCTGAGGATTCAGATAGTTTTTAGTTTTTGAAAAAATAATGATTCAAACCGAAGTTATGGGCCTCTAAAGTATGGGGTAGCTATTTGGCCGCCATTTTGTTTTGAGAGGGGCTACCGAAAATCTGAAAAAACGAAATTACTTAGTTTTTTAAGCTCTTTTGAATGATGAAATAAAAAATACCCCCTGCCATTTGAAATATGCGATATATTGGCAACACGGGGTACATTTTGGGGCCTACGCCCCCCTTTTGAGGGGGGTGGCAGCCCCCCGATATTTTCTCTGAAGTCGCTTAGGGGTAATAGATTATTTCTGAATTTTTCAGATTTTTACAATCAACCAGGCGCTCACAGCAAAAGTGTGAACTCATTTCTCGGACACCCTGTATGTTTGAAGCAGGAACATCGGATGGTGAAAATACTCCGACATTCAAACAATGGGGTACAAAGATCGTTGAAAAAGCGAAACGAGTAATTTCCGAAACTTCTTCAGAGGATGACAACGCTTTGTACCTCCCTGATTTATCAAATTGCTTAGTAAATTTAGTAGAGACATTGCCACTATGGACACTGGACAGCTCTAATGATACCGGTTATAAAGTATGGCACTCTAACAGCAAGCAGTACATCAGTAGAAAGCTCGTTCAATGACATGAAGACGAGAATGTTGGGGCATGTAGCACTGCAACTTTCTGTAGATGTTTTTTTAAAGCACCACGCGCCACATATCGGAGCGGCTCTTGAAGTGAGAGAATAGTTGTATTTTGCTTTTCCATCGCGATGGCGATTTTGATTATTTTTCTACGTAAATATGTTTTGTCGCATTTTAATTCTGTTTGCACTCTCAAAATGTGCTTATTTTGATTGTCTTTATGGACCACTGTGAGCTTTTTAGTCATTTTAATGGCAATTTCCGAATTTTTTCGATGGCAAATTTCGGCGTTTGATGGCCGTCGCGGTTGACCATCGCAGGAGATGGTCAACCGTCAAATTTTTGAACAGAAATGTGGGCTATTGAATCAATCGATTGATGCGACTTTTTTGAGACTTCGAATTCTACGTCCTAGAAAATGTTTCATTATGCTTGGTTTCACGAATAAAACTACCACCATCAACTAAATATTACAGATTAAACGATGCCTTTGAAATACAAAAAATTGCAAAAAAATAAACCCCCACAATGAGTCTTCCTCGATATTATTGGACATGTATTTGACCGTTTTCCAAAAGTCGTAGCCGTTTTTAAAACAACCGCTATGGAACCATTTATCTGTAACACCCTGTATAATAAGGTGCATTATAAAAAACTGATTTCATTCGAATGCAACCCATGCTCTTGTGTTAACGGCCCCAGAAACTTAATGAGACCAACGACAAATTCTGAAAGTCTCCATAGAATAAAATTTCGACTGAAGGGTCGATTTCACGCAGTGGCGGCTCGTGCAATTCGGCAACCATGCTAATTTTCCATTTAAACCTATGCAAAAGTATCGATATCTGTGAGGTGCAGTTGCACCTACTGAAGGTTGATTGTTTTACATTGGTTCAAATGGAGAGAATACGCTGTTGCCAGATTGCACGCGCCGCCACCAGTGGCGTAATCTTAGGGGGGGGCATGACCTTTTTGCCCCTCCAATATTTGAGAAGGGGGGGCAAAGTATCATTTTGCCCCCCCAATAATTTGATGAAAAAGAGGAGGGAAAAAGAGGGAGGGGGAAAAGAAAAGACGGAAAAATACAAAAAAATAAAGAAAGGAAGGAATAATTACAGGAACCGAGAAGCAAAAAATGGCAAAAATAAGTGGCTCTTTTTTACCCTGAAACTGCACCTAAAGTAAATCTAAAGTGAAAAATTCCTCTGTTGTCAATGAGGTAAAGAAAATATACATTGAGTCTACTAACTTCTGTTTAGTCAGTTGGTTATTTTGGAAAGATTCAATTGCTTAAAATATAGTCTGAGAGAACCCAAATGTTCAAATTTTTTCTGGGGGAATACCCCCAGACCCCCTATTACCGGAAAGTGTCCCCCCAGATTCCCCATAGTATCGGACTATTTGCTACCCGAGGAACAGTTTCCCAAAGCCTAGACATATCAGCTTCATCAATAAGCTGAAAGTCTACACTGAAATGTTCCCTTTTTGCCTAAAAATGAAGAAAATAAACGTAAAATCTATTTTTAATTTGTTTAAATTTGGTGGCATTTGTATGCGATAACATTGCTTAAAATGACGTCTGAGAGAGCCTGAATTTTCAAATTTTTCCGGGGGAGGACCCCCGGACCTCCCTCTCATTGGGGGGTGTCCCCCCAGACCCCCCATAGTGCATCTCCCAAAAGTTGGTTGGCCCCCCCAATAAAAATCCCAAGTTTACGCCACTGATTTCACACAAAATGCGTGCAAGGTTTCAGTAAAGATCCTTCAGGCAAATCAAGTTACTTGTAGACGCAAATTCAGGAATTAAGTCTTCCTCTTTTTTCTCCCGCCCACTTGAAGACATTACTTTAGAGGAAAGTTTCAACACGTGACTTCAGCGTGTATCTCCGTCTTTTACTAACACATGCGTCCAAACGGACGGGACGGAGAGAAAGGAAAAGCGCCATGTAAACCTTTGTATCCGTCTCTGGTGACTCGCAATCATATGATTAGGCGCTACCCCTTTATACCCTCGCAGAGCACGCGGCTCTCAGGTATGAGCGGATACAGGAATTTGACCGTCTCTTTCTCCTCCCATTTGAATACGTGCGTTAGAAAAGGAAGGAGGTGGGGCTAAAGTCACGTGATGCCCTTATATGCTATTCTTGTCTTAAACACGTGTTTAAATGGGAGGGAGAGAGAAAAACGAATCCGTGTATCCGCCCATGCTCTCGGGTCTCGGCTTACTTCAACAACTCAATTAGAGAATTCAAAACTAGAGGGCGAACGTTAATTATGCGCTTTGACCCCCTTTCAACTTATTTTTCCTCAGGCAAGATCTACTTGTTTTTCCTGCCGTTGAGCCGCAAATTCGGGCGAATGGAGTAACGAGAGGGAGAGAGAGAGTATGTGTGTGAGAGTGGGGGAGGGGAGAAAGAGAGAGGGATGAAGATAGAGGATTTTAACAAAAACACTCGTTAGAACATTGTGAGAGCAGACTGATGGGATTAGACTTGATGGTTTCAATCGAGCAAGATTGCACCCTACGGGCACCGGAGAGGTCATCAAAGTTAGCGAGAGAGGGAAAAAAAATCAGAGCCGCTAAAAGTTTCGGATGGATTTTTCACTCTGATCCGTAACACAGAGCGTTGTAGTTCTCATTCATCAGATTGAATCAAATACTCTGTAGAAGGTGAGGATTTGGTGGAAGCGGGACGCGAGGAAGAGGCGGAGTTTTGTGCCCAAAGCGACGAATACAGTGCGGAGATGAAGAGAAATAAAGGCAAAAATAAAAAGAAGTCTCCTCGAGGTGTAATAAAGTGAATAAAATAAAAAAAACCTCCAAAACACATGAGTCCGTTCAAAATGGTCGAACGAAGGTGTACAGTGTACTCATGTTCATTCGCAACAACTACTTTCACCGAGAGAGAAGAAAAAAACAAAACAAAACAAAACAAAACCATTTCAGGCGTATTAACTTCAGTCAGCAAAAGTAGTGATTGTTAACCAGTAAAAGTTATTACATCAAAAGAATATTTTACTCCTTCATTATTGGGAATCTGATGTTAATTATCTGGTTTCGTGTATAAAATCCAACAGACTGATTACACTGGTCAACACGTATTTTGATGCCTCCAATATTCCAACTGTTTCTGGGTCTCTGGGGTTTCTGGGTCGAATAGACCCAGAAACAGTTTGAATATTCGAGCCACCAGAAAACTTTTTTTTCTTGTTGACCAGTGTTTCATGAACGATCTTCATGAAGAATCGTATCGTGATCGTGTAGAGTGCGCGTTTCATTCCGATACAAATTATATAGAATCCCTTCAATCTGAACGATAAGAGCACGATAGCTCAGGAGTCATCATCGGTGAATTTTCGCAGAGATGGAAGGGTTTCTATCGGAATGACACCACTCATAAGAATAAACCAGATTGTTTAGTTGAATCTGCGAGATTTTTGATTGCCTAAAAACTGGCCTAAGTCTTTCATCATAGTGCACAGTTTCTGTTTGTCTCTGGTTGAAATGCGAAGAATGTGCCTTATGCTTTCGCCAGTAGGTGTCACGCCTGAATTCCTAGCAATTACTCCGATCGTTGTCACTTTAGTTTGAACTCCCCCACTAGCGCAGCGAATCAATCATAACGCTGAATACTTACTTGATCGACGTTGAACGATTTCTGAGACGCAAACCGAGGATTCAACGGGAAATAAACACCGAAGAATTTCCTTTCTCAAAGAAAAACTATGAAAAAAATATGATTCACGAACTATGATTACAAATTAAAAAGTTGCCCCCGTGAAGCTCTTTGAGTGCCTGTCAACTTGATGTCTCAAGATGTCGTGATATCATCGAATTTCTTAGCATGCAATATGCATAAACACCCCTGGAATCGTCTCGCACTGTTGCCGCCTTAGGAAAAATTATTTGGCGAACGCACACTGATACAAGTCCGGCACAAACTATGTGGCTAAGAAAAAGTCATTATTTTAGTTCGGCATAAAACGCTAAGAAAATTATAATAACAGCACACTCGACCTTTCCAAAACTTACCCCAAACACAATCGTCAATCGCCATAATTTATGTATAAGAAAGGAGACATTTCAGCCGTGATAACAGCATGTGACGTCAAAAGTTTCTTTCCATTTGGTTGCAACTTCTAATGAAGTAAATCAAAATTTCTTTCCAATCAATAAATAAGTAATTAAGACATGAAGCATTATTAAAATGATGCCACGAAGTTGGTTCGTCTTTTACCTGGCAATGTGTTCGAAATATTGGAGCGAAACTGGCAAAACCGTATACCTGGGTGATTAAAAACAGTTTTTTTTTAGAAAAGAAACAAAAAAAAAAAAAATTAATAATAATAATAATAAAAATAATAATAATAAAAAAAAAACCCGAGGAAAAATCATAAACACATTTGTTACGGATGAGAAATGAAGCAACGCATACCATCTGTATTGAAGCGTAAAAAAAAATCCAATAAATGCTTCGGTTGGGTTCAGGGTGGAAAATAAATACGCTGGTACTTATTCCTGCCAACAGGCACTGAAACGACGAGAAAAAGTCTTAGGTCAGAATTATCATGAAGTTCCCGGCAGAGCTTTGATATCGCATTTAAATATTCGATCCGGTCTACTTTCAATTTGCGGCAAAGCTTTCCTGAGGATTAAACACAGGATAGATGTCGCATTCCCTAAGATGCTACGTTGATAGACTGTTGGTGTTACTGGCCAAACGTTGGTCGTTTACAAAATAATAAAGTTATATACAAAAATCAGACATACCTGCACAAACTGCTGATATGCAATATTATTGAAAAAAAAAAAAAAAATATATATTCAGTTGGTTTTTTCATTGATATTTGTCGCAATCTTTCGTCGATATTAACATATTATATTTTCAGTAAATTTTCAGGAGTTACTGAAACTCGAAGGGGCGAACATAACAAGTGAAAGATTTCAGGCGCTTCTTACGCGTATCTACCGAAACCGCATACAGAAAGATCGTGAAATCCAAGTACGTTTGGCACAATATTGTTACAAGACGCTTTACTAAAACATTATAGGATAATGATACTTTCCAGCATACTGCACTGAAAAAAAAATTAAGCTAAATTTAAAAGTATGGACACCACTAGGAATGCATTAATGTAAAGCCATATGCCTACATTACACTGGTAGAGTACTTACGCATTATTAATACAGGTTTTTACGATAACAAGAAACTTTAATTTGTATGTGCAGGCATCTCTTCAATTGAAGCATGGCAACTTCTATAAGAACGAAAAGAATTAAAAGCATATGATAGTAGAATACGCATGCAGAGCCCTACACGACCAGCTTCAAGTACAACGAAAACCAGCGATCAAATTAAAAGAGTCTTGTACCGTGAGTTTGCGGCGTCTCCTAGGGCTACGATCAAGCGATACGGAAAACCGATTGAAAAATTTGTTGATTGTAACAGTTGTATGCTAGTTGAGCATTTGCCATTTTCGTTGTAATTATGCGCGGTTCTGTTTGTTGTTGTATGTGTTTTATGTTTGGGCTCGCAACAGCAGTGTGAACCATTGTCTAGGGAAATCTGGTGGATTATTGGTTCGCGTTGTTGTTGCGCCGCTTCAAGATGTGCCTGTGTGTTGTGTCATGAATAGTACGGATAATATGGTGTAATTTTTTTTTTTTTTTTTTTTTTTTGGGTTGGTATTTCTATCTTAACTTATCTATGCATCCCTTTAAGAGGGGGAATTTAAACAAAGATTAAAACTCTATATACTCGGCAAACATTCATCTGCGATTTTTACAGTGAACCGAAATACGGAGGAAATGGCAAATGAAAATTGCCTGGTAACGCCATCGAGGTCATTCAGCTTGGACGCGAAGAGGCAAATTACACCTGGCCCCGCAGCTCCAGATGCTCCAGCATGTGATACCGTGGTTCTCTATTCGTGGTAACTTGTGGTTCTTGCAAGCAGCTGAGAGAGCTGGATTTTTCGATTTGTTTAATCCAAAAATTCTTAGAAGAAAAAGCCACAATAACTTGTAACTTAACACACAGTCAAAATATTAGCATGAATGAAAAGAAAAAAATTGGTAGGAATAGGAAATAAAGAACCGCAAGTAAGCGCATCACAGTTTTCACTGTTTGCAGAGAGCTCGCCGCAATACGAGGTATTTTACCAAAAAAGTTGGCAGAAACTAAAGAAGAACAAAAAGAGAAAAAAACCGTTAGGGGGAGAAACTGTTGTAACATTCGAAAGCTAAATAGATTTTAGCATCAGAAACTTGTATTTGGCGGATCTAAACTTGATTAGTTTACCTAGGGGAAAACTAATAATTAGAGGTAATTAGTTGTGCACGGATTAAGATTAAACTATTCCCACACTAGTATCTGTTTTTTGGCGTTTTCAGAAGTAATGAAAAATCCAGAACCTGGGTGTCAAGCCTTAATCCCTTCGGTCGTTGAAAAAACGTTGGAATCATCCAAAGAATGTTCGTCTTGAAAATAATTTCTTTCGGCATACAGTTTTATGGAGGAGCTGCAAACATTCTGCACGGATTGCACTTTTTCCATACATGATTCATTACTCCTACTTGAGAAATGGGAATTTAATAAACTAGAAATCAATAATACTCAAAAAATCGAGTGCAGTCGAGGATGAAAAGAAAGTATAACGCCTTCTTGAAGTAGGTCACCCGCAATATTTATCTCCATGAATTTAAGCATTGCAAGTGGCCTACTTCAAGGAGCCACTTGACATACTCCTTGTCCCCAACTGTACTTTTCAGAAAAAGTACAAATTGGACACAAATTTAGTCAAAGCTACGTTTTTGTTATTTTGACTCCTCACGTGTGGATATTTCAAAACTTTCGAGTGACGAACCCCACCGAGTGATACATCAATCTGAAGGGCAGAAAAACTGAGCATGTAGACGGAGGTGGATATCATTTTGCGTATTCAAGATTAGGATTATCAAAGTTTGATTTCCACCGTTAATCCAGTGTAATTTGGTTTTAAACGAAAGATCATGTGTTTTGGAGTGGCTACCTGGACACAGAATTCCCATTTAACTGTCCGGGAGCAAAAATTTGGCTTGTTTCTGCCAGTGTCAGTTTTATTGTCCAGCCAAAAATCCAAAATCCTTCCAAAATAAACAGTTATATCAATTTATGTGTCCAGATGTAGCCACTCTAAAACACGTGCACTTTCGTTTAACACCAATTTCCATTAAATAAATAAAAATAAAAAAAAAAAAAAAAAAAAAAAAAAAAAAAAAAGCTTGAGTGAAAATGTCCGTAAGAGATTTAGGCGTCTGCCAGTCTGCCTACTTTGCTGTTCCAAAATCACCTCCCAAAAATCCTCTCCATTAGTATACCTCGTTTGCAAAATGGCAGCCCTGCGATGGATGAAACGGAGGAGCAAAATCGGTGATCTGGAGCTGTAGGTATAATAAAGGTCAAGGGTCGCACGATGACGAAACGTGGCGTAGTCGTGATAGTTGCATGAAAGCAAATGCAGCGTGGAAAAAGGTTTGGCAAGTCTCGGGTGCAGTGGGGGCGGGCGGCGCGCGGCGGCGGGTGCGAGGACGCGGACTTTATAAGAGTGATTCGGAAGACTGCGCGCAGTCTGGAAACAGCATGAATATACGAGCGTGATAAAAAGGATAAAAAGGCAACAAAGAAACAACTGATGGTCTCTTCTCTTCCATCGGCTACGACTGGGACTCAGTATCCCAGGCTCACTCACTACCCCGTCTCCGCGCGAGGAGTCGCAAATACTGTGCAACGAAATAAGCAACTCCCAAGTCCACAGATCGCATTGAGAAATACCCCGAGAGGCATTCCGACCTTTGTGACGCCAAAACCCGCGTAGTAGATACAGACTCTAACTGAAACAATACCGAGCTTCTAATGAGCCTACAATGAGTAACCTTACTTGCTCTCTAATGGCGGATAAAAGGATTACTAAGAGAGGATATTATGAGGGATTCGGTCGGGCAGTCTGCGATAAGACACCTTCCAGCTTACTCGGAAACATAATGGTAAAATTTACCATTTCGGGGTCTGCCAGAAAAAATGGTGAATCTCACCAGATAGCAGAATGTACCAACACAACAGGTTAACCTAATTTACCACAAGTGACAGTGTATTCACCAAACAAAGATGAAATTTACCATACTTCTGGCGGACGACAAAAATCAGCTTTGCGCTTAGGAAAAATTTTACCCGTCTTTTTTCCGTGCATGAAAAAGGTAACTCGAGAGCTTCCTGCATAACTTTGAAAATTGAACTCCTTCAATTTCCACAATTCCCAAAGTAGGTAGCTGATGCCTGAGCCGCGCACATTTGCACCATGAAGAAGAAGTAAGCGCATCCGAAACGACATAATTGGTCCGCAACAATCACCATCCATCAGTAGTAATTTGACGCATTTTTTGTGTGTTAGAATAATGCTCCGCCTGCAATTCCACTTCATCGTAGCTATCGTATGTATTATGAGACACTTATTTCTAAAATACTATCAGTTTTCATTAAATTGGCCTAGATTTCACGTAAATTCAAAATTGCGTCTTCCTCGTGGAAAATCCGAAATGACGGAAAAAGTATGAGTTTTGAGTAAAAACTAAGGCCAAATTCGAAATCAGCGGGTCAAAATACAATAAGTCAGACGCAAAACAGAAAAAAGAATCTTACGATGATAAAACCTGGTTTTACGTTCATGACGGCCGGACACACCAAGTCGTTAACCCTTTCAGACCTGGAGTTATTTTTGCTCAGAAACGGCTCATCTAAATTGATGCGAATATTGTGTTTCTATATTTTCAAAGACTACATACATGTTAATTTAATTTCCATTGGAATGGACTCTAGGTCTGAAAGGGTTAAGGCGTGAAAATCATCTATGTAGGATCGCGATAGTGTGTCCTGACTTCAAGCAAATGCAACACTATTGGAAGTAATCTCCAAGAGCTATTGGACCGTAAAGAAAACTCAATTTAGACCAAAAAGGTCCAGATATTTGTCACGTTGACTCAAAATTTGTCCGATTTCGTTAGTGGCATCAGCCGTGCCCCCCCCCCCCCCGAATGCAGAAACCGGAAAGCGTTGCTTCAGACATTGAATTATCACAGATAACGTAGCGGCGACTTCGATGAATGTAAATACGAATATCCAATATTTCTCTGAACGAGTAATAAGCGATGGTCTCCTGTTCGGTCACAGAGCCGCATCAATGGAGGAAGGGTACAATTTTTAAAATGAAAGGGATGCAGTGCCAACGATATACGCCGGATATTATGTTTAGGAAAGCTGGAGGCGAGTACGAACAACATACATGGATATACCGCGGCATTCTGAACAAACATACAACTAGGAATGGCGCAAAAATCGGGTTGAATAAAAAGAGAAAAACATACCGGGTGTCCCGGACGACCCGGACCCGGATCAGGCATTTATCTCTCGAACGGTTGATCCAAATCATTTGAAAACATTAAATTGGGTAGGGAATTGACCCCAAATGTTTTCTTTTTGAAATTTTCAAAAGCCACCGACGCGACAGCCCCTGGAAGGGGGGAGGTATTTGGGAAGGTTCAAACACATTAAACAAGTTTTCTCGAAAAAGTCTACAAAAAAGGTATAAAGAAGTTCATATCCTTAAAGAAAAGGCAACTGACAAAACATTTTGCTGTCCAAGCCGGTACAGCATTTCTTGAGTACCACGGCAAAATTGGTCTAAAGAAAAGGAGCAAATCTATCCGGAACGTCTTAGAAATAGCCATGCCGAAGCTTAAAATCGAAATTCCCAGCCAAACTTAAGTGGAAGTAAAGGAAGAAGTATTAGCTTTCTTCATTATAATCAGGACATTCATCCGGATGAGCGAGCTGAATCGGCTAAAGGTCTCATCGGGAAAGAAGCGATCACTTCCTGAAGATGCTCCAGTGAAAAAAAAAATGTCTTATGCAGGAAAAAAGTTCAACAACAAAATGTAAAGGCAAAACAACATTTTGAGAACGGTAAGTAACTCACTTTCATTGCAATCACTAACTTCTTTCAACTTTCACATAATCAACGAATTAATAGAAACGGCGAATCCCGAAAGGCGTATATTATACTCGTATATTCCTGACTGTAGAGGAACAGAGTTGAATTTTTCTGATACACCCTGTGTAATCTCTTCAGAAGCTAATAAAGTGAATCCAAATGAAAAACAAGCTATTAGGGAATTTCCCGTGCCACAAACGTGCAATCAACTACAAAGTTCCTTAGGCCCAGTTAATTTTTATAGGAAGTTTCAGATGAATCCCTCCTCTCGAAGTCAATCCTTGCTGTCTCTTGTTAAAAAGAAACACCTCGGAAATGGACTCAGGAAAATCAAACAGCTTCTGATAAAATAAAGTATAACTTTACTAACGATGTAATGTTGAGATACCCGGATTTCCGAGATGAATTTTTCATAAATACTGATGCCTGTGGCAATGCAATTTCAGGAGAACTTTTCCACATCGATGACACAAGTGACCGTCGACCAATTTATTTCTACAGGGTGTTTTTTTTATCTCCCCCCCCTGGTTTTTTTTCTTGCTAATTGAGATAAAATGTTGCGGTTTGGACTATTCTTCATCATTTTGGCTGAATTTTCTTTTTTTGGGGTCGAAACCCCCCCCCCCCAGCCCCCCTAGGGGGGCCCCCAGGGGGGCTATCTCAAAAATTTCAAATGGCAACCCCTATCTTGTGATACATCGTTCGAAAGGGCATAAAATTCTAAGACTTTTGGCGCAAACCGGAAGTTGATATCGTTTTTCGTTTTCGATATATCGAATTTCAAAGTTCGATTTGGACCCATTTTCAAAAAATCGTTACTCCACTTTGGAAAGTCGGAATTAAAAAAACTATGGGTCCAAAATACTTTAAAAAGCAAGTACTTTTCAGATAACGAAATGGTTTTGACATAAAATTTGATTTTAGAGCCCCAAATTTTTTTTAAAAATTTTGCCCCTAAAAGGGGCTATCTTGAAAATTCCCTTCCACGACCCTTATTGAATGATGCGTCGATCAAAAAAGCATAAAAAACTGAACATTTTGGCGCAATCCGGATATCGATATCGTTTTTCGTATTCGAGATATCGAATTTTGAAGATGGGCGAAAATTGAATTTTTAATATTCGATATCTCGAATACGAAAAACGATATCGATATCCGGATTGCGCCAAAATGTTCAGTTTTTTATGCTTTTTTGATCGACGCATCATTCAATAAGGGTCGTGGAAGGGAATTTTCAAGATAGCCCCTTTTAGGGGCAAAATTTTTAAAAAAAATTTGGGGCTCTAAAATCAAATTTTATGTCAAAACCATTTCGTTATCTGAAAAGTACTTGCTTTTTAAAGTATTTTGGACCCATAGTTTTTTTAATTCCGACTTTCCAAAGTGGAGTAACGATTTTTTGAAAATGGGTCCAAATCGAACTTTGAAATTCGATATATCGAAAACGAAAAACGATATCAACTTCCGGTTTGCGCCAAAAGTCTTAGAATTTTATGCCCTTTCGAACGATGTATCACAAGATAGGGGTTGCCATTTGAAATTTTTGAGATAGCCCCCCTGGGGGCCCCCCTAGGGGGGCTGGGGGGGGGGGGGTTTCGACCCCAAAAAAAGAAAATTCAGCCAAAATGATGAAGAATAGTCCAAACCGCAACATTTTATCTCAATGAGCAAGAAAAAAAACCAGGGGGGGGGGAGATAAAAAAAACACCCTGTATAGTAGAATTCTAACACCCCCAAGAAAAAAAACTACGCAACCACAGAAATCGAACTACTTCCTATTGTTAGTTAATTGTTGAACTAAATTTAGAAAGTATATTGAGGGTCATCCAGGCTAAGTTTTAACAGATCATCGAACAAATAGAGAGATACATAGCGCTTTGCAGAGAGAAAAATGGTTTTGACATTTTAGTCAAAATTTGATTTTCGAGCTCCACAACAGTTTTTAAAAATGTTGCCCTTCAAACGGGATATCTCAAAATTTTCGTTGCGCGACCAGTGCTCAGTTTTTTTAAGCTCTTTCGATTGATGTTTCATCAAATTGATGTTTCACGGTAGGTAAGTAAATCGTAAGTAAATCGGTACCATTCCCAATAAGAGTATTTTTAGAAGAAGCTTTGGAAAGTTGCCTCAAAGACTTCCGCGAATATACAGGGTACCCGGGTACCCCTGGATTAACACGCATTAATGAAGGAGGTGATTTTTCAAGGAAAATCAATACTATTTTTTTCCTGTTAACAGGGGTCCGAAAATGCCCCCTTTTTAGCTACCCACCCCCCTACCAAAGTTATTAAAAATGTAAGGTTTTTTTTTTAAATAGCGATCACCATTTTGAACTAAATATCATGAAAATTGATATTTCGAGGTAATTATGTAAGTAGAATCCATTCGTGACCCAGAGACAAAAAAAAAAAATTGAGTCTGACTGTACTTTTCAGACACTTTTGTCTCTTTAACGGCACATATTTTATAAGAAGGATTGAAAAATTAAAAAATAATTACTAACATCAGATGGCGAAAACTCATAGAGAGATTTTTGGTGTCTAGCAAATTTACGATACAACGCGTTTTAAACAAGGTAATTTTTGTACAACGTGGAAAAATCAGCGCTCTTACCATGAAGGGCGGCAGAAAACAGTATGCAAACCGCCACACCGCTGTTGCTTGGAGCCGCCCGCCATAGTAAAAGCGCCGACTTTTCAACCTAATTACTTTCCAGCAATTAAATCGCTTTAAATGCGTCGGTTTGAAAAAAAAAATGCTATTTCTTTAACTTTTAATCCGTAACATAAAATGTGTGCCATTAAAGTTACAAGATTGCTTGAACAGTACAGACAAACTTGATTTCTGATATTTTCGAGGTCACTGATAGAATCTACTCGTAAAATTGCTACGAGATACCAAATTTTCATGACATTTTGTTCATTGTGGTGGTCGCAATTCCACAAAAACTTGACAGTTTTGAAACTTTGGGGGCTGTAGCTCCAGGGGGGGGGGGCATTTTCGTGTCCATGTTATGAGGGAAAAAAGTATTGTTTTTCCTTGAAAATTCACCTCCTTCATTTAAGCGAGTTAATCCAGGGACACCCTGCATAGCCGGCCTTGGTGGCTTGGTGGCTAGAGCATCTGGCTGCCAACCCATAGGTCCCAGGTTCAAATCCTGGTAGTGGTGACAAATTTTCTGAAATGCTAATTGAAAGTTCTCTGCAAAAAAAGAGACTTCCAATAACAGCATTGAAGCAAATTTGGACGCCTAGAGCATGTGGGGTCAGCCATGTTGGTCTAGCGTTTAGCGTGTGCGCCAGATACCGCATGTAAGTACAATGCTAGTTAGTTCGTTTGCCCATATCCCACTGTCATCAGTGGATCAAGCGCGGACTACTAGGGGAGCCAAGTGGCTCCTGACCAGGGCCTCTGCTTGGTATTCGTACTGGCTTGCGATTTCGCAAGTTGGGAGAGCAGACTCACAGGTGTAATGGTCGGTGTGACTTGGGGGCAGGGCTGCCGTTTTGCGTATAATCAATGCTATTTTTCTATTCACCGATGATTCCACCGGCTGAGAAAAGATTACACAGTTCAGTTCAGTGTATGATTGTAATGCACGAAAATACTCTGATCTGTAATCTTTCCTGAATCGGTGGAAACTCCGTTGATTAATTAAAATATCCGCAAGTTTTTTAAAGTCATCGACGACTCTACCGGTTGAGAAAAGATTACAGATGTGAGTGTTTAGTTTTATTAGTCATGCTCTGAATTGATCTATGTAATCTTTTCTCAATCGGTGGAATCATCGGTGAATTGAAAAATAGCATTGATTATACGTAAAACGGCAGCCTTGCTTGGGGGGTTGGGGTTGGGTCAGAGAGTGGGAATCAAAGGGTAAAAATCTGGGAAGTGACTTAAAAATAATAATAATAACACGAGGATTAGCTGCCGCTACTTAAAGTAACTAAAAAAAAAATAACAAAAAATAGAGAAAACCATGATCAGAAGTTCTCCAGAGAAGTCAGTAATGAAAATGTGCTCCACGATCTCCTGTTCACGTCAGATCCGAAAATCTCAGCGCAAAAATCTATGATCTTATAGCTCGGTTTAGATACGAGTTTGTCGAGCTCGATCCCGCGAAACTTCTTTCGCATTTGAGATTTGGACTCAGCTCGCCAAACGACCGAGCTATACTTCATGTCCTCGCTCGCCTTCACTTTTCGGTCAACTGGAGTCAAGAGCAGGAGGTTGGACCTCTGAACCTTTTTCTACATTCTGTCGCTGAAAGTTGAATCGCCCATTTGTCATACGCTCTCCAAGTAAAAGTACCTACTGTGGCAATATACGAGCCCCGGTGCTCCTCAGTTGGTCCCGGGTCATTTGCTCTAAAGTAATTGACCTAAACGCAGATTACCTACAGGTTTTTTGTCTAAAAACAGTTGTCCTACACAATTTGATCTAAAGTATATTTTACCTAAATGTTTCTTTGCCTAAAATTGTCAGCTGGCATGTACGCCTCCTTCTCAAAACATTGTTGCTATAGAGAGGACAGAAACTGTAAATAATTTCATACCTAAAAGGAAATGAAAAATTTTCCCGAGGAATTTTATGAGTGTCAAAATTATTAATTGCTCTGTTATTAACAAACTCAATTTATGTCAGGGTTTCGGTTTCTTTTTTTACGGTTTTCAGGTTTTTAAGGTATTTTTTGGTTTTTTGTTCACTTATTTACAATTTTTACTTATTGAGGCATTTTGCCTTAAAGATTTTATGTAAAAGGTTTTTGAGGTAAAATGCGTTTTAGGTGAAAATTGGTAGGGCAACTTTCATTGGGTAAAAAAAAGTAGGTAATCTGTTTTTAGATAAAAAGTTTTAGGGCAAGCGTCCGGGGACCCCTCAGTTTGAATCATTGCAGCGTGTGTCTAGGTTGAAAATAAACTCACATGAAGAGAGAGCGAGCGAGAGGATTTGAAAGCCAAACAGCATAGTGGCCAGATTGTAAAAAACCGTTACTTAATAGCTTTATGAGTACAATTTATTTCATATCTTAACTTAGGTGTGTATGATGTAGGTACTTACAGTCGACAAAAGAATGTCAGATGCCGCCTTATATTTTGGTTCAAGTAGACTACCTGCGACACCTATCACAGTAAAAAGCATCGCATGCGGCCTACTTAGGTAAAAATCCAGGACGTTATCTGACATTATTTAATTCGTCGACTGTAACTGTAAGTACATCATACGCCTAAGTAAGTTGGGGGGGGGGGGGTCATGGTATACCCCTCTTGGAGGGGGGGGCGGTCTTGAGGTGTGTCTAAGATCCCTTGGAACTCAGCCCCCCCTCCCCCCCCCGAAAAAAATTCCTAGTTCCGCCTATGGTGGTTAGGAAGCAAACTAAGAATTAATTCATTTCATCTGATAAGAATGTTTTTCATCAAGACGAAGAAACATGATAATGGGAAATGGAAGAAAATTGAACAGGTTTAAAAAAAAAAACACAACATACACAAAGTTGAGCCTGGTCATAAATCCATATTTATACGGATTCAGCTCGTAAGTGTGTAAAGACCAATAATATAATGCGGGGAAGAGGAAAAAACTGATTCAGCCGTAAGATTTGGTTTGGAAAATGATGATGATGATGATGAGAATGAAACACTAAGCATATCCACGCAATACAAACGAAATTGGCATGGAAGCATTCAATGCGATCAAATGGAATAACGAAGTTCATAGGATAAGATTAAAGATTTGCGCACACAGAGATTGTAGACGTTTCCAGTTTGCGATCTTGGCAGCCATCCGAAGTGGGATTAATTTCCGTATCGAGCGGTATGCATGCTTTTCATGACCGTTGAATATCATGAATAACTTACAAACAGGGCTATGGGTTTTCTTGTCAACGGTTAACGTGATTCGTTCGAAACACGTATCGTACTTAAGTCGACTGTCCATGCAGAGCCCTTTCTCGTCCCGATTTCTCTTTATTTTCGATTGAGGGGATTATCACGCCATTAGAAAACCGTCAATTTCCTGCTGACAGATTTTTGTGTGGCGTCGCGTGTTACGCATTATGTTTACCCTTAGATGTAAAGAATGGGTCTGTTGCACACTTCGGCTACAGCGTTTTAAAGTATCAATTCCTATGTAAAAAGCCGAGAAAATAACAATGGCAGCATCAGAAAACACTAAAATTCAGTATTAAACTCACAAACTGCGAAAAACACTAGACACTATTCACCCCTGTATCTTTCCACCACGTGCACGATATTTCGCGAAATTAGCGCGGCACATTCAAATAATCACGGCCGACTGTCATCACAGCTGACTTCATAAACAAATAAACAGTAAACACTGACGGCGTCTATTCGAATTCTTACGTTTCAATATCCTCAATTCCTCATAAAAGGTTGAGAAAGGTACGGAAACCGATATTTGTGTCGGAAACTTATCAAAATGAAACAATAACTCACAGGAGTTCCAAGGATGTTTCCAACTTCGATCATCATGCTTGTTCAACCAACGCGCGCACTCTTTCAAAAACTATTCCTAAGAAATAACGCGTCATTCCAGAGGTGGTTTCAGAAGTGTAGGCGCTCCCAGACCAATAATATTTGGAATTTTTCAACATTATTTCATTTTTGACAAAACTCGAGGTTTTTTGAAAACAGGGATCAAACATATAAATACACTAACACCGATTCGCATGCACTTTAATAAACTCTCGAATAAGGGATTTAGAGTTTATTAAAGTGCATGCGATTCGGTGTTAGTTTATTATTTCTTTTGTTTCAAAATGAAATTGAATGAAAATGAATTTGGGCGTTGGCTTTTTACTAAGGAAAACTTTAAAATTCAAAATTCAAAGTCGAAGACAAGTTTTGTTTAGTTTTGAAGAAATGAAAATTGAAAAAGTCGCTAAAGATTGTGGTCTAGGTGCGCATACACTTTTGAAACGAGCTCTATACAGCTATGGCTTCGTCTACTGATTTTCAGGTAATTATTGTAATTCGAAATAAAAGCTTCGTCCGTTTTGTTTCAGTACATAATTAAATCAAAGCTCGAAATCTCTTCAGCAAAATTTTGAAACAGACGCTCACCGCACAACAAACACAAATTAGTAGATAGTTAAATATTCTCACTTTGGGGTTTCATTATTGCCTAGGTCGAAAGTTGAATTCGATCATTTTTGCTGCAAATACCAGTAGAGCAGGCAATCACATACCAAACTGACTGCGCGAATTAAAGTAAACAACTTACAGAATACATGCTGGTTTAGTATCGAGAGATTTTACGACACAGGCTTCTCAATCAAAGGAAAGCACGAGTATGGAATTGGGGTATGAAAACAGGAACCCTTACAAGGTCCTGGAATCTGGAAACTTTGTAAACAACTAAACTTTCCCATGAATATGAAAACAAAGAGGGGAGGAATTGATACAAATGATAGCAACTTACAGGCATTCATGTATTAACATACTGAATATGTATACAGGATGTGTAAAGAAAACCAGGCCACCTAACCTATACTTGCGAATAATATGTAAATGATCTCAAATTTCGGAGAAAAACAAAAAAAGCATGTTTATGTTTTCATCACCTCTTCCGCTCACCTAAATCTAGCTGTCCCCTCAACACTTTTTTTGTGGTAAGTATCAAATATGGATCATACGAATTAGATGTTTCTCTCGAACTAACTAGAGTGTCGAAAAGAGAGCTTTGAGCGCGCTCCTTCCTCGTTTTCATGCAGTTCTCAGGAGGTATCGATGGTTTAACAATATGTCTGACCTTTCTTTATGTATAGCAAAAGTACTACCTCAACTCCATTTTAAGAGCTGATGATAATTAAAAAACTGATTTGAATTTACAAGTTTTACTTGAAAAGCGTTCTCTTCGAATTAATTACGCTAAAGCTCGAGGTGTCAATGACTTGAAACTCCCATTAACGTCATAAAGGAAATACATCTGCAGATTGTGAATGGGGCCCTAATCCCGTCTAATCCCAGAACGGGATTAGGACGTCTTTTGAAAAACTAAATAGTACATTAGAAACATACTACAATCCGGGATTTTCGACTTCGGGCAAAAAGACAAAACATTTGGTCCCTGGAAAGTTGCCTTTATATCGTAAAAAATCAATTGCTATGGAGTATATTTTGGATTCAAGTTGCGAAATTTTTGGTGAGAGCTACGAATTGGTGATGACGGGTCAGACTCAAGCTATGGCATTCTACAGGGTGTATCAGAAACATATGTTGTCCTTGTAATAACCACGTACTTTAGAGGTCAAAATAATAATTTTTCCCTACATACAGATGTGTCTAAAAATTCTCCCCTTTTGTGCAACAGCACCTTTAAGTTTTAAAAAATGTATGGTTTTTTATGGAGTAGCGACCACTATTATGAACCAAACGTCATGAAAATTGGTGACTCAAAAATTTTATGTATGGAATCCATTCACGACCTCGAGAAATTCAGAAATTACGTATGACTGTACTTTCCAGGCAATTTTGTACCTTTAACGGCACAAATTTTAAGGTACAGATTGGAAATTTGAAAAATAATCACTAAAAAAATCAGATGGTAAAAACTCTAAAAAAGATTCTTGGTCATTTGTATTTTTCCGATACGACGCGTTTCAAGCGAGACAATCGCTGCACAATGTGCGAAAGTCAGCGTTTTAACTATAGCGAACGGCTTGAGGAAGCATCGGAGTGGCGGGTTGCATACTTTACTGCGCCGCTTTTTATGGTGCTCTTTTTTGCACATTGTGCAGCGATTATCTCGCTTGGAACGCGTCGTATCGAAAAAAAAGTAAAAGATGACCAAAAGTTGTTTAAAAGTATTTTCCTTCAGATAATAGTAATTATTTTCAAATTCTTCATCCAGAACGTAAAAGTGCCGTTTAAGGTATGTACTACTAGATTGCATTGCCTGAAATACAGTCAGGCTTAGTTTCTGAATTTATCGAGGTCATTAATGGATTCCACACGTAAAATTACCTCGAGACACCAGTTTGCATATTGGTCGCGATTCCAAAAAAAAACCCCGTGATTTTTTAAAACTTAGGGGGGGGGGGGTGTAGCTCAAAAGGGGGGCATTTTTGGATACATATTTGTAGGATAAAAAAGTCTCATTTTGACTTCTGAAATACGTGGTTACACTTACAAGGACGACTTAAGTTTCTGATACATCCCGTATAACTGAAAACCGAACGACTTATCAAACTTCGATTAGCACATAGGTACACATACACTCGAGAAAAAAATCCGTTTAATCAACAGAAAAATTCCGGTTGTTGCAAAAGGAATGGAAGTTATCGTAACGATAAAGATCCTTGAATTCACAGGACGTTTTGATAAGTCCTGTGACTTCGACAATCTTAATATCAATAATCGGACATTTTTTGTGGCCACAGTTGCAATGGACAATTCTTATTCGACATTTTAAGTAGGGCAATTCTAGCTGTCACCCTTTTCTGAGGGCATTACTCCAAATAAAGATTTGGAGGACCCAAAAAAAAAAAAAAAAAAAAAAAAAACAACAACAACAACAACAACAACTTCAAACCTCTGCCTCTGCTTTTAGAGTGACGGGGGGGGGGGCGGCACGTGCAGACTCGCAACGCTGCATACATCTCGTTAATTTTGACACTTGAAAAATATCAAACTTTGGAGTGCATAATGAACACCGGAAACTGGAACAGTGAAACTATCAATTTAAAGCAATGGAGGTTCCTAAGGTCCGTTTTGTGCGATATGACACCGGAAAAGTCGTCCCCGTGAAAGGCCAGAGGGACCGTGTAAAAAAAGAGCCGTACACACTGGAGATGTTGCTCCTCAGCAACGATATGCGGGGGCCGAGGAATTGGTACAAGTTTTCACGGGTAAGGGATGTGTTAATTGCATTAATCATTAGCAAATACAACTTTTAGCTAGGGTTCCAACCGTCGAATTACAACTTAATCAGTCATCAAGCTCCGCCAATCGTTGAAGAACAAAGATTAAAGTCTCCGAAGAATTTTCGAACTAATATCATCACCAAATTCAAATCCAAAATGTATTCCAATACCTGATAGGTCCAGCTGAATTGGTTGAAGACAATTTCAGGCACATGCTTGCACCTCTCTGAAGAAAAACGATTGTTTAAAATCAACAGCAAAAACAAAGTTCTCACGAACTCACTGTTATCAAGAGAAAGACTGAAGAAAAACTTTCAGACAAACTTTATTCAAACTGATACTAGATGTTCAGTTCGTCAATCTAATTCGATTTCGAGTTACACACATTATTAAACTGTATCTGCTTTGAAATTGCATACATAAAAACCAGAAAAAATTGAAAAACAAACTAGCATCGGGAATCTGAATTTCATTGCGAAAAGTAATTTTTATTCGACCGCACGACACCAAGAGTGAGGCTGAATAAACGATTTTTTTAGGATTGAAGGGAGAAAGGATATCCAAAGGGGAATCAAAAACAGAAGAGCGACGAGACAAAAGTGAGGTTATGATCGTTTTAGTTTGACTCAAGGGGCACTCGATCGGATATTTGAGATATGAGGACCCACTCTCCGAGCTTCATTGTTATGATGGCGCGTAAAAGCGGCGTGATTCATTAGGGTGAGATATTAAACGGAACGACCGCGTCCGCGAAGCGATAAACCGCGGCAAAGACCGAGATCGGCGGGCGTAGAGGCAGAAAGCACAAACGCGTCGTTCGGCTCAGAGCTGCCACGGCCAACTTCCAAGCCAACCGGAGGAGGAGATCGTCTCGTGATGAGAAAGACGTGGTCGCACCGCACACGCCCGCCCCGTCTTCGTACGCAGCATCGCATCGGTTGCATTGCTCCGCGCATGCGCACACGGCAAGCGACACGCGCTCACAACGGTCAAACACCGCGAGCAACCCCCCCCCCCCCCCCCCTACAAACTAACGCCAACAGCTGTCAGTCATCTACCTTGCAACCACCACCTCTCGGGGAAGGAAGGTTGGGCAGTGGCAACGGGCGAGGCAAGGGTGGGTATGAACACATTACTCAGTAGATCTGATGTGAGTCCGAATAATAATTACGATTGGAACTCGTTGTAAGTGCACACACGTGCACACTAGGGATGACGATACTTTCCCGGTAAAAAAGTCAAAGTCCGTAAAAAGTCCCAAGAAAGTCCTCATAGTTTCCCTATTATAATCGTTTTCAAACGCTATTCGGCAAAACATTGATCGTCCCATGGAAGTCCAAAATAGAGTGAATACAATCTCCATGCACCCATCTAAGTCATGGGACTTTATGGGGACTTTAAAAAGTAAAGCATCGAAGAATGTTGAGGGATTACTGGAATTGGTGAATGTCCGAAGAATGTCCCCAAATAATTCTAGAATTCTTTACAATTATTTGGGGACATTCTTCGGACATTCGCCAGTTCCAAAATCCCCTTAACATTCTTTGCGGCTTTAATTTTAAAAGTCCCCATAACGCCCCATGACTTAGATCGGTATGGAGATTGCATTCACTCCGTTTTGGACGTTCAACGTTTTGCCCAATGGCGTTTACAAACGATTATAATAGGGACATTATGAGGACTTTCTTGGGACTTTTTCGGACATTGCATTTTTTGCCGGGTGGTATCGATACTTTTTCGCGCACGATACCGAAATATTCGATTTTTACGCCCTTACGACATAGTGTCCGGCTGTTATGAACGTAAAACCAGGAGTTCTCATCATAAGATACCTCTTTCTCACCCCTCGCGCGAGATTTTCCGTGTATTTTGATCCGCTGATTTCAAATTCGGTCTTAGTTTTTACTCCAAACTCATACTTTTTCCAGAATTTCAAATTTTTTACTAAGAAGACTTAATTTCGAATTTACGTAAAATCTAGGCCCGTTGAATAAAAACTGATAGCATTTTTGAAATCAGCGTCTCAAAATACATAAGAAAGCGACGGTGAAGTGAAATTTTAGGCGTAGAATTATTCTAAAACACTCAAAATCAATAAAATTATCACAGTTTCCGTTAAATTGGCCCACATTTTACGCAAATTCTAGTGTACGCCTACCTCGCAAAAAATTCGAAATTATGGAAAAAGTGTGAGTTGTGAGTAAAAACTAAGGCCGAATTTGAAATCAGCGGGTCAAGATACGTCAAAAAGCCGCAACTTTGTATCTCGGTTCGCTGGCAAATGAGAGTTTTCCAAATAGTTTGTGCATACAAAATACTTACATGTGCTCGGCGGACGAGTGTAAATCGGTCGGTTCTAATGCTATCAATTTTGTTCACCTTCTCCAACCGGGTCAGTGGCCGTGTGAACAACAGTGTTGCCCTTTGATACTGATATTTCGGGTTCGATTCTGCCTTCGGATTGTTTATTTTTACATTCTCAACAAATCATAATTTTACACTTGTCTTGTATACATAATGTTCCAATGAACTTTTTTTGGTTTTTTTTTTTTTTTGTTCTGATTTCTATTCTTTCCTCTATACCGTAAAGTTTGCAGATGAAGCAGGGTTGGACGCTGGGGATCTAACCTTCGAACTGATTTGTTTAGCACTGTTGGACCTCCAGAGTGATCCAACACTCTTTGAAGAGCCTAAAAATAGCAAAAATTTAGTTTTTAATGTCAGCAACTTTCAACTCAAACGCTACAAATTTGTCGGGTGGTTATTACGACTCGCCATTATAAATGAAGGCCCAGAGCCACAATTCTTCAGCTCAGCTGTGTATCATCTGATTGTCCATGAATCATTAGAATTGCTTACTCTTCATAAATCCATGCTCCATGATCAACACATGTTATCCGCGGTAGAAGACTTTGAAAAGGCTGACTAATCAGTCGCGGTGTAGAGAGAAAGAGGTATCTTAAGATGAGAAAACCTGGTTTTACGTTCATGACAGTCGAACGTACTACATATATCGTTAAGGCGTAAAAATCATGTTTCTGATCTTCTCTATAGGATACTCACAGTAAAAAATTGAGGAAACATTTAGTGGAGCGCTCTTTTTTTATTATTATTATTTTCTGTTATCATAAATCATATCAAACACATTTTTACCAGAGTTGTGGTTAGAATTGAATACTTTGAAAATTATGACATTTTGTCTGAAAGGGTATTATTTAAAATGGGTAGCTAATATTCGCCCTGGAGACGGGGTTTGTGATACTTTCAAGGATGCTCTAGAGCACGATGAGATTTAAACAATTTTCATTTCTTTTTTTTTACCACCCGTCTATTTATTGCATGGCTTTGTACTACGGTAGTGTTGCCGCGAGTGCGGAACACCACATAAAACGCCTTCGCACTCATGTGTAGGCAATCCGTAGACCCGCTCCGCGACTGTCAAACCGCGAACGATCTAGTTTGCTTTAGTTCGGACCGTTTCCCGCTCGAGCCAACTGATTCAACAGTTGGCTTTTCTTCATCCGACGCAAGAGTGTGCCTCCGTTAGTTTTGTGTGATATCCTGTACTCTCGCTGTCTTTTTTTTTTCCTGGCTATAGACCCCGGCGGCAAAGTTCGGAGGGCGGCAAAAATTCCGTGGTGATAGTGAGAAAAGGAGATGAAAGGAAAAAAGAGGAGAGAAGAGGAACGAAGGGCGGGAAAGAAAGGGTAAAATTAACGTCAATGACGCGAGAAAATGTTAGAAGTTCGATCTTGAAAGGGGTAGTAATACATAGCTAAGGAAGGAGCTACAATCAAAGCAACAAAGGTAAAGCGATCTGGGTCAGAGAGGGGGTGGATCGACGAAAACGCTCCAAGGAATGAGGATGTTAAAATATACTTCTGATAAAAATTGTACCTACAGGGATGGGCAAAAGTAACGCACACCTCCCCCCCCCCTCTAACTTTTTTCCAGATTTATATTTTGAGAATCGGTTGTCACCATTCATACTCCATTTTTTTTTTTTTTTTTCGGCACTCCCTATCTTTTGATACATCTTTACCATGTTTAACCGCTAGCGGTCAGTACAATGCGTCATTCCTAAATGGCGGCTGTTTGAATCTTTGCGGGACGGGCCCGAAAATAAAGGGCGTAAGTACTGTTTACTTCAAAAGGTTTCGAAGGATGTTCATCGAACATCAAAATACATGGAAAACATCACTCGGGGGAAAACCCGTTTACATGCGAGTTTTGCCTGTGGAAATTAGCCGATCCAAATGTCCAAGGTAGATGGAGAACAGGTACGGCCACCTCACTCGCCCCGCCTCTTTCTGAACCGCGCGAAAATGCGATGACGTAGCTGGCCCTAAAATCTTAGCGCGTCGTTCAAACGACAACGTAAAGCATAGGGCCAGGTCCAGCCAAGCCGCCCAAAGCGCAAGCAGGCTGATTCTCCCTATTTGGACGAGACGAGGCGAGATAGCAAGTAACGATGAATCCCATTGGTTTAAACGGCGTCACGTGACAGATTTGAAGTCATTGATGATCCGCGACGACAAGCTCCGAGTCATGGTTTTGAAATTCATGACTCGGAGCTTGTCGTCGCGGATCATCAATGACTTCAAATCTGTCACGTGACGCCGTTTAAACCAATGGGATTCATCGTTACTTGCTATCTCGTCTCGTCTTGTCCAAATAGGGAGAATCAGCCTGCAGGCCTCTATGACCAGGGGGGTGATCACGGAGGATCGGATCGTTTCGTTATCGTTATCGTTATCGTTTGCATTATATCAAATGGGCTTGCTTCTGCGCAACTCGATCGCGCAGGTGATCCCCTCCTCACCTCTTCCTACTTCAAACGATCGAGATTACGACAGCCTGCGACTCATCGCTTCCTTTCGTCCGTTTCAATCGTTACGAGGAGCTCAAAACGATTCGATCAGTTGAGCCACCCATAAGGTTACATGTAAACGATAACGATACCGAAACGATCCGATCCTCCGTGATCACCCCCCTGAGCCGACACGACAAGTGGATTTCATCTTATTATTCTGACGCTGTATTGCGAATAATTATAATTTATTTACCACTGATTACGGCCATTTTTTTTCTAGAGGCTGCTAGCCTACCACTTACCTCGCTTGCGCATTTGCCGGTCCACAGATGAAAATTTTGGGGTAGTTTACGGCGAATAAAAAATAAATTATTTATTTTCATTGTTTGCGCCTCTTCTTATTGATTTCCCAACTCGTTTTACTTACGGCTAAGCTGCAATGAACCCCCTTCTTCTGCTGGTCCTGCGTTAATGCTTTTTTTTTTTATAAAACTTCAGCTCGCACAAGGATGTATGTGGGGTCAACTAGCGTATTATCTCCAGAGATACACGCTGAAATTCAGCGCGCAAAATGAATGAAAAGTCGACTGCTGGAGGTCCGAAAATGCCATGATTCACGGCTAAAGCCGTAGGCATAAATCATGGACATTTCTGGAACCCTCATAGAATACATTTTGTCAAAGGTATGTATGTATGACGGCAGAAAAGCGCGATATTTTAAAAATACCGCTCCCTAGGAAATGCCCAATGCCTTAATAGGTGTGAAAAATTGGCGCTAATTAGCATAAATATTGCATTAAAACAAAAGGGTAGATTTCCACGAGTTTATGTTCAAGTGCTTTTTGAAAAAGTCGTTGTTTTGTTTGCTTTTTTCTTTTTAAATGTTAAAAAACGGTTTCAAATTGCTCAGTGAAGGGGTGTCAAAGGAAACCCTCCACTCATCCTGGAGTACAGCTTCACAGGTTCCCTAAAGGAGGAGATGACATCCAGCAGAAGTGGAAGGATGCATGTCACCCTCGAGTGAATGTAAAAACAGGTAAGTGAGGTGTCTAGTAATTTGACGGCATGAATAAAGTTCAGGAAATGTGCTACGTAGATTCTCATAGGAGCATTGAATGGAACAGGTGCGTAGAGAGGTGACTTCGATACAACACCACTCATTGATTTGAAATTGTTGTTCCGTTTTCCGACGCGCTTGGGGGGGGGGGGGGCGAAAATCGCAAACAATTGTCCCATATTTTGGCTAAAATTTTGGACGTAAGTGGGGAAGCACCCCCCTCGCGTTCATTTGTCCAAACTGAGGAAAAAAGGTGTAACATTCCAAATCCGTAACAGGTTTTATTGAAGCAAAAAAAAAAAATTAGGGGGGGGGATCTGCTCAATTGTTTCCCTAGTTGATAATGAGACAGACATACGTTCCTCTTGTAATGATAAAAAGTGATTCAAAGAGAGGAGGAGAACTAATCAAAACGAAAACGAACATAAGGAAAATTGAGGATTACTAAAATTGATACAAATTAAGGATAGAGATAAGAGATAAGATAGGGATGGAGATTAGGAATAATTTTGGGTAGAGATTGATTTAAGAATTGAGGAAATTGAGTATTTTGAAAATATTTCGAAAATAAATAAACTTTGAAATAAATGGCAACAATGATCATAATTCTGGAACCCGACCCACCTCGCAGGAACTCAATGAGGTTCTGCCAGAGAGATTATGAGAATAAAGCGGCAAAGGATTCGAGACCGCGTCGTCATGGAAACTCATAATTTGTTATTGCCGCGTGGTGTTTGTTTACTTCCAGATATCATATTCCTTTCTTCGAATAAATGACGACTTAAAATATTATCTCGGTGTTTTAATTTATATTATAGTGCTATATCATAATTTTAAAATGCATCCAACGTGTGTTAGTGGAAAAAAACTCGTTTTTGTTAAACTTGCTATTTAGCTCTAATCACTGTTTTGAAGAGATTGGCTAGAAACTTTTCAACAACGACCATGAAGAGAATAGTTTGCGCTAGAAAATCTACCCTCAAGTTGATGGCTGTAAGAATGTTTGTTTTTCTGTCTGTACCTTTAATCTACCAAAGTGAATAGTACGGAAATATTTGACATAATTTGTAATTATTCACTTACTTGCAGTAAACAATCGTTTTCCTTAAACACATTAACAGATTCTCGAGCCATACTTGTCGCATACCTTTTTTAATTCAGATCCCAACTTTCATAGCGCTTTTTGAGGTTCAACGTTATACTTTTCATTCATGAACATTCTTCTGAAAATTCCCTTATTTACAGCCGGAGCCTCTATGAGTTTTGACCATTCCAAAAAGCGTCCACACTTGCGATCATTTGTCATAAGCATTTGAGTGCCAACGTGTTTGTACGCGCAAAATTCATCGAGAACCTTAACAAATTCAGAAAGCAAGTCCGATTGTACTTTCCAGGACATTTCGTACGGTGGCAAGAATTTTACATTACTGGTATAATTTTGACTTCAGTGAAATTGTTTAACTCACAAAGGGAGTGGCAGGTTTGTCCGCCTCCGTTTTTTATGAAATTTACGCCAAAATGTAGCTTATGTGATGCTGATTCAGATTCATCGTCAAACCTCGCCCCCCGGCCCCGCAAAATGTCCCCTAACAATTTTTGAAATTCGGGATTTTCGGGCAAAAATAGCAGCGCGCATAAGTTCAGGATTTTCCGATTATGCGTCAACGAAGCTGCGTAGCGAGGTCACCTACGGCACCAACCTACCGAATGTATGATTCACTCATCGAATCCTACGCTCGATAACTAATTTTTTGCGAATGCCTTTTAAACTTTTCTTCCATCCTAAAGTTACTTCGGTGTTTTGAGTCTGTTTTCGGCCCCTCTATCTTGTCTCGTCGCATTTTCGCGACTTGTCACGCCGATATGAGATGAGACTTCTGGATGTCAAGGCACCTGACTTTTTCGTATGTCTCTTGAGCATCTTTATCTCCCGACAATGGGGCTATTGCACACTTTCGCTATAAGCGATTTAATAGTCGATTACGGCGTAAAAACCTCAAAAAATAACGATGGCGGCACTAAAAACTTCCAAAATCCACTCCTAAACTCAATAAACGCAGTTATTTGCGCGAGCGTAATGGTGGCCGAAGGCACTAACAATGGGAGATTCCTATCTTAATTCCGTCACTCTTTCTATGCTGACAAGGATGATTCACAGAGTAATTAGTCATCAGAGTGATGATCCACATCCGATGAATGGTACCGCAACACCAAGTGACACCGGTGTCAAATGAAAGTAGTCTCTTATTGGTCACTTCTTGATGGAGTTTCAGAATTGTTAGATGGGAATCTCCCATTGTTAGTGCTTTCGGCCACCATTACGCTCCCGCAAATAACTGCGTTTATTGAGTTTAGGAGTGGATTTTGGAAGTGTTTAGTGCTACCATCGTTATTTTTTGAGGTTTTTACGCCGTAATCGACTATTAAATCGCTTATAGCAAAAGTGTGCAATAGCCCCATTGTACCAAGATGACAAATCATTAATATGTAACAGGGTTTATTAACATCATCTAATTTTGGGGAGAAAAAGCTCACCCTGACAGTCCGCCATTAACTTCGGAGCTTCGTTATCACCTCATCGAGTATAGCGTGTCATGGAACCGAGTACCTCTAGTCGCGCTCGTGAAATTTGCTCTTTTCTTGATCTGTACGATAGGCAGGATATCTGTGATGGCTTTTTTTTGCGAAAAAATTTTGCGTGAAAGTAACCAGTTGATGGGAGGGAAAAAAACCGTAATTGAAATATCTTTTCCTTATTAGCTCCCTTTAAATGTTCAATTTCACATTTACAATAATTTTTTTTTTTTTTTTTTTTTTTTTTTGTGTTTACTAAAAAAATTTCTTCGGCTCGTCAAAAACCTGTGTATAGTTCTGTAAAAATGTCTTCCTCGTTTCAAGATATTTGGTGAGTTGTATCTCTCTTCATTATGCGGTTGCTTGATTAACTAAACATTTGTTTACAAGTCATTTCCTTTATTTCTTCGAATTGTTTATGTAGGTTTTTATATTGGTGTTCGTGCTTCTTTATGAAATATCGTCAATAAGGTAGGAAAATTAGAAAGGCATTCGCAAAAAGTTAGTCGTCGAGCGTTGGATCAGATCCGTGCACCTCACGATCGGTCGAGTGGCACCGTAGGTGACTGCGCTACGCTGCTCCGATGACGGCGCACTGCCATTTTGGCCCGAAAATCCCGAATTTCAAAAAAATTTATGGGGAATTAGCGGGGCCGGGGGGCGAGGTTTGACGATTAATGGTGTATCAACATCACATAAGCTACATTTTGGCGAAAATTTCATCAAAATCGGCGGGGGACAAACCTGACACTCCCCTCGTCAGATTGAGATAAGTAGAGATTGTTTCAGAAAAATAGGCGCACCAAGACCTTTAATCTTTTAAATTTGTCAACATTATTTCTCAAGTTACAAAATGAAAATTTACAAAAATGACTATGAGCGTTGGCCTTTTATCGAAGAACGCTTCAAAATCAAAAGTTCCAAGTCGGAGGCATGTTTCGTTTCGATTATTGAAGGAATGAAGACTGAAAAATTTGCCAAAGATTATGGGCTAGCTGCGCACTGCGCCTACACTTCTGAAACGAGCTCTATAGTGCGCTTAGAATATTTTTTGGTATCCAGCTCTTCCCCTCTCTCACTATCTCGCGCCATTTCCCTTTCTCCTTCCCTCCCTCCCTCCCTCCCTCTTGATTAAATGCGACACGTTTTAGGCGAGACGATTGTTTCATGATGTGGAGTGGTCAACGCGTTAACCTGTTTTGGGTAAAACTTAGAGATAGCAAATATCTTTATCCCGACTGATTGAATGTAAAGTTTTGCATCGGTAACATGAAGTGTTCGCCGTCGAAGACACAAGATTGTCTAAAGAAATAGTCAGGGTTTCTTTATAGACTTCCGACAAGTTCCTCAGCTACCAATTGATCGCACGAACGTTTTAATTCTAGGCTTTGAAGACGGCCGGAGAAAAGCAGCTGTCATCTTCGAAAGAGGATAGCTTGGCCCAAGAACTCGAATTTGAGTACACGCAGCTTGTCAATCGCTACGATGAAGTAAGCATTTCGCCTCACACTTCAATATCCTAACGAGCATGTTGCACTGATTTTTGTATTTTTCGTTCACTTTTAAAATGTACTAGATCAGCTGAGTTCACAATAAGTTAGCATTGCCGAGCAAATGGTGTCTAACATAAAATTAAATGGACAGGACTGAAAAATACACATAAGTGTCTACAAGTAAGTATTGACTTCTTACCTGCACAGGAAAAAGAAAATGAATGTTAAAAATCAAAACATTGCTAAAAATCGGGCAAACGTTTTACATAGCAAAAGGTGCAGTTTACGAGTTGCTACTTTACCAACGAATATTGCTGATTTTGCAAAAAAAAAAAAAAAAAAAAAAAAAAAAAAAAAAAAAAAAAAAAAAAAAAAAATTGTTTTATTAACAAGTTCTTTTGCAGTTCTGGTGATTTTTCGTCTAAGTTGGCATTTTTTAAATTGTAATTGTTGCAAAGTAAAGTGTATTCCCCGTTTTCAGCATTTTTTGATGCAATGTCCACATAATACACTGCCCCGCAAAAAAACCGGCGCACCTGGCGCGCTGGATCGTTCCGCTCGAAAATGCGAAAAAATTACAAAATTTAAAATCGTCATAACTTTTGAACTAAAAGAGCTAAAAATATTTCAAGGCCAGGGTCGAATTTTACATTCTCTTTAGTTTTTTATACATAAGCTCAAATTTTCTTTCGGTCATTTTTCCGCTCGTGTGAAGAGTTTTGCCAAACCCTCGCGAAAACTGTGTTTTTGGAGCACATCAGCTCTCAAAAGTTACTCAAACTTCTCACATCTCTTTGGGCAAAAGTAGCACAGACAGACAAAATCTGAGACATGCATCAGATTCCTCACAGTCAGGGCTATCGACCTAGTTACCTCAATTTTGTCTACAAATTTGTTTTACCTTCGGAAAATGAACTTTTCCGAGACCATGTAAAGACCGCTTCTGAACATTATTCGAAATGAGCTGCAAGAAAACAGGTTTGGCGAGCGTTTAGAAAAACTCTTCACACGGGCGTAATAATGACCAAAAGAAAATTTGCGCTTGAAATACTAGAGAGTACGAGAAATCCGACCCTGGCCTTGAAATATTTTTAACTATTTTAGTGTAAAAGTTATGACGGTTTGAACTTTGATCATATTTTCGCATGTTTGAGCGGATGTGTAAACTGTGTGTTCAGAAGTGGTCTTTACATCGGAAAACGAGTCCGGATGATTGACTACAGTAAAATTGAGATTGCTCAAGCTACCGCAATCGTGTGCGTACAGCCGGCGGGCGGGATTTAACCTTAAAGCGCCTTCAACTGAGCGGATAGGCAATACCATGACATCTGCGCCTTCGGAGGAATCGGAGGAAGGTGTGAGCATCCCACACCGGACGGTATAGGTGATGCGGTTTCAGAAGTGTAGGCGCACCCGGACCGATAATCTTTGAAATTTTTCAACACTATTTCTCTTGTTTCAACATGAGAATGATTTTGAGCGTTGGCTATTCATTGAGGAACACTTCAAAATTAAAAGTTCAAAGTCGAAGACAAGTTTTGTTTAATTTTGAAGAAATGAAAATTGAAAAGTCGCCGAGGATAAAGGTCTAGGTGCGCCTACACTTCTGAAACGAGCTCTAATGCAGGGCGGATCCGTTTCGATCCAGTTACGGTATCAAATTGAACTCTCTAGGTACTTAGAGAGAGAAACTCGGCTGGCGACACACACCTGTCCCATTACCAAATAAAACCAAACACATGCAAGTACGGGTATTTTATCCTCGATTAGCACTTACTGTTTTCTCTTTCCGAAGGTCATAGAAAATGTCCGGAACAGCAAGGCTGGGGCTCAATTTGAATCTGACTTTACAAGATTTTGGAACTTCATCACAAAAGCGCACGAAAACCAGAAGAGGCTGTGGGTAAAATGCAAGGATCTTCAACACTTGGCCGCTGTAAATACCGGCAAATTGCAGAGCGCGCTGAAAAATGCCCAAACCGGACAAGAGTCAACTGAGGAGCTAAGAAAGGTGAATTGATGCTAAAATTACACAAAGCTCGTTTATCAATGGGGTAGTTCGCTTTTTCAGTAATCATCGAATCATAATTAACGAGGTCTAGAGAAAAGAGGACAACATGTACTCCAATAGAAGTTGAGAGTAAACCCGTAATAAAGGTAATTGAACCCGACTTGCCGGTTATTATTCCTTTTTTACCACCGTGGAAAGTTTTTATTAGTTCTAGGAGCACGATCAAAATTCTTAGAAACTTCATTTAATTAAGGAAAATTGAATGTAATGACTATCTTCAGGGCGGAGGGATGGAGACGGTTGTTACACCTCCACCAACTGTCGACCCTCCTGGAGTTAGTCATTAAATTCAATATTTCTTCGTTAAAAGCCGCGCCATGAATTTCATGTGCACTGGTAAGACTCTATATTACTCATTGAACTGTTTTTATGAGGTCCTAGAGCTGAAAAGCAGGTATAACCTGAATTAGTTGCGGTTCTCTGCTCAATTCAACTCCCATGAAAGAGTGCGTATACACTTTAAACCAAGACGAACACTCAAAATCTCCAGAGGGCCGATCACTAACTTCATTGTTAAACCGATCGTTACAAACGTCTACACATGAGTGACACTATTGGTCGCTAATTGAAAAACGTGGCTGTTGCTATGGTAGCAATCGTTAAAGAGGTCGTTTTCTACCAGATAAATCGATGCCCTTTAAAACACGAGTAATTTGACGATGGTTACCATGGCAGCAGCTAAGTTTCACTATATCCAACCAATGGCGTCGCTCATAGAACGTCTTAATGATTGGTTAAACGATGCAGTAAATGATCGGCCCCCAGGGCATCTTGGTATGATTGCAAGGAGACGGTATTACGAGAGAATTAATTTCATGCGCACGCACATCTACCGAGCAGTCGTAGCGTGCAATTTGGCACCGTTGCAGTTCATCCATTTAAACCTATGAAAAAGATCGAACAATTGGGTGTTCGGTGAACACCTTCGCATTCGATCTTTTACATGGGTTTGAATGGACACATTACGACGTTGCCAACTTGCACACTACCGAGGCGGTTTGTCGTTCTACAACTGAATAACTTTTCCATAAAACCCCATGGTATTAAATCCAACCTGGCATTGCTCAACTGAACCTCCAAATCATTGGTATTTTTCTATAGATCCTTAAGGTACAGAAACGACAAGAGATTGTTTACAAGCAACAACTTCAGCGTGTTTTTTCGATTGATCTAGTGGGTCATGATAACCTACAGCAACCTAGGAACAAAAAAAAAATTAAACTAATTTTGAATGTTTTTCCGATCATTGATGATATCAAAATCATCGAGCTCGTATGTACCCTACAAAAAATGGGGTTCTGATGAATCTGATTACTTTGATGCCATCGATATCCGAAAAGAACATAAAACATTTGTTTTGAAAGGTTAGCAGCAGTCAACCCGATTCTGAGAATTTGAGGATTCTAGGAGGTAGCCGCACTAGCGGATCCAGAAATTTGTCTTTTTTCCTCTCTCCCCGTTAGAACGCTTGTGTTAGAAAAGGACAAAGCAAGGACAGTCACGTGGTTTTCGCCCCCTCTTCCATCTTGTTCAAACACATGCGTTAAATGACCTGGGAGAGAGATGCACACTTTCTTGGATCCGCCAGTAAGTAGTCGCTAAAATACGCTTCTTCACACACCACAAGCTACTTATTTGGAGATATGCCGCTTTCAAAACCTCTCATTTTGAGTGTAATTTAGTTTTGCCCCATCATAAATAAAAAGTATTCTTCGGAGAAAGCAGGAAATCCTGCCCACGGCACTCAACATTCATTATCATTAATTAATTAATTTATTTATTTAATTAATTTTTCCAGGCTTTGGAGGCAGCATGGCTTACAGTTGACACGACAAATGCAAGGGAACAAGTTGCCCAAGAGTCGATTGAAGCACTCCGCCAGCAAGTAGCAAAACTAAAGTCGGAGCTTGACGCAAAAAATAGAATGCTTCAATCAGAAACCGAGTAGGTCATTTGCTCTCCTTCACAGACACTCACTTTAATTGTTCGCTTGAACGAAAGGGCTTAGCTCGAAAAATAAACTTGGCTTTGACAAAAGCTCCGAGCCTTCAAATCACCATGCAAGATGAGAAAATTCGCGATTTAACAATAAACGCTAATACACACCCATGGGTGGATACAGGAATTCGTCATTTTCTCTCTCCTTCCTTTCGAACGCGTGCGTTAGAAAAGGATGGAGATGAGGGCTAAAGTCACGTGATGGCCCCTTTTTCCCATCATTTTTTGTCACATTTGTTCAAATGAAAAGAGGGAGAGAAAGACAAATCCCTATATCCGCCCATGCATACACCAGCACAAACAAGAAGACAACTCTAGCACGAGAAAAAAAGATTGTGGAGTTGAAAATGTCAAGGTTTGCGCTAAAATTTTGGTGGGTATCCCTCCCCATCTAGGTCATTTCAAATGATATTCTACGTGCTAGTTGACACCAAGATTTGTAAATATCAATAATGCCCAGGCATACGGACGGCTGAGGTTTGTTTTGATTACACGAGGATTGACCATTTCTCTCAAATAGAGCTCTTCCAAGGTTCTGCTGCAGGCATACATACAGTACGATTTCTCAAAACTGGCGTAGAATAGTGCGAAAACATCGACAAGGCCAATAAAAAAATTCCGATCTTCTCTCCTCGTAGAGCAAACTTAGAATCAGCACTTTCAACTGAGCCACCACGGCCAACAGCTGCCATTTCAAACCCAGATGTCGACTATGCTCCAAGGAGCACTTGACCAAGGATTGTTCCCTCAAAATAGGAGTAGACACCCTTAAGTGCGCCAATTGTAACGATAACCATACCGCAAACCACAGACAATGTAAGGTGTAAGTACCTAAACCTAAAAAACAGGCTGCACCAACATCAACGCCACCAACTTCCGTGAGTAAAATTTACGCACTATGTAAATATGTTTCGCACCCCAAACTAAAGAACACCAGCATTTAAGTAAGTTTAGAAAGCACTTATACGGCATTGAATGTCGTTTTTCTCGATTATGACGCAATCAATCTTCTACTGTTTGAAAACCAAATAAAACAATCTTATTCTTCCAATGTGTGCAGGTTATGTCCTTCTGTTTAGGGGAATGAAACGTACTAACATACGTAGGGCATACATATTACAGACACAGGTGGTTCATCTGAATATTGAGTTTCATTTTCTTAGCGAGGAGTGAGTTTTGTACTTTTTTTTTATTGGCCTCGACGTTTTTTTAAACACATCGCGTCGGAATTGGTTGTCCATTTTTCTATAGCATAAACCTTGCAAAAACGCCACTTTTGACTTTCAAGACTTACTTATTGGTTTGATCCTAGTACTTTACATCTTAAAATCGAAGAAAAAATGAGAGTGGTTATCACGATGACGTTTTTATGAACTAGCGCAATTTTTAATTCGCTAAATAAAACCATTATACAATTAATACTGCTTCCAAAAACTCTGAAACCCCCATTTCAAGCGGCCATTGATACGTTACAAAAGGTTTGAGAATTTTAGAGAGGATTGTGCTTGAGATGCTGATCTGTCCTTTCCTTCAACAGTGGTCCTGCGATGAAGAACAAAGAGATGCTAGCTAGAGAAAAAGAGCGCTCTCAAACAGAGGTAATCAATTTGAAGCAAAAGCTTGAGGCCGTCAAAACTCATCAAGTGGAGTTGGAAACAAGGAAGGCCCACTCTGAGAGTAAGATTCAAGAGCTTCAAGTGGAGTTGGAGGTATTTGCTAGACTTCCTATTTTGTTACTTAGAATAAAGCCGGCAAAGAGGTTACATGTTTTGATCATAAAAATAGCAAGGTGTGATAGCACGCATCAGTTACGTGCTTACTTACCGACGCGACACTTCAAAAGATCTCTGGAAGAAATGTTCAAATAAGTGAAAAACGGGCCTCGAGTTTCCTGAATAGAAAAAAACCTCCCAGCTGGAACAACCTTAGTTTAAGAAAATGACGTGCATTCTTAACGTAGAATCTACAATTTGTAACTGATGGGTCTGTCGCAAACTTCTACTACAGCGTTGTGGTGGGTTAATTCCTGTATAGAATCACAAGAAAACGAAATTGAGATCATCAGAAAGTTCCAAATCCACTCACAAACTCAATAAATGCGTTTAACAATATCGCAAGATGGATGGCGGTCGAATGAACGGGTTATAAGGGGGGGGGAGTCCTAATTGCAAGTTTCTAAGAAGGAAAAAGTGATTCATTCGGGACAAGAACGTTGTGATTTGATGGGACTCCCCCAATTTCACCCGCACACTCAACCGCCATCTTATAATTTTGTTGAATGCATTTATTGAGTTTACGTGAGTGGATTTTGTATTTTGTTATGCTCTCAATGTTGCTTTTAAGTGATATAACATCGAAATCGACCCACCCGTGACCGTCATGCACAGCTACCTCTTTATCACGTCGAAATTCGCGAACAGGGCTTCGTTTCACATTTTCTTTCGGAAATTGCATCAAAATGGATCCAGAGGTTAATGTATACCAACAAAGTTCGCTACAAATGTCTCTGTATACGATTTAAGCGGGGTCAAGCGAGAGTAAAATAGATGGTTTGAAACATATTTCGTTTTTTTTTTTTCAGGATGACGTCATCGTTAAAACCGTCTTAATATTCATCAAACGACTGTACCATCCATCACATTAAAATCCAGTTTTGCCTGGAACCAAGTTAAATGCAGTCGGGAAATGGATAAATGATGCTTACTGCTTACCCACCCTCACTAGAGTGCACTGAGAAAAATTTACTGTTGCCCTAACAAGACGCCTGTTCAATATTTTTATCTAACCACAAATTCTGGTAACTGTAACTGGAATTCTGGTTAGTCACCGGATGACCGGTTACTTCTACAAGAATTCCACTTAATTTAACCTTCATGTCCGTATTTTTCACACAGGATTCTGGTTGAATCAAAAGGGATTTTTTTTTCAGCGTACACAATTATTAGTATACGTATAACTTTCTTGCACCTGAAAAGACCGCTGATCCACCATTATACGTATTCTTTACTGTTAGAATAAGGAGGCAGAATTGGCACGTGAGATTCGGCTCAAGCAGGGAGCGGAAGAGGAGCTCAGGAAGGAGAAGAAGCAGTCACAGGCGCTGAACGAGGAAATGTTTCAGTTGAAGTCGCAACTGGAGTTGGCGAAGGTAGCCGTTGATGATGTCGAGGCGAATCTGAAGCAAGTTACGGTAAGTATAAGCTCTTTCTGGAACTTCCACGATTAACGATTACATGCACACGTTTGAGCGAGGAAAGGAGGAGGATGTGATGATTGCAAATCATCTAAGTACACCACTAAGTACCCGAAAACCCGTGGAATTAATAACGTAGCGTCAGCGTCAATCGACGCGTTGCAACTCGTTCCGAGAGGCGGGCCCAAGAATTATTTGTGCTCTTTCCTATCCCATTCGGATACATGTGTTGGAGAGGGACAGTGACAGCGGCTTGAGTCAAGTGATCCCCCCTCCCCCGGAATCATATTTTTCTAAATCTGAAGGAGTAGAGAGCGAGAAACGAAAATTTCTGGGATCGCCTTCGCTCATTTCAAGAGGTAGGCTATGATAGATATAGCTTTATTTGCTGTGGGTAATGAACCAAGAAATGTTAACTTTTGAGCGGCTAAGTAAACGAAACTTTAGAACCTGTTGAAGCTTGTTTAATGTTCCTTCAAGTTCTTGAAAGTAAGCAACTCAAAAATCTGAAAGCAAGTTCATTCAGCAAAGGGCGAAAATATCTGCCAGTCAGCAACAGACTCCAGTGAAACGCGCAGTGTGGCGACACTGCATTTGGTCCATTTTACGCCTTTCTTAATGCGACTTCTTTCCTGTTTTTCCGATTTAGGCTATCAATGAACACATCACGCAAAAAAATGAGGCCTTGTCGTCAACACTAATCAAATCTCAGACTGATCTCCAAAATAAATCTGTGAGCCTTGATGCTGCGAATCAGCGAATAGCAGCTTTGGTGGCGCAACTGAAGGTAAGTACACAAATACCCAATTTTTGAACACACCTCAAAATTTTGAAAAAGCTAGAAAAAAGAAAGAATGTTTTTAAATTTTCTGCGATACCAGTTCACGCCATGTAAGGCCAAAGATGAAACAAGCAGATAATACCATTGGAACAACAATCTTAGGCCCGTGTCACACCGAAGCGAACGAGAACGTGAACGCTGCGATAAAAATCCGCGCCATGTATTTTAATACAAGCGGCCACACCGAGCAAACGCGAACGTTTCGGCATTTCGCAAGGGTTTCAAGCGGTTTCGTCATTGATAGATGACTTCCACTGATGTAATGGGTAGATAATGACTGATTAAAGTCAATGCATCGTTTACACTGTAAAACAAGTTTTTTATTTTCTGTAATAATTCAGAACCATACATATGACAATAAAGTGACGCTCCACTTCCTTTCATCGAGGAATCAATGACATTAGAAATATTGGATAAAATAAAAGGAAACGTTTCTAATAGCACTGACTGTAAAATGTTCACGATTTTAGGAAGACACGTAACATGAACTACATTGATTACAATAGGACAAAGGCGCGAAGATGTGCCGTGCAGGATACGTAGCGTTCGCTCCGATGTGGCACGGGCTTTATAGGCAACTTCACGAGTTCGACCAAGTCGTGCGCCGTTTTTTTGTTTTGGAGACTAATCAGCTTACCATGAGTATGATAATGGCTAAAGGCGTTGAATGTCGGAACGATCCTTGGTAAAACAAAATCATCAATAAAATCTCCATCAGAGAGATAGTAGTTTTCATTGAACTCTTGGGTTTAATTAATCGTGATTTTTTTCTCTCATTCTTCATGCTTTCAGTCACTAACAACAGTACACATTTTATTTTCTCTTCTCTGGTTCATTGATAGATGCTGGAGGAGGATTTGAGGAAAGTGAATGGCGAGTTGAAAAAGACAAACAAAATGAGGGACACATTCCAGCGTCGGATTCAAGAGGCAGAAGCGAAAAACAGTTTGAGCTTGCAAGAGAGGGATAAACTGAGAATGCGATTAGTCGACATGGAAAAGGAAAAAGAGACGCTCGCTAAGGAGAAAGAGCAAGAGATGAAATCGCGGAAGGCTTTAAAGCTTGAGCTGGAGACGGTTAACAATAATCTATTGAAAGCTACCGGTGAGTGGTGAACATAATCTGAAAGCTGTTAAGATGCGTAAAGGGGTCTCCCCACCTGCGAATTTAAAAGCGCGAATAAACTGATTGAGCCAATGGGCTGCCTTGAAGTTGATAGGTCGAGTCCGATGTATCGACAACAAAGAGGCCCATTGGCTTGAGCAGTCAATTCGCGCATTTGAATTCGCAGATGGAGAGCCCCCTTAAGTATGGAGACGTAAATTCCGTTGCTATTTCATAACTCCGTTTAGCCTTTTTTGTAAAAAAAAAAAAAAAAAAAAAAAAAAAAAAAAACTTCGCCTCGAATGGGCGAATCAACGGGTATTTTAAGAACTTTTTACCTTCTTCCTTTAATTTTCTCCTCGCAACAATTTGGACCCTATCCTTAAGCGTTGTCAGGGAAAGAGCTTTGACCGTATGCTGGTTTTTTTTTTAAATATACAATAGGGGTGTTTGTGTTTCATAAATAGATTCTCTATCAAACAATTGAAAAATGGCACCAACCGCAACTCTTTCTCTCCATTCGTTCAAAAGATACGAGTGGTCAAAGTTTAAAACAGGCCTTGCCCCCCTATATTTTATCACGATTGAAATGCCGCGGCCGTATGGAGACAGTATTCACGGAAAATAAAAAGTTTTATTAAGAGCCAGTGATAGGCAAATAACCGAATAACAAATAATCACGAATAATTAACTAAAATTATTCGCATTATTCTCATGTTATTCCTACTAGTAAATCAAAGTTTTAACACTACCAGTCCTTCATCTTATGACATATGAATATGCTGGTAGTGTCAAAACTTCGATTTACTAATAGAAATAACATAAGAATAATGCGAATAATTTTAGTCAATTATTCGTGGTTATTCGTTATTCGGTTATTTGCCCATCACTGTTAAGAGCTACAAACCCACTATGTTTCAAATCTCTGCGACCCCCCCCCCCCCCCCCCGTTTAGGCGTACAGAAGAGCTCACTCTTCGTTAAGCATTTGTGCCCCCCCCCCCGCCTATTTTAATCTCGAGGTAGAAAAATATTGGAAAATTGATCTTGATGGTAAGTGAAAGATCTATTCGAAAGCTACAAGCCCCATCAAGGTCCAATCACGTCATCTCCCTTCGTTCGAAACGTGAGGGTTGGGTTTTTCCTAACGGAGGAACCTTAGGTATACTTTTATTTTTTTTTCTCCGAAGCAAAACCCCCGCTTTGCATATGAAAAGAAGGGGACCGCCGCTTGACTGAAACAAAATGGGTGTGCAGTTCTTGCACAGGCCTTTCATTTGCCGTCAAGATCTTTTTGTGCGGCTTACCTAGCTGATGGCTTTAAGAATCCTTAGGGTCGTGAGAACGTAAAAACATGGGGAAATTTTAGTCCTGACATGTTCCTTCTTACGATATTGAAATGGGCATTCCTCGTATTTCAGCTGCTAATCATGAAGAAATTAAGGATAGAAAGAACCAGGAGGAGATAAGGAAGGGATTGGAGGCTCATTTGGAAACTACGAGGGATGAGTTGAGCAAACTTAGAGTCATCTGCAATAATGTGGAGAAGGAAAAAGAAAAGTAAGTGACGCCGAACAGATGAAATTTTCGGTTGAGACAAAACTTAATTTTATCTTTAGAGAATGAGAACAATTACTACAGCAAATACATACATAGAACTCAGCCATTCCTTTAATAGGTGTCAACTTTCACTTGACTCTTAACCATGCGATGAATCGATTTATCCAATAGTTTCCCACCGAAAAGAAAAGTTTGTTGGAAGTGTGTGCCCAACAGCATCTATGTTTCTCCGAATAGAAAACAAATAAATCAAATTCAATTTTGGAGCAATGAAGGGAAGCATCAATTATGGCCGTCACCGAGTAAGGGTGACTTCCGCAACACCTGTTTTCCTAAATTGCTTCAAAATGGTAGTTGATTTTTGTTCATACTTTAGGGAAACATGATATTACTGGGTACTGACTTTCGACGTAGTTCTCCGTTAGTTGTGCAACTTTACAATTAATAAGGTTTCGATCGCAGTTGGGCAAATAGGGGCGGTAATTGATTACAGGATTACCGAGTGATCGTAACCGTCGTTTTTCCGGAGGGTGATATTTCGATAATCAGGTCTGATTTTTTAAAAGTCACCTGTTATTATATTTAATCGAAATGATCATGAAGTTTATTATAAATTTCGGAAGACGACCTTTAATTACCATCCAAAGGTTTGAAGATTACCGATTACCTAGTAATCGAGTAATCGATTACACTCCTCCACTTGCCCAACTCTGGTAAACAGTTAAATTGTGACAAACGTAATAAAAACAAATGACCAAGCTACAATGTTCCAGAACTATCGAATAATGACCTTTTGAAGGGAATTGGGTTCTTCACACATAAAAGAGGTAATATCAAAGGAATCAACAGCAGTTCTTCCTATACGTAGAGCCACTCTGATCTACAGAATATGTTGTTCTTCTCTTGACTTGTTCAAGGAGTTGTCGCGGCTCAAGACGAAGGAGTGTGGGTGGGTGAAAGATTTAAATACACCAAAGAACTGCCGAAAGGAACCAGCCGAATAGACTAGAATTTGGCCGATTTAGCCGGACAAAACTTTCCTGCAAAGTTCTCTCCACTTAGAAATTGATTAGAAAAGGTTTTGAGGGTCACTGATAGTCCAGTCAAATGGTCGAAAATAATGGCTTCACCTGGAAAAAAATGGTGGAAAGCGGGAGTTGACGTTTTTCGGTGCAGTTAGGTGTTCTTTTTAACATACTGATTTTTCACCCCTGTGAGGCCTGTGCTAAAGCCGCCATCTTGAAAATAAGAAGCCTAAAAACGGTTTTTTGCAAATATCTCGATTTCTATGCATTTTACGAGAAAAATACTTCAGTACTAAAATGTTGTACGCAAAATTTTCTACAAAAAAGATTCTATACACTTTTTACGTACAGCGCATAGTTTAGGAGCTAGGAGCGTAAGTAGATTTACCCTTTTTTCGGTCCCCCCCCGCGCGAGCTGCGAAACGCGCCCTAGGCACTCGGTGCATCACACCGCGCTTGTCTCCTCTCTATCTCAACGCACCGCATGCTTTATTTAGGGAAGAGGGGGTAACATTGGCACCCCAGGGTGTCCCTAAAGCACCCTCTAGTGCCCCCCTGAGTCCCCTCCCCTCCGTTGAGAGTTAAAACAGCCTATGTGCGCACGGGAATTGAGGGGTCCATTTTCCCCTTTTTTACCCGATTTTCGACGAAACTTTTTGCTTTCCCGCTTAAGATATAAAATTTTCATGCCGAATTCCAAATTGTAGACCAACAAAATTACCTCCCCCCCCCTTCCTCCCACCCACGCCCCTTTCCCCAAAAACCCCCCCTCTCCCCATAATTGCCGCGTTATCATCGTTTTGATAGCGGTTATAGAAAGAATTTGGGAAACCCTTTTTTTTGTTTGTTTTTTTTTTCCCCTTTTGGGAAAATTTTTTTCCCCCCCCTTTGCATAGAGGCAAAAATAATGACAAAGTTATGCTGTTCCTCTTTTTGAGCAAGATATATATTTCTGCGTAGATACTGAGGGATGGAGGGGGATCAATTTTATTTATCAAACATTTCTTTTAAGTTTAGAAATATAAAGAATTTTCTGTGAAAAAACTCTCTTCAAATATTATATAAAAACTCAGAACTGTCTGAATGTTTTTGCTCTTAATTTAAAAACGATCGAAAGTCAAAATGTTTGGGGTCAAAGTCAAAAACGGGGTTGGTATAGTTTATTAAAGAATAATGATAAGTTTACAAAAAAGGCGAAAAGTTCTGAATGTATACTTTGCACGGTTGTTTTCAAGCAACATTAAAAATTATGCATTATTGGGTAAAAAAATTATCGTTTTACATTTAAACACATGTAGGTCAAAGTGTAAAGTAGTATTATGCTTATGCTATGATCTTTACATCGTTGCATGGACAATTTTTATATGCAGTTTCTTTATTGGGAAAAAGAATAAAACAACGAGAAAAAATTTTTCCCGTTAATTCAACCGGGCGTCTGTTTAATATTTTATTTAACTGGAATTCCTGCTGTTCCAACAAAAAACCCAAAATTTTTTTAAAAGGATTTCCTGTTACTTGACCAGAATTCCTGGTGTAGTAACAGGGGTTCCTGTTGAAATAAAAGGAATTCCTTGTTAAAATAATAGGAATTCTGATGATTAAGTAAGTATTAAAAGGACGTCCGGTTACGGCAACAAGAAATTTTTCTCAGAGTATAGTTCTAAATGAGGGCAAGTCTGGTGAGAAAATCAATCTGATTTAACAAAAAATCAGTGACGGCTCGTGCCATGAGGCCAGGGGCGTGCCGTGGGGGGAGCATGTGGGTACCCTTGCCCCGGGCGGCACTCTCGGGGGGCGGCAAAATCAGGGTGAACAACCAAAAAAAAAGGTTATCAAATTTCAAAATGAATTTCAGAGGGCGGCACAATCAGTGTGTAACAAGCAAAAAAAAAAAAAGGGCATCAAATTTATAATTTTGTTCAAGAAGGGCGGCAAGATTGCATTCTTGCCCCCCCCCCCCTCTCTGGAAACCACGGCACGCCCCTGCATGAGGCAGTAACAGAGTCGCTCCATTTGAACCTACGTAAAATAACCGTTTTGCATCCCAGAGAAATCGATTCTTTTTCATAGATTCAAATGGCAAACGACACGGGTTTCCGAATGTCACGAGCCGCCAATGTATAAAATTATACTTCATTTACACAACTAGGAGAGAAAATAAAATACGCGCCAAATACAAATCAAACGGCTCTTGATACTTGATATTGTAAACATTTTGACTTTTGATCGTGTTTAAATTAAGAGCAAAAACATTCAGACAGTTCTGAGTTTAATTATATAATATTTGAAGAGAGTTTTTCTCACAGAAAATTCTTTATATATTCTAAACTTAAAAGAAATGTTTGATAAATAAAATTGATCCCCCTCCATCCCTCAGTATCTACGCAGTAATATATATCTTGCTCAAAAAGAGGAACAGCATAACTTTGTCATTATACAGGGTGTCCGAGAAATGAGTTCACACTTTTGCTGTGAGCGCCTGGTTGATTGTAAAAATCTGAAAAATTCAGGAATAATCTATTACCCCTAAGCGACTTCAGAGAAAATATCGGGGGGCTCCCACCCCCCTTAAGGGGGGGCGTAGGCCCCAAAATGTACCCCGTGTTGCCAATATATCGCATATTTCAAATGGCAGGGGGTATTTTTTATTTCATCATTCAAAAGAGCTCAAAAAACTGAGTAATTTCGTTTTTTCAGATTTTCGGTAGCCCCTCTCAAAACAAAATGGCGGCCAAATAGCTACCCCATACTTTAGAGGCCCATAACTTCGGTTTGAATCAATATTTTTTTCAAAAACTAAAATTTTTCTGGATCCTCAAAACGTCTTCTTTCCAATGATGTGCCATACTTTATCATTTGGTGGAAAAAAAGATGGGGCGCGGAGCCCCCCCAAAAATTTTTGAGTTTGGGGGGCTGTAGCTCAAAAAAGTCAAATGTAAAGGGGGGGTCGTGTTGTACATTAATCGAAAGGTCTTAAAAAAAGGAAGAATTTGGCGCAAACCCGAAGTTGCTACGATGCGTCTATTTAAAATGGCGGCCATTTAATCATTTGGGGGTGGGGGACCGTCCCCCCCAAATAAAATCCCTCCATCGAGTGATACACCAATCGAAAGGTCTTGGAAAGAGAAAGAGAATGGCGCAAACCGGACGTCAATACGATGCTTGTATCCAAAATAGCGGACGGTCAAAGTTTTTTGGCTTATGACCCTGCAGGCGTATAGCCAAAAAACTTTGACCGTCCGCCATTTTGGATACAAGCATCGTATTGACGTCCGGTTTGCGCCATTCTCTTTCTCTTTCCAAGACCTTTCGATTGGTGTATCACTCGATGGAGGGATTTTATTTGGGGGGGACGGTCCCCCACCCCCAAATGATTAAATGGCCGCCATTTTAAATAGACGCATCGTAGCAACTTCGGGTTTGCGCCAAATTCTTCCTTTTTTTAAGACCTTTCGATTAATGTACAACACGACCCCCCTTTACATTTGACTTTTTTGAGCTACAGCCCCCCAAACTCAAAAATTTTTGGGGGGGCTCCGCGCCCCATCTTTTTTTCCACCAAATGATAAAGTATGGCACATCATTGGAAAGAAGACGTTTTGAGGATCCAGAAAAATTTTAGTTTTTGAAAAAATATTGATTCAAACCGAAGTTATGGGCCTCTAAAGTATGGGGTAGCTATTTGGCCGCCATTTTGTTTTGAGAGGGGCTACCGAAAATCTGAAAAAACGAAATTACTCAGTTTTTTGAGCTCTTTTGAATGATGAAATAAAAAATACCCCCTGCCATTTGAAATATGCGATATATTGGCAACACGGGGTACATTTTGGGGCCTACGCCCCCCCTTAAGGGGGGTGGGAGCCCCCCGATATTTTCTTTGAAGTCGCTTAGGGGTAATAGATTATTCCTGAATTTTTCAGATTTTTACAATCAACCAGGCGCTCACAGCAAAAGTGTGAACTCATTTCTCGGACACCCTGTATTTGCCTCTATGCTAAGGGGGGAAAAAAAATTTCCAAAGGGGGAAAAAACACAAACAAAACAAAACGGTTCCAATTCTTTCTATAACCGCTATCAAAACGATGATAACGCGGCAATTATGGGGAGAGGGGGGTGTTTTGGGAAGGAGCGTGGGTGGGAGGAAGGGGGGGGGGAGGTAATTTAGTTGGTCTACAATTTGGAATTCGGCATGAAATTTCATATCTTAAGCGGGAAAGCAAAAAGTTTCGTCGAAAATCGGGTAAAAAAGTGGGAAAATGGACCCCTCAATTCCCGTGCGCACATAGGCTGTTTTAACTCTCAACGGAGGGGAGGGGACTCAGGGGGGCACTAGAGGGTGCTTTAGGGACACCCTGGGGTGCCAATGTTACCCCCTCTTCCCTAAATAAAGCATGCGGTGCGTTGAGATAGAGAGGAGACAAGCGCGGTGTGATGCACCGAGTGCCTAGGGCGCGTTTCGCAGCTCGCGCGGGGGTACCGAAAAAAGGGTAAATCTACTTACGCTCCTAGCTCCTAAACTATGCGCTGTACGTAAAAAGTGTATAGAATCTTTTTTGTAGAAAATTTTGCGTACAACATTTTAGTACTGAAGTATTTTTCTCGTAAAATGCATAGAAATCGAGATATTTGCAAAAAACCGTTTTTAGGCTTCTTATTTTCAAGATGGCGGCTTTAGCACAGGCCTCACAGGGGTGAAAAATCAGTATGTTAAAAAGAACACCTAACTGCACCGAAAAACGTCAACTCCCGCTTTCCACCATTTTTTTCCAGGTGAAACTACCATTTGACTGGACTATGATACCGATTATAAAGTTAGTTTTAGAGTAAACTTCAAAGGAAACGTGCACTGTTGCATTCTCCCCAAGAACCGGACTTGCACTCGGGTCCTCGCAAAGAACGCCAATCTTGAGTCGTAGCGAAGCTGGTGATCCTTTAATTACGAGATTCGTAACGGAGCGATCAATTTTGATTAGCCTGTTTCCAAAGCACAAGGTATCCTGGAGACTGAGTTGCTTCTACAGGGTGTTTCAGGTTGAACGTCGGAAACTTCTGGAGCCGATTATTCAAGTCAAAATAAGACCATTTATTCCTATGAACATGGGAATTAAAATGCTTCCCTTCAGAGCTGCAACTTTTCAAAGTTTAGACAAAAATTTGGTACTTCTGAAACTGGCTAAATTTATCGATAAAATGTAACTAAAATTTGGGACTGGGGGTGTTTTTAGGTTTGAGATTCATTAAAGCTTACAAATTAATCGTTTAGTAAGTCCACGTCTACTTTTCTGATAATCTTGAGCAATTAATGCCAAAAATTCTATGTAGCCGTTAAGATTTTTCAATTTTTTTTTAAAGAATCAGATTGCAAAAATCCTAATGAAGATTTTCAATCCCAATCATTTTTTCAGTGCGACGCGTTTTTAGTGAGATATTTGACGTTGAAGTTGGGAAAGTCAGAGCTTGACCACGGCGGGTGTCACGCAATGCAAGTACGGGTAAGCGCCTACATACAGCTTGTGCGGGTGCACTATGAGGGTAAGCACCTACATGCGGCTTGCGTGACACCCGCCGTGGTCAAATCGCTGACTTTCCCGACTTCAACGTCAATTATCTCACTTAAAACGCGTCGCACTGAAAAAATGATTGGGATTGAAAATCTTCATTAGGATTTTTGCAATCTGATTCTTTCAAAAAAATTTGAAAATTCGTAACGGCTACATAGAATTTTTGGCATTCATTGCTTAAGATTGTCAGAAAAGTAGACTTTGACTTAATGATTATTTATGAGTTTTAATGAATCTTGCACCTAAAAACACCCCTAGTCCCAAATGTTAGTAAAATTTTGTGGATAAATTTAGCCAGTTTCAAAAATACCAATTTGCTTTCCAAACTTTGAAAAATCGTAGCTCCAAAGGGAAGTATTTTAATTCCCATGTTGATAGGAAAAAAAAAGTCTTCTTTTGACGTGGATAATCGGCTTCAGATGTTTCCGACGTTAAACCTGAAACACCCTGTAGATATAAAGATTGGAAAGAGGATCGATGTGGTGCGAAGAACTCTTTAGGATACAGTTCATTACTTCCATTTTGATTCAATTGGAATCTACATGCAATCGCTGACAATCAGACAGTAATAGATTGATTGAGGGAGATCATTAAAATTACCTCTGAAAAAATGTCCTAAAGGTTGGAAAGGGAAGTCAGTAACTTGAGATGCAAATTAGAGGAAGTCACACAAGAAGGATCGAAGAAAGAATCAGCGATAAAAAGTTTGAAGAAGGAACTCGCAGAATACAAGAGGAGCTTGAGCAATGAACAGACCTTGTTGGATGCGGTGCGGGCAGAGAAGAACAGTTTTTGCAAGCATTTACACGATACTGAGGTAAATTTCTAACGATTACAATGCCTGCTGAGTACATTGTACGCAGCTTACAGTAAATAGAGCTCACTTTTTGTTTGATAATGTAGAGTACGAGCGAGCCATGAGGATCATTCGAGCACTGAAAGTTGTCAATGACGTTGAATGCAACCGTAAAACGAATGTCCTCGTACAACAATAAAATTACGACAAAATAAGGTGGATTTCAGAGTCTACAACAGGTTTCCTCTAAAGAAAACTAATTTGTTTGCGTTTTTATCTATTAAAGGAGGAGTTGGCTGCGTTTAAGCAGAAATTTAAATTATTGAATCATCAATTGGAGCAACAAAAGGAGGATATAAAAACGAAAGAGTCTCAGCTAATTAAAGAACAATCAAGTGAGTATGGCCAAAATATTGATCCGAAAGCCTAATATTTTTGTTTTATATTGAGGAAGACAGTCGAATCTTAGGATTTAAGAAGGCGCTCAGGTACACTGTTATTGTAGGACCCGTAATCGAATGTTTGAAGCAAACTGCTGAAAGTCTACAGGTCCACTGAGCTAGCTACTGGATTACTTCGGGGCAGCTCACCAACTTAAAGCCCTGAGGCTGTAGATAAACCGACGGAAGCGTAGCAGCCACCTACTACCCGACCAAAGCTTTCGTGCTGACCTCAACTACGGGTTCAGGTACCGATGAGTGGCCGGATGTAATTGGTTACGATCTAAAGCTTCAAACATCAGCATTGAAGCTGTTCGGTAAACTTACTAAACTACTTTGGCTATGAATATTGATCTTGAATGTTACGTATTCTAGAGTCGGGAGGTATAAAGCTACTGTGTAGTGTATTTTATGGTGCCGCAGCTTCAACGGGTGTTCAAACATTAGTAAGGATAGAGGATATCTTAATAATTACCTGTGCGAAAAATATGAAATTACCTGCTTAATGTTATAACATAAACAGAAATATCACAGGCCCACGCCTACCTTCATTGATGTATGGTTTACTCTTAGGTCGATCAGAAATATCGAAATTCGCAATTTGATTTTGGGTGATGAAGTTCAGCTTCAATATCACAAGCACCATTATCAGATATTTTCCAAAATAGATCAACTTTGAACGTTTTCAACAAAAAGGTATTCGCCTGTTTTTGAACAACACAACGCACACAAGTATACAGAATTTTTTGGGACAATCAAGGGATTTTGTTAGTTGAGTTTATGGAACAAGGCTCAACCATCAAGTGTGGCAAATATCGCGAAACACTCAATAAATTGAGGAGAGCAATCAGAACAAGCGTCGAGGAAAACTCTCGAGAAGAATCAACGCAACGCTCCTTCACGATAATGCTCGCCCTCACAGTGCCGCCGAAACTGTTGCGTTGATTGGAAAGTTTGGCTGGGATATTTTGTCACATGCTCCCAAGAGTCTGGACCTTGCCCCTCCAGATTTATCACCTATTCCCGGAGCTCAAGAAGAATCTTTGAGGTGTCAAGTTCCAGTCAGATGACCACCTGAAGGATACCGTGATGAATTTTTTCAAGTCTTTATACCGAGAGTTTTTCGCCCAAGGTATTGAAAAACTGGTTCATCGCTACGAAAAATGTATCAATCTGGAAGGAAATTATGTGGAAAAGCCGTAAAAATGGAATACTTCAAAAATAAAATGTATCTTTTATTTTAAAGTTTTGCGTTCTTCATTCCAAGTGTCAAAGTTACTTTTTACTTCCCAACTCAGAAGTTGGCGGGGACTTTTTCGACACGGGTGTAGAAATATAGCTTTTTCTCCTACAAAAATTGCTCAAATTTCAAAAAACAAAAATACCGTTGGAAAGCTGAGAATTTGTCGGATTTCACCGTATAAATGAAATTTTTTTAACACCAACAGGGTTAGAGATAAAAAATAGGGAAACTTATAAGTTGAACGCACCTCGTACTAAACTACTTTGGCTATGAATATTGATCTTGAATGTTACGTATTCTAGAGTCGGGAGGTATAAAGCTACTGTGTAGTGTATTTTATGGTGCCGCAGCTTCAACGGGGTGTTCAAACATTAGTAAGGATAGAGGATATCTTAAAATAATTACCTGTGCGAAAAATATGAATAACTTACCTGCTTAATGTTATTTAACATAAACAGAAATACCGACAGGGCCCACGCCTACCTTCATTGATTGTATGGTTTACTCTTAGGTCGATCAGCAATATCGAAAATTTCGCAATTTGATTTTGGGTGATGAAGTTCAGCTTCAAATATCACAAGGCACCATTATCAGATATTTTCCAAAATAGATCAACTTTGAACGTACTTTCACAAAATAACAATAACGATGGATAGAATTGTTACGCAAATGGGTTACGACGGAATTTCATTAAAAACTTCCAAATCAGCATTTCAGTGGTCAAAAACTGAATACAGTTTTTCTCGCACGGTCAGAAATTGATTTCAAATATTACATTAACAAATACGAAATTTACTCCATGACTCACAAAATGACTTTAACGTTTAAGGCGTAATGGCGGAGCTAAGCTGGTACCAGGAGAGATTCCTATCTAATTTGAGGCTTATGTCTGTGTGTGTCAATAAAGATAGTTACAAATCACATATGATCCCCCCCCCCCCACCATGACTCCTGCAACCGTAATCAGCTCCGCCCATTAAAAACAAAGGTAGTGGAGGTATGCAGGTATCACGGGAGATTTCTATCTAATTTGCTTCTCTCTTTCTTCAGGAAAACACAGAGGCACAAAGGAAAGCTTCAAATTAGATACGAAATATTACTTACCTACGGTACTAGCGTAGCTCCGCCACTAAACCTTAAATTTTGAAGCCATTTTGGAGTCCACGCGTGAATTTCGTGTTTTTTTTCGCAAGCTCATCGTCATTTTCGTTGGTTTTGACGCAAGAATTAACTATCCTATCACAAGTAGCAAAAGTTAGCAAGAGCCCAACTATTGCAATGGGAGCTGAATAGGGCAATAGGGGCTTTTTGAGAGCTGCTTCAGTTTGGAGCTCCGATTGCAATAATTAAAAGCGTCATCTTTGAACTAATTTTTAGACCGTGAGAGCTGAAATCAGTTCGTAAGACAAATGATTGAAGTATTCAAAGAGTGTTGACAGTTTTTTCTTTTTCCACGGTAGACGCAGATTTCAATTCTAGCCATGAACCCGACGGTGATTTTGTCATATCCTTATGATTTAGATTCCTACAAGGAGACATTGTGTTCCCAGGATTCCCTCTTAGGTGCTCACCCCGGGTAACATGGTTTACCGAATAGACATTCTCGGTCGCATTTAATTGAATAACCGACCGCAACGTTTTGGTCAACAGAATCGCAGAAAATTGAAAAGGAGAAGGAAATTTTGAACACAGACATTCTGAACAAGCATGATGAACTGAAAGATTTGCGACATATGGTGACTGAATTGAAGAATCAAGACAAGAATCTGAACTCGATCATATCTGAGCTTTGCCGGGAAAAGAAGCAAGGAGAAAAAAATTTAGAAAAGGTGAGTTCGTGATAACTTTTCTTTATACAGGGTGGCCAGAAAGTGACTACACACCCCTCATCACTTTTTTTCTAATTGAGATAAATGGCTGCGGTTTGGACCATTCTCATTTATTCCGGAGGCGCTATCTGAGGAGGCTATTTTCGATGAGCCCCCATCCCCCACCCCGGGGGGGGGGGGGGGGGGGGGGGTCAACTTCACTTTCTCTTACGGCACCTCCTATCTTGTGATACATCGTTTAAAAGGACATCAAATTCCAAGACTTTTGGCGCAAACCGCACCTCGATATCGATTTTCGTTTTCGATTTATCAAAGGTCCAAGTTCGATATGGACCAATTTTCAAAAAATCATTACTCCTATTTGAAAAGTCGGAATCTAAAAAACTGAAAAACTCCAAAACGCAAGTCCTTTTCAGAAAAAAATACTGACTTGACACAAAATTAGTCAAAGTAAGGATTTCGAGCCCCCGGAAATTTTCAACGTCTTTGCCCCCCGAGGGGAGCTGTCAGAAAAATTCCTTGAGACGACCCCTATAGAGTGATACATCGACCGTAAGGACACACCAAACTGAGCATTTTGGCGCAAACCGGAAGTCGATATCGTTTACACATTCGAGATATCGAATGCCGAAGGTCGATTTACAAAATTCGATATCTCGAATGTGAAAACCAAATTTTGAACAAATTTGTTAGAATTGAATTATTTTCTGAAAAGGGATTGCGCTTTACAGTATTTTAGACACCCTTTTTTTTAAATTCCGACTTTTCAAAGAGGAGTAATGATTTTTTGAAAATGGGCCCAAATCGAACTTTGACCTTCGATAAATCGAAAACGAAAAAGGATATCGACCTTCGGTTTGCACCAAAAGTCTTAGAATTTTACCTTCTTTTCGAATGTCAAATAAAAAATTGGGGTCCCCATTTGAAGTATTGGATTTAGGGAGGTCCTACCCCCCTGGGGCCCCCAAATCGGTGACCCCAAAAGATGTCCCCCTTAAAATAATCGAACACGTGTTTCAGCGTTTTCCGAAATTCGGAGCCGTTCTCGAGATATTCGGCCTGGCTCCTTTTTTAATTGACACCCTGTATGTACTCGATAACGAAAACGATACCCAAAACGATCCGATCCTCCGTAATCACCTCCTAGGAACCGAGAGGTGTGTGGAGTCACTTTAAACTTTCTACCACTATTTATCAACACATAATTAGGCGTCGGTTTTACATTAATGATGATGTGTCTGTCAACCCTTGCCCAGCATTGACCATTGTCATTTTTTTCCCTAATTTCCACAGATGATTAACGAAAGAGATCTGCTGAACATTCAAGTTATGAAAAAAAATGAAGAATTAGAGATTACTCATCAAAGGATAGATGTGTTGCAGGACTCCCTTCAAAAAGGCGAGGTGCAATACGCTCAGCGGATCGATGATATTCGACTCCTCAAACTTGAAGTTGTCAAACTAAGGTAACAATTTCACCAATGATGCTCGTTTTCGAAATTTCCGTGTTACGATGAAAAGTTGCGCCAGACCGCTACTTCGACGCTAAGCACAGAATTTTGGGTGAAACCAAAACTTGAAGGATGTTTCGAACTTCATTTTGGCGTCTCCAAAATATCCAGGGGGCGCCCCCCCCCTTTTGCCACACCCTGTATAAATTCAAAGAACATTTCTTCCGAGTTTCTCATACATAAAAATAAGATCAACTTACTGGAGAACAGTAAAGTCATCTATCACAGAGTAAAACTACAACTACGCACGTTGGTGTTTGGTGTTTGCCCCCTCTCACCAGTCCTGTTTGTTCCAAAGCCAGTCTGTAAGAAATACGAGGGTCGTGTCAAAAGTAAGTATCATGTTTTTTTTTAAAAAAATCTATTAATGCTGAAATAAGTCGGTAAAAAGGTTTCGATGCGCAAAATCCTCAGCTTTTCAATGGTTTTTTGGGATTTTTGATATCTTCAAAATTAAAAAAATGGCGGCGGTTTTTCTGAGACAACCTACCGTTGTCGCGTGCCCAAAATGTTACGCTACTGTAATGTTACGATAACGCGCGCCCTCACACTGCCGGAACCACGCAATCATTGTTACAGACATTTAAAAGGGAGATTTCTCCCCACCCCCCCTATTCTCCGGACCTAGCACCTAGTGACTTTCATCTTTTCCCGCGTCTAAAGCTTGACCTCGGTGGTAAAAGTTTCGCGAGTAATGCGGAAGTGGTAAACGCGGTAGACACTTGGATTAAAAATCAAGAAAATGAATTTTTCTCCACAGGAATAAGAAAGTTGGTGCCGCGCTACCAAAAGTGTCTTAAAAGAGGCGGAGACTACGTCGAAAAATAAGGTTAGACGCTTTTTAAGTAGAATTAATTTATTATGTTTATGTTCTTTTTGCTCTCTTCAACACAATCCATTTTTCTTGTCTGAATAAATCATCCGAGTGCGTAAAATTTTGGGCACGCGACAACGGTAGGTTGTCTCAGAAAAACCGCCGCCATTTTTTTAATTTTGAAGATATCAAAAATCCAAAAAAACCATTGAAAAGCTGAGGATTTTGCGCATCGAAACTTTTTTCCCGACTTATTTCAGCATTAATAGATTTTTTTAAAAAAAAACATGATACTTACTTTTGACACGACCCTCGTACAAACTCTCTTTACTCCTGTCCTCCACAGTCTAATTTAACTTGAACTTTGATTTGATCAATAGAATTTTGATTTGCTCATAATATGTCACATTGCAGATCGGAAAAGGTTACCTTGCGAAGAAGTCTGTCAAATTTAGCTGATTCTAGGCAACACATTTTCAATTTGGAGCGAGATTTAGCGACAGAAAGAGTCAAGTGTCGCGCTCTTGAGGAGGAACTTCAAAATCCGTTGAACATTCATAGGTGGAGAAAATTAGAGGTGACAAAATCTTACTCAAGTCGAATAAATTATGTCTACCTCAATAGTAGAATCTGTAAAGCGCATCTGAGGGCTTTCCCAGGCAAAAATAATGCCTCTTTTAATTCCGAGCGTTAATAGATTAATGGTCAGAGTCTCCATTACCAAGGTCCATACACATAAGGTCTGGCCGGTAGCGCCAACGCGGGAAATCCAAAGTTTGGGAACCCATACCCCCATTTACTTTAACATTCTTCCCGAGTTCACCGCCATCTTGGATCAATGGTTTTAAATGGAGAAGTGGTTCCCAAAATGTGGACCAACGAGGGGTGCCGAAAGCTACCGGCCAGACCTTACGTATATGGACCTTGATCAACACTACCGACGTGGGTAAACAGGGTGTTACGGAGGAGGCTAAAGGAGCTACTAAACCTATGCTTTCAGCACCAATAGTTAGAATAAGTTTGACAGCAGCAACGTCTAAATTTTGATCACCACTATGATACGGTAGATTAGATAGACTAGAAATAAACAAACCTACGTTGTGCCAGCGGGAACGGTGAGGACCGCTGTCATGTGGAAGGGGGGGGGGCGACAAATTAGCCCCTTCGGCGGAATTCGGTGACGTTTTTTGTGGTGATGGAGGACGTTGCAAGGTGTACAATAGGCCAGTTCTTGTTCATTTTCCAAGGGAAAATGGCATTGCTAAACAAATTCAAAACACGTTTAGGCTTATAAAAAATAATTTCCCAAACGCGGTTTGCTCCAAGAGATAGCAAAAAAAATGAGCTTTCATTTGACATGGTATAAAATGAATCCTTTTGAAGAATTAACGAAGTTACCTCCGATCATTTTTCGATTTTTTAAGGGTTTCAACTTTTACAAAAAACAACGTAAAGATCAGGGGCACGCACGTCGCGTCGCGTCGTAACGTAGTAAAAACGTACAACAAAGTAGCTCTTTTCGCGTTCTCTTGAGTAACGTAAACAGCGAGTTGGGGTTACCTTTCCATTTTTGAGGTGTAAACGCTCTAAGTTGCCACGGAACTGAATCATCGACCTATACACGATGGAATGAAGCTGGAAAGGAAGATACTTGCTGTCCAAACGGCTTGAGAGAGCTGCTTACCGGGGGTATTTTTTTGGCACTAAATTAGAATTTTTCAGTATCTCGGTCCATCAAAAGCTTCAACTTTCGGGAAGAATTACGTCTCTAACAATAGAATTGTAAAGACTACTTTCTCGTTCATTCCTGAAGCTTTTCAGGACATGACAGTTTCAGGTTTGTAGAGGTATGTGTACATTTTTAATAGGTAATAAGACTCAATCAAAACTTGAAGCCTTTGCATGATTATTAGTGATCATGCTACAATACGTCAGGCATTTTCCTCAACAGCTATTGAACTAATCGAAAGATCTTGATCTAGTCTTCCAGAATCTGTAATGATTTTTGAGAATTTGTGAAAAGGGTGGTCACAAGGGCCAATTCAAAAATGTCCAAAAATCCCCAATAAGTCAAAAAATTAGGGGTTTTTGGAAAAAAAAGTACGAGAGCAAAACTGTCAATATCTGTCCAAAAATTCTCCCCTTTTGAGCTACAGCCCCCTTAAGTTTTAAAAAATTTATGCTTTCGTTGGATAGTGACCACCCATAATGTACCAACCGTCATGAAAATTGCTGTCTCGAGGTAATTATACGTCTAGAATCCATCACTGATCTCAAGAATTTGAGTCTGACTGTACTTTTCCGGCAGTTTTGGAAATTTACCGGCACAAATTTTAAGTTACGGATCAAAAATCTGAAAAATAATTACTAAAATCAGATGTGAAAAACTCTTAGAAAGATTTTTGGTAATCTCTATTTTTTTTCGATACGACGCGTTTTGAGGAGGATAATTGCTGCACAATGTGTAAAAGTCAGTGCTTCTACTACAGCGGGCGGCTCTAAGAGGCAGCAAAGCGGCGGGTTGCATACTTTACTGCCGCTCTTCATGGTAAAAGCGCTGACTTTTCCACTTTGTTCAGCGCTTATCTCGCTTAAAACCAGTAGAATCAAAAAGATGCAAGGGACTAGAAATCTTTTGCAGAGTTTGTCTCATCTGATTTGAGAAATTATTTTCGAAATTTATAATCCGTATCGTAAAATGTGTGCTATTAAAGGTAAAATATTGCCTGAAAAATACCGTCAGACGTCATTTCTGAAGACCATTAATGGATTTCACAAGTAAAATTATCGCGTAAAACCACTTTTCATGACATTTGTTTCATGATGATGGTCGCTATTCTAAAAAAAAGTACATTTTTTAAAACTTAAGGGGCTGGCTGAAGCTATAATGAGGAGCATATTCCTACACACATATTTAGAGGGGGGGGGGGGGGGGAGTCTGATTTAGACCTCTAGAATACATGATTACGAAGACGACATATGTTTCTAATACACCCTGTAAAACCATAAGGAATATTAGACCCAACAACGTTCAAATTAGCCGTGATTTCATCTTACTCACGATCAAAATTGAAGCACTCTCATTTTCTTTACGTCGTAGAGGGTACTTTATTGGAGCTTCACCTGCCACACATGACCGCACGCTACTGTTAAGTCTATACAGGGTGTACCAGACCACCCGGATAGGGAATTTTTCTCGAGAACTACTGAACCAAATGATTTGAAACAAAAAAGTCAATAAGGAACTGACCCTAAATTTTCCGTTTTCTGTATTTTTAGAAGCCCCCGATAGCCCATTGGTGGGTTTTGGGGGGGAGGGGGGGCTCAACACATTTTTCAAGTTTTCTCGAAAAAGTCTCCAATAAAGGCACCTAAAAAAGTACACGTTCGTAAATTAGAGGCAATTGGCGACATTTCTGCTCCTATAAATTTTTTCTAAAAACCCCGAATTTTTTGAGTTATAGGGGCTTTTGGAATCTTTTTGAATCGGCCCTTGTGACCACCCTGTTCACAATTTTTCAAAAATCATTACAGATTCTGGAAGAACATATCAATACCTTTCGATTAATGTGCCACATGTTACCTTTCAGTAAAAAAAAAATGTTTTTCGCCAAATCAAAATTTTGGAGCTTCAAGGGGCTCAAACCACTGAATCGCGCCAAATCTGCAATTGAAGCCCCCAACTTTTGATTTGGCGAAAAACACTATATTTTTTTACTGAAAGGTAACATGTGGCACATTAATCGAAAGGTATTGATATGTTCTTTCAGAATCTGTAATGATTTTTGAAAAATTGTGAACAGGGTGGTCACAAAGGCCGATTCAAAAAAATTCCAAAAAGCCTCTACAACTCAAAAAATTCAGGGTTTTTAGAAAAAATTTATAGGAGCAGAAATGTCGCCAATTGCCTCTAATTTACGAACGTGTACTTTTTTAGGTGCCTTTATTGGAGACTTTTTCGAGAAAACTTGAAAAATGTGTTTGAGTCCCCCAAAAACCCCCCAATGGGCTATCGGGGGCTTCTGAAAATACCGAAAACGGAAAATTTAGGGTCAGTTCCTTACTCAATTTATTGTTTCAAATCATTTGGTTCAGTAGTTCTCGACAAAAATGCCCTATCTGGGTGGTTTGGTACACCCTGTATGTATGTTACGAGTGATATCATTTATTTTCATCTAAGTAGGTATAACTCCCATTTTAATTTTTTTCAGGGATCCGATCCGGAGTGTTTTCAATTAATCAATAAAATGCAGCTGCTCCAAAAGCGAGTTCTTTCAAAGACTTCAGAGGTGGTCGAGAAAGAGGCGCAGCTTAAGGAGGCAGAGCAGCTGTACACAGATCTTAGGACGACCCTCTCTCGACGACCACCTCCAGAACTTGCGGACAAGTTCAAGTCAAGTCAACTCTTGGTCCAGCAAAAGAATAAGAGAATCCAGGTGAGAACTTGGCGAGTAAAGACCTCAGCTATCGTCAACATGTGGTTAGTCCAACGTTATACAGCCTTGCAGCAAGCGCAACATTATATTCTGTTTGACCGCTCCACTTTCATCAAGAAAGAGTGCTTAAAAAATAAAAAATGGCACGAATAAACAGCGGCCATGTAGGATTTTTTTTTCTTTTCAGTTTTCCTTTGAATATAAAAGTAAAATAATCTTCTTCAAAGCTTAGTAATCAATGAATCAAGCTTAGGTAATTATAGGAAAATAATTGCTATATATGCGCAGAAACTTCATCATGCGGCTACTGTGCAGGATGTAAAAGATGAGGATGTCCTTAAAGGGGGCAGACAAGGGGGTCACTGCCCCATAAATAAAATAATTCAAAAACTTCAACTGAATTTACCGTATCCGTACATAATTCGAGTATTTTTTCAGGCCCTGACAGGTCAGCTGGAAGCAGCAGAGGCACAAGCCTCAGAGTACAAAGTAGAAATAGATAGATGCCGACATGAACTGGACGCTTACAAGAAAAAGTTCTATCAACAGGCAAGTATAGATCATTAATTGCGTTGGTGAGCTTGGAGAACATAAAAAATACTCAAATAGTATTGTAAATAAAGGGGAGCATTCACTACCGAAATGTGGGTTTAGTATTCAGGTATCTGATAGATCTGGCAACGCTTTAATTGGACTTTTGTAATGACGTAAAGAGTGGGATTATCGGGGATGACATTGCATCTGAGTTGATAAAAGGGTCCGAACCACTAACAACGTCAGCGAGAAAGCGAAATTATTGTAAGAATAAGTGAGCTTGGATTTGTAAGATTGTTAGAGAGTGCTGCAGCGCTGGTCAGAGTCCTGGCAAGATTGAGTCTAGAAGTTAGAACCTCAGTTTTACAGAGATTGCTCTTAAAACTAGAGTTTGAAATACTTAAAAACTGATAAAATTACAGATGTTTGACAGTTTCTTCAGCCTCTAGAGACTGCACCTGATTTGACAGCACACACAATTATTTTCAGAGATGTACTTACTGTACGCAATGAATCCGAAATTCATGAGCATAATTGTTTATACAACATGAATTTAAGACGTTTTTATGGACCTTGAGATCTAAAACATTGACAATAATCAGAACTTTAACCTGAGTAACTCGAAAGGAAAAAATTTGAACTTTTTCCACGTTTACATCACCAAGAGGAACTTAGAATTTATGGTTTTAAACCATAACAGGGAGCACCACCTTGATAATAATGAAAATGAGGGATACAACTTTGTCTTTCTCTCTTTTCAGAAGCTTGATGCCGGCAAGCCTCGGCAAAAAAGTGTAGACGAGACCTCACCTGTAATGGCGATGAATTTAAGCGACAAGATTAGAAATGAGTCTGAGAAACCGAAGTCTTCCAAAACTGCCAAAATCGCAGGTGGAGGGTTTAGCATGATTTTAACTCCACCTCGAACTGTGAACAAATCTTCCACCATTGGACGGATTAAATAATTCTTCTTGTTTTGTAAAGAGCCCGAGATTGTATCAAATGTTGTAACTTGATAATATGCAATTCCATCAATTCGGCCTGATGGGGGCATCCCATAGGGATCAACGAAATTAGGGTCACATGGCCCAGGCTTCCGAGCTCTTAGATCATTTTCCTCTTTTTCTTTTGGTGGAGGACAAGCTAAAGCAAGTACCTGTGCAGTATACACCAAAGTTGGGCAAATGGGACTCAAATACCAAGGCAGAACTGCAAATTACTTTTTGTAACCATACTGACTGTCCAAGACAGTTTTCAAACTCGAATGTAAATATAGTTTATGCTAGTTTACAAAAATTACTATGGATTAATTTGTAGAGTGATTACCGACACAATACTAGGTACTTACCCTTGATTTTCGAAGAGCAGGTCCAGATCTCACTTCCATAACAGTTTGCAAACTATCCAAATCCCAATTAAAAAAATTGTTCAGCAGTTCATTATACCTTGGCAGTCAAGTCCCATTTGTCCAACTCTGGTCTGCACCTACTACAAGCTGTTTCAAAAGCTGGTCCTGCTTTGGAGGGTTGCAGTTTATGCTGGTGAATTGTGAAGGGAAGTAACTCTTCCCATACCAATTTTTTAACATGAGAAAATTCATTAGTTTACTCCAGTTTTCAAGGTCTCTGCATTATCTTTTTCTTTTCTTTTTTCTCTCCTTTTTTTTTTTTTTTTTTGCATCATACTTTGACAGGTAAGTTAAAAAACCTTTCATGTAAAATTAAAGTTTTTCACAATTTCTATCTCTTAGTAATTGTTTGCTTGAATGAGAAAAAAAAAATTAAATGTTAAGGACCTACTATGAGAGTGAAACATTGTTACCAAATGAACAGAAACAACAAGATCACAGCAGTACTTAGAACATAGTTATTCAAACAGGTGAATTAGCAGCTCATTTTCCTGGATACCGTAAAATCTCCTTACTTAGGGGAGTGTATCAGTTTCGTGCTGGTGATAATTAACTAAAACTCCCCTGACGTATTCAAATTTTAGTCCCCTGTCCAAAATCAGGGGATTTAAGGGTGCCCTTTGCTCCGATAAAGCTACTGTCATTTTTGACCATCTAAAAATAAGATGGTAAAATACTCCCTTTCACCTTTCAAGCATAGAAGAAGGATGAACAAAACGAATGATTCCAATCAATTCATGACAGAACCATACCATAAAGCTATTTTGAGTGATGGACACGGACAAGTAGCGAGGCTAGAGATCGACTCAGATGAGTTGGCCAACGAGTTCATGCTGTTTGTACACAGTGAATCGGTTTGTGACTTCTGCACATCAAAATTAACATTGCCACCAAAGAGAGATGTTTTCGCGCAAGTCGCAACACTATAATCATTGACCAACTCATCTAAAACAAACTTTACCAAATACATCATAGGAAAACGGTTGGTAAGGAAAGAGTTTAGGCTCGCAGCAACCCAACTATGCACAGATATGTTTTGGACTTACGTACAATTCATCAGAAATAACCCTACCTGAAGTACGAACAACTGCATGAGTCCTGCATCCTTGATTTGAAGCAAAGCCATGATGCATAACGCCCAAACCTTTCTGTATAATGAGGGAACAAAGGAATCGAAAAGAAAGCGTCGGTTATTTTAGAGCATAATATGGGATGCATAAAACTAGCGTTACAGGACTTGTGCCACTGCTGGTGCAAAGAGTCTCCACTTGAACTCCTGGAACCCAAAAAATAGAATTCAGCAGACTCTACTTCTGTACTTTCAGATGTGGGGTAAAAAATGCTAAAAATAGAGGTACTTTGACTTACGTTCATGGAAGATGGCAGATGACCACTAAATTTGACAGCTTAATACAGAAGTTTCTGTTTCAGCACACCGATTACGATGTGCAGGGACACAAACACAGCTACAATACAGGGAACCAGACGAGCTGTTCGAGCTCGTTTCACGAAAGAAGGCCGACGACAAATCACGCTGCTCGCTGCGCAAAGACATGTTTGAATTCTAGCAAAAACAAAGACCCGTCTTAGCACAGTAAACAAACCCATCTATCATAGGCCAACTTTCGTGAAACGAATTCTATCTGCCATTTTTCACGGAACAAGCTTATTAACCACCATCAGTGGTGTCACGTGCATTCTGGGAATGCTGCACTTCATCCATTGAATAATGTGCAAGATATCAACTCAAGGCAGAGCAATGTGCACCTCCAACAGGTTGACCTTTTCCACGGGTTAGAATGAACGGAATACAATATTCTCAAATTTCACAGATGCCACTGATCAACATCCAGGCCTGATATTATCCAACGAAAAGTGAGAAAAATCTAGGGATAACGAGGGTCTTGAATCTTGATAGAAAAAAGCACTACAGCCAAGGGAAATGACCGAGTTCAACTGTGCCTTTTCTGCTCCTAAGGACTCAAAGTCTCAAAACAAGAGAAATGGCAGGTGACAACTCGCCTGGTTTCCAGCGTTTTCAGAATTCAAGGTGCATTGTTATTTGGCACAATGAAGCCAGTACGCAAAATAACAACTTTGCCCATTGCCTGGTGGAAGACTGAGCTGTCATCTGGCTATCTTAAGGGAAACGGGGTTTCCTGACAGAGAATGAGACTGTCGAAACAAGAGAGAAAAGAGGAACATCACTCTTATTCTACCTCATGCATCTTGCAGATTCAGGATACATAGGTAGAGGCTGTTTCAGATAGCTTCGGTTCTGACAGTTCTTTCTCTAAATGTGCGGAAGGACAATATCAAGTCTTTAATTACGTTTTAATGTTAATATTCACTACTTACGACAGTTAACCGAGTCTATTTTGTGGCAAAAGGTTATACTTATTCACCCAGTGAGTGGCGTCAACGTTTTTACACATGTAAACAAAGAGCTGTCAGAACCGAAGTTATCTGAAACGGCCTCTACAGAGGACTGAGCGACTGAGCTATCAATGCCAGCATACAAAGGCTGCAGGTGCAGATAAGATAAGATTATCAAAATAAATAACTTACGAATAACAATGGCAAAGACAAAGCTGTACGAGAAGAGCAAAAGTGGTGGAGTAGCGATGAAAGAAATTTTCTAAAAGGCTAGGATTGGAGCCACCAAATAATATCTTTGGGAGCCACGACCGTGTTGGAGCAGGAGCACAAATGCAACTGAGAGTTCTAAACAGAGTTGCCAATAGTGGCTAGATTCGACCACACGTGGACTATTTTGATAAGAATTTAGCCACGCTTCCGCCTCCGTCGCGTCGCCGTCGTCGCGGATCCTCCATCCCTATCCACAGCGTGGCTAGTAACCAACTCGAAAACTGTCCACGCGTGGCTATTCTACCCCGTCCAAACCTGGCAACACTGGTTCTAAATAGCCCATGCTATAACACGGCAACAAGAAGGTGAAGGTAAGAGAGAAACAGATTGATAACTTACCATAGACTTCTTATTATATGACTATACTATTGTTAACTCAATACCATGTTAACTGATAGAAAAGAATTGACGGTGAAACGAGGTAGATCTACTAGCTTACTAGAAACAGAAGAGCGTCTTCGGAAAGAGCACATGTGCTACAACGAGGAGGGGAGGGATAGCGTTATCGTATCGCGATATACGATAACAGCGCAGCGCAGCGCGTGGCGATGGCTGTCAACGACTTTTCTTTCCAAGTCCTTCCAAGTAATCCAAGTCCTTGGAGCTTGCTTTGGAGATCGTTTATGAAAACAGCGCAGGCGCAGCGCACATGATGCACGATTTCGTGCGGCCAAAATGCTGGTGGAACTAAGGGTGTTGTTTCTTATGTTACGACTTCGTAGCGAAGATTACATTACCTATACCACCTACAGGAATTTTGAGAAATCGTTTTATTTGGGGCAAAGAAACCCCAATTAACGGAAAAGGACTAAAAAATAGTGAAAAAAAAAATAGATCATCTCATTTTTCAACGCCCCCCTCTCCCTCCCAGGTGAGCGCAAGTTAACATTTGGCAAAGAGCGCTAGTAGGATAAATAATCCGGCTCTGGTTACATTATTAGGTAACATGTACAGAGGATTTCAAAATGTTAACTAACTCAATTTTACCAACAGTATGCTCCTTGATGCCTTCATGCTAATTTGCAGAACTGTGTTAAACTGTTAAATTGTGTTCTTGTACACAAGAGTGTACGTGACTACTGACAAAACAGACACAATTCAGTGGTCTCTTAAACCTAGTTGGCAGTTTCATGTGGTGCATTTATTTATAAAATATCTACATAACAATTTTTTTTTTTTTTTTTTTTTTTTTTTTCACTAAAAAAAAGCTGCTGATATGAGGGGCCAGAATTGCGCCTACTGACAGTCCGACTTTAAAAATGGCCCAAAAATTACCAAACCAATTGAAGATGTCTAGAGGGACACCTTCCATCTAAGATGCAGGTATGAGGATCCACCCCTAGATTTTAATGAAATTTCAACCTCCAGGAATGCAAATTTGCAGCTCATTTGAACCCCCAAAAAAGACCCAATAAAACAAAGAGACCCAGTAAAGACCCAATTTGGACCTCACAAGCAGATGTTTTTGCACTATCACAGTTCGAGAATACAGTGTTTTTTCTGAAATATTGCTGAAATAAGTAAACTCAAATCTTCCCAAAATACCAAAAGAAATATATTAAACATCGAGCCACTATTTCCATACCAAGATAAGAATTGCCTGAACTAGACTTTGGTTACCTCGCCAAACGAGCAAGCTTTGGTATTTCCTTTGTCTTAAAATTTGAAACCCTAGGTCCGTGCGTGTTGGGCTTTACGGTAAGTTTGGTCCTGTCAATATAACCCTTCACCTGCTTTCCCATACTTTTACTTTCAGGACAACAGATCACAAGGAAAAAACAAAAATTTATCGACACCATTTCACATTTAATACATTCAACAATTGTACAAATTGTAATAGAAATAACAACACTTTTACAAATAATTACAATACAATTTTACAAGATAGTTAACAATGTAGGTACTCATTCTACAAACAAAAAAAAAAAGAAAAAAAAATATTTACAAACATGTAGGCATTTCGATGAAATAAAATAAAAAAAAATAAAATTACTAGTTGAGCTTAAAAACGGGAAAAAACAAATATAAGGTAAGATGCTGGTACAGGTACACTCATTTAATTTTGAAATGATTGAGGCTGAAATTGAAAACAGGTTTCTGAGATGAAGTTTTAAAAGAAATCTGGTGGATTCTTGTTGATCATTAAAATATTTGAGTTCAACACAGAAACAGCGCCAAGACAAATCAAATCAAAGAGACGAGTGTAATAAATGTTATGAGCAGTGGTGAAACGTGAAATTTGACAACCATGTATTTTCTTCATTTAAATTCACCAAAAAAGTTGAACGCTTCAGTCATCGTCGATGACCAGGCATTTCAACCTTTCTAATGTGTTTAAATGGGAAAAAGGAACGTTGTCAAATTGCATGCCTCGCCACTGGTTATGAGCTGCATAAGTAAAACATCATGAGCTTTTAAAGTACATGACTTTGGGATCACGCAGAGAAGCAAAGTGTAATATTAACTGGTCCCTGTTCAAAGGGAAAACCTGAGAGTGAAAATCTGATGCAACTTGCAACAAGTTGTAATCCTTAAAATATTAGAAATATACTGAGAGAAATTTAGAAAGTTTAGATTAAATTTAAGGCCAAATCATACACAAAACCTCCTTCTGAAAATGTAATCATAAGATATCACGCAATAAGCCAATTTTTTATACCAAACTGCAACAGAAAATTACATTTAATTTTACTAAATCTCTGTTGCGGTTAGAGCAATGGAACACGCAAAACGCACTGTTCCTCAAATCTCCGTTACCTCGAGTTTGGTTGAAAAAACCTTTTTTGGTGGCAATTGATCTCATGGCGATATCTTTTTTCGAGTAACACTGATTGCTGTAAAAAAAAGTCCGTTTTTTAACACTCAGAAGGGTGAAATAGCAACTTCAAGTAGAGTAACAAGAAGTATTGTGATGATACTAGGACAAGACAATGGAGAATGAGACTCAAGAAAAAAGAATAGAAGTTTCTTTGAAAAGAAATGTGTATTGTTTCTGATCAACAATTTATAATTTACTCATTAAATTGACCAAAGTTGACGATAGTCAAAATTCCTTGTCCAAAATTATTTTGCGTTCACATTTTGCCTTCTTAAAGTAGTATGCCATACACAAAATTCATAAAACCTAACATGAGAGTTCTCAGTAGTTCAAAAGCAGTTAGAATAAGAATAAGAAATAAAGGGATGCACTCATCAATTTTCCTTGAAATTTATCTTTCACAGAGGACTTTATTTTCAAACTCATGTAAGTAATTCCAAAAGCACCTCAACAATACTAAAATACTGATGTTGAATACTTCATGATTTGTAATAATGGAGGAAACAGAATAAAACAGAACTAGATCCTAATAAGAACTTTTGTTTTTTTTTTTTTTTTTAAGAATGAACCTAGAAACAATAATAACCCTTTCCACTCTGAAATTGGGTATATCCAACAAAATAATAGTTGCTTTCCACTCTATTGTCGGATATGTCCAACGAAAGTCAGCACGTTCAAAAAAAAAAAAAAAAAATTCTAGAGAAAAATAAAAATAATTAATTATTTTCAAGTAAAAAAATTCTCAAGAGTGGAAAGGGTTCTCTAAAGTGGATAGTTGAAGCGGTTTCTGGAGGAAAAAATTGGGTGTGCTAATAAGAGGAAATTAAACCGTACATAATTTAGGATTTTTTAGAAAAAACCAAGCCGGATGTTTTGTACGAGTTTTTTACTGAAACCGCCTCAATAATTGAGATGGAAATACAAATAAAAAAACCATAACTGATGTGCATCTGGTTAAAACAAAAGGAATTTAAAAGATATGGATATGAGAGCAAAAATTACAATTAAAAATGACTAAAATTACAAAAAATAAAATTATAAAAACACATCCCGAAAAGTACAAATGAAACTATGAACCAAAAATTTCATAGAATATACATTTGTTAAAAAAAAAAATTAACTACCTCAATTACTTGAGACCAAATGATGAGAAAAGAGGAAAGAAAATTAGGTATTTGCTTTACGGCTATACCTAAAAATCTAAGGTCCATAAAAAATTTACAGCACAAGGAAAAAAAAAGAAGAGGGGGACTTAATGACTATATTATACCCAAATAGGAAAACAAATCTTAGGATTTAAGAGATGGGACAACCGTCATGAGCTAAGAAAGGAAAGGAAACAAATCCAAACAAAAAAAGAAAAGGATGCCAGAAAAAAAAGAAAAAAAACCAGAACTGTTAAAATTTTGAGATTGAAGTAAAACTTAGTTAAAACAAAACAAAGTTGTGTTTTCATGGAGGATAGAATCGCTATAATTACGAACAAAGCTCAGAATTTTTTAAAGTTCCGAAGAGGCACTGCAACAAAACACTCCAAAATGATGAGGCTGATACCCCTGAAAAATTATAAAATGACAGGTAAGAGAAAGATTTAAAAGGAAGTACAAAATAAACGCACTAAAATGAAGAATAACAGCACGATAAAAGTTAGAGAGATATTGCAAAAGCCAAGGAATTTTCAGCTCAGCACCTCATCTAACTTTTCGCATTTTATCTCCACATTTCTGAAGTAAGACTTCCAGCAGACTCACCACTTATTCACGAGAACTTCCTCTTGTGTTCAACTAATTTTCATTGGTTGACATGAGCACGATATAAACTGAGAGCTGCGAGAGTGGTGAATTCAAAGTAGCAAACTTTTTTCTTTGTCCTGATAAAGTGATTGCCTGTAGACAGAGCCTGCCCGAGCCTACCCTGCACCCTCAAGCAAATTTCTGGCCAACGCCCCTAATAACAGTGGCTCCAATGGGGGGTCTGAAGGGGTACCGCCCCTATCCGACAACAGGGATCTGGGGGTCTTCCCCCAGAAAATAATGAGAATTTTGATCTGCCGTGGTCTCAAGTATCCTTTCTTTAAAGGCTATTCATTGAATGGCTTTAAAAAACAGACACTAATAATGGTAACCGAAGCAACTGCCAAGTTTTACAATTTTGGACCAATAGCATCACTCATAAACAATCTAAACGATCGGTTCATCGATGAAGTAAATGACCCACCCCCAGAAGTCTCATTGTCTCAAGTAAACACTCAACCTGGGTTGGGAAATCTCGCACCAACGTCCAACAGACAGCTAATATTTAGAAAGCAATTTAAGAGACACAAGGAAAAAATACTGACCTGAAAAATCTGTGTTCTCAAGACACAATTGGACTAGTAAAACCGTTTCCTTGAATTCTCTTGGTGTTTCTGATACAGCATTATTCCAAGGACTACGCAAATTATAAGACCAATCATACAGACGAACATTATGAGGAACAGTTTGAGTCCACTCATTCCTGGTTTAGGATCATCAAGATGTTCTAAAATTCAAAAATAAAACAGGAGAAAATATTGAATTAACTTCATTGAACTTAAAATTAATTAGAGACCGTGAATTAATCTAAAAGGGATATTAAAATAAATTGCAGTAATTAAATTTAGGACATTTTTTCAATTTATCTCAAAAAGAATGAGCAACATTGAAAGTACAGTAGAAACTCGTTATAACGTTTCTGAGGGGGAATTTTTTTTTGAACGTTATGACCGATAAAACGTTATATCGGAAATAACGTTTCGAAACGGTACATCCGATATTACGTTTTCATAAACGCTTCCAGACCAGCTAACGGCAAACGAGGTCCATCCAATGAGCTATAACTTTAGAGTGGTACATCAAGGAACGTTCCGCTGGTTCATTGTTGTCACCTAGGGGGCCGCCATCTTGCCGTAAAAATCGATTTTGAGGTTAAATTTTGTTGGTCGTTTCCGGTCGTTCCGTAAACAAACTCGGGCATCGCCGGAAACGACTTGGAGACGACCTACAAAAGTTAACCTCAAACCTTGGAATCTTCCGTCCAAATTCCGCTTTTTCCCGGAATTCCTTCCACCCTGTGTGGCACAAGGTGGACAAATCTGCTGCCTCTCTAAAGTTATAGAGTCGTTCCCGCGTTTTTTTCTCCGCGTGGGAACCCATTGTACCAACGTAATATCCGATAAAACGTAGAAACGGAAAACGTTATAACGCGATTTTTTTTACACGGTCTCTTATGGGAGTTTGACGGGACTCGGAAAAATCAACATTATAACCGATAAAACGTTATAACGAGAAACGTTATAACGAGTTTCTACTGTACTTCTACTTGGTTGACTTCGGGTTTGAAAAGATCTTCACAAAAAAGCTTCAATTTATAGAAGTTTTTTGGAATCTATTGCTGCTATTTTTTAAAAAATTGCAGTGAACTCTTGAGATTAAAGAGGATGAAATCCCCGCTGAAGAATTTGGCTAAAGCCTGGTTCCCAATGAGATGCAACACTATGGAAATGAAATACATGCAAACAGATAGTATTGTCGCAATGCTATGCAAGGCTTTGCATCAGAACGCAATGATGCGGCAAAATGTTCAAATGAGTTGAAAAATGTTCAACTTCTTGCGTTGCTGCGCAGCAGAGCCGCAGCCAGATCACGGTGTCTCCTCTGCGCCGGTCTTCACAGATCAGCATGTACATTTTTAGACATGCGCCTTTTGCAATCCTTCTTTGCCAGTCGAAACAGAAGCATCGCAACGCTACAAATCACAAGATCTTACATCTTATTTTTTTTATTTTGTTATCTTCCATCTTTATTTATTATTACATTCATTTTGACAGGTACGATAGCTTTATAAAAACTCAAAACGAAAATAAAATTACTCAAAATGTATAAATAAAGATTATTATTATTATTATCATTATCTGATTGGAAACCAGGGGGGTGATCACGGCGGATTGAATCGTTTTGGTATCGTTATCGTTTACATGTAACCTTATAAGTGGCTCAACTGATCGAATCGTTTTGAGCCCCTCGTAGCAATTGAAACGGACGAACGGAAGCGATGAGTCGGAGGCTGTCGTAATCTCGAATCGTTTGAAGCAGGAAGAGGTGAGGAGGGGATCACTTGCGCAATCGAGTTGCGCAGAAGCATGCCCATTTGATTTAATGCAAACGATAACAATACCAAAAGATCCGATCCTCCGTAATCACCCCCCCAGGCTTTTAACACCAAGATCATTTGAGTTAAACACACAAGCAAGTTACACAAGTTACAACTAAGATGAAACTGGTTGAACGCTAAAAAATCACGCAACAAGAAGAATTTAGAGAACTGTTAGCAACATCTATGATGTAATTAAGGCCAACTCCAGAAGAAGAGCCCATACAATGATAATTGTGCTTGTCCGAGTAAATTCTATTGAGATCATAAGCCTTATTTTCTCAGAAGAGCAGACCTGCTGTTTCATGGGCCCCTAAGGTGGCCTCAATTATATGATTCATTTACTCTTTCAATATTAAAATTTCCTAAGCTTTGAGTAGTTTTCATAGGAGCTAATTTAAATGTAATGGGAAAATAAAAATTAAATTTCCGCGACAAAAATAATTAAAATCATCACTGATTAACTGATGTTCACAAAAAAAGGAAATTTAACTATGATCGAATTTTTGTAGGTTGGTTTTTAGGGAGTATTGTATGTGCTCCTGAATAATTCTACAAAACAAGAAATTCCGTTCATCGGAGATTCCTCACAATGAGCTTTTACGGTATGTGTGAAAAAATTATACATAAGTAGGAAATAATAATTCAGTACTACTTTACCTCTCGGTGGCTCATAATGCGATGCAGATGGAACGATCTTAGACCGGTCTTCTTTAGGATCATCTGGTAAGTCTAATTCATAGAATCGCACTGAAAGTACATCATGATTATCAGACAAATCACCAGTTGCAGCAGACATGCCCAGATAGTAACCGGTCGGTAACATTACACCATTGATAGTGAAACATTCTTTCCATCCCGCTTTGCCTTCTAAATCGGTGGAAACTGAAAGAGAATAAAAGCATTTCATTGAGAGTTTAAATCAACGAATTTTATGGGTGAAATGGGCAGAGCTGCCGTTTTGACCATCGGGCAAAGATCTGTAATCTTTTCTCAACTGGCCGTGAGCTGTCGATGACTTTAATAAAATTGCGGACATTTCAATTAACAGCGTTTCCACCAATTGAGAAAAGATTACAGATCAGAGTATTTTCATGCATTACAGTCATCCACTGAACTGAACTGTGTAATCTTATCCCAACCAGCGGAATCATCGGTGAATTGAAAAATACCATTAATAATACACAAAACGGCAGCTCTGAAAATGGGGCATTTGCAATGTGCATGGGTCTAAGTTTTTGAATTTTTTAAGAAGAGATTGAAAATATTCCGTGAGGTGAGAACAATGGATTCTTTGATTTTTCCTATATAACACAGTTTTGGAAATACAACTGTACAGAGTTGCAAAAAATAATGCAGGGGTGACATCTCTACACAAAATTTCCACTTAATACAGTGCACTTCAGGCCAAAATTGAATCTTCGTTATCATGGAACTTAGAAACAACCCAAAAGCATCCTTGTTTTCAGCTCAGCGACTACTTTCATTCGCTTCATGAAAACACAAAACTTCAGACTTACGCCCAAGCGCTATTGCATATACCTCTATGAAGCTATTTTTTTTTGGCATTCTACATTTTCAAAGTTCAGAAAAATAAAGCTTCCACATTTTACAGTCTTACAACACTATTTTTTTCTCTTCAAGTGCAAAAATGATAACTTTTCAACAAGTTGAGCTAAGGCAGGATTATGGCAGCCTCATTGGTTCAATGCCAGTTGCATTTACAACGAACTGTTCCCTTCCATTACCTTAATTTTGAGAATTCAATTGGGGGGGGGGTGTTCTTACAGTTGCTCAGAGGCATAAGGAACCATGATCCAAGGTATATGGAAGAACAGGTATGGACAGGAGGCGGGGTTTAAGGGGCTTTCGAGTTTTCCCGCCAAATGATGACGACACGATTGCTTTGGCGATGACGTAGCCGTCACCTACTACAGTAGCGAGAGATGGGGATCACGGGAGAGTGAGTGAGATAGTTGGGAACGCTAGGCGAATTTTATTCGCCTAGCGTTACCGCCTAGTGACCGTCTAGAACATCTGTGACGTAGCCGTCACCTACTGAGATAGGCTCCGCCTCCTGTCCATACCTGTTCTTCCATATACCTTGACCATGATCCTACATTGTTGCAACACAGTAAATGTGTGGATTCCTGAGTAAGCAACTCGCCTAGTTTATTTTTTCAAGGTATTGCACAGATAATGATTGTTTCTTATATCAGATAATCTTGAAGGAGCCAGTACTTGAAATAAATCAGGTACCATCCACCAAATGGACCAAAAAATTGAAGAGTCAGTCAAAATTGGCAATTCAAAATAATTGCCAGAACCAATTTCTCCCCACCTTATTTTACACCTTTGTTTTGAACAAACCGAGTACCTAATTTTATACAGAAAAAACCTAGCCTTGGCTCCAAATAATTAGCCACATCAGTCAAGAGCCTGATTTTGCTTTGTCGTCAAAAGCAGTTTGATGCCCATCAACAGCTATTGATTGTATTTTGCTTTTCCGAAGGCCATCTGAAGGGGGAGAAGCTTAGTTTAATTATTAATTTAATTTTACAGTGTGACAACTGTATCATCAGTTGATGGCCAACAACGTTGACAAACTCTGAGACTCATCAACCATTTCGTCATCGCCGACGAGTCGTCCGTCGCGCACCAACCCGTCATCGTTGTAAAGTTACTCAATTTTTAGCGCATTCTTTAAGATTGGACAGAGGGATATCATCTTCAATGACAAAGCAAAATACAGCTAAGGCAAGGTAAATAAAACCAGGTATGTGCAGTTTGATTCCCGCAAGGGAGTGAAATTTTCAAACTCCGTTGACCAGCATTGATCAGCTTACGTAGCTAGTTTTCTCCCATAAGATTAACATGAGAGTTGACCAACCTACGTCATCGCCCACCAACGATCGGAACAACCCAAGCAATGAATATTGCCCATTGCACAAGTCTTGCTTTTTCTACCTTGAGCTTAGGTGACCTCTAAAACTTTTGGGTGAATTTTGATCAATGGAAGGGATAGTTTTACAAAAAGTGGAACTTTCCCAAGACTTCACCTTTACTAGTCATCAACCATGCCTGCTGACCGGCTACCTTAGCTTGCCACAGCTAAGGCAAAACTTAACTATCAACCCAGAAACTCTTCTAAGTCCCAATTACAAGCTGGAAAATGAAACTTGCACTTCAATGCTGCAAAACTGCGTTAATATAGTAACAATTTGTCAGACAGATGCACCGTTACAAATCAAAAACAGCGACAAAAAAACACTCACAATTAAGAATGCAACGGATGCTGATTTGAAAATAACTTGGAAGTACTACTGAAAGAATCCTGAATAAGTTCAGGAGAATTCTATCTTAAGTTATTGGAAAAGTTAGTGAGAGAATGAGATTTAATAAATTAAATTTCTATAGAAAGATTCATTCATTTATGCCGTGAAAAGTCTCAGAATAAATAAATAAGAGAAAGGTAGAAGGCCAATCTTTGAAATCAGTAGATAAAACGGGTGAACAGGATGAAAGAAGGATTGCTGTTGGTCCTTCTGAAGTGTTTATTGAAAAATTTACCTCTGTAACCAAGTATCCTTCCGCTACATTTGATAAGCTACTGACTGCATGAAACCAGCCGATAACTCATCGAATATAGCAGAGGGATACTTGGATACAGAGGAATATTTTTCGATAAACACTTTAGAGGGACCAATAGAAATCCTTCATTTATCCAGTTTAACAGTTTTATCCACTGATTTCAAAGATCGGCCCACAGTAAAGCTAATCATCATAATTTTTAGTTATACAACTGAATCAACTTAAGCGTCAATGTCCTTCTAAAGCAACCCAGATGATTTGGTTGTAAAGCTCTGAGAGATTATGGATGTTTTGAAATTATTCCTTAAGCAACCAATACAATTTATACAACAAATAAACAAGAAACGCAATTATTGCGGTGGTATTTTATCCTAGCAAGCAACATGACATACATTTAGAACAACAAAATTTTTCTTTTGTCTGTTACACAGAAAATTTACTGTAAAGGTTGGGCAACCTGGAGTTACTTACCAGTTAAAACATTGTATTCATACTTAATTGAAATATGAGTATCTTGATCAAGGTTCCTTAATTTAGCTTCACAGCCTGCTACTTGTGTATGAGTGCCATCTCTGTCATGGTCGTAATGCAGAGATCCATTGTTAACCATTGCTGAGATGTAAGGATGCATATGCTGAGGAACAAAGGCAAAAAGAAAGGTGGGTGAGAGTTGAAAAAATACAAGGATAAAAATGGCCACTGACATTAATTATCTCAATTTATTCAATTATTACTTTTTCGACAGTTTGCAATAAAAAAGTTGACTTGATCATGCAGTTCTATAAGAGCATTTGAGGCGGCCCCTGCATTAACAGCCCATGCGCGTATGTGCTGTTTTTGCGCCCAACAGCGCAATTGAAAATTATACTTAAGAAGTATCACCCCTGTAAATTTGGCGACGTGACGATGATTCTACGCGGAGATATCTAAAAACAGCACATACGCTTATATCGAGCAATTTGGCAACTGTGTATTTCTCCATTTGAATGCATGAGGAACAATCGATTGGTAAAAAAGCTATGGTCTCCTCAAGCGTCGATTGTTTCTCATGCGTTCAAATGGGAAGAATTCATGGTTGCCAAATTGCTGGCTATGCCCATACATTTTGAGAGGTCATTTTCCTTTACATTTAATTGTGAGCCAAATATAGCTGATTTACTATTCAGTTTTTACTTTTTTGTTTCGATTTGCATTGTTCCTTTACTTTAAATTTTTATGTTTCCATAAATTATCGCAAAAAAATTATAATTCTTTCATTTAACTGTCAAATCCTATTAAATGTGCATTCATTTAATTGTTGGGTGCAAAAACCGCACATAACTCACTTTTTTTAAATTGGCCGCAAATGAACTGAAACCAGTTTTTTTTTTTTAAATTTGTCCTTGGATTCTCTTCAAAAGAGGGTTCAAAGCATAAAACCACAAAAAATTGTTCTCATTTCCGAATCATATCAACGTGTTATTAGCAAATGCAAACTTTAAATGCGTTTTCTGGAAATCAGGTTTTTTCTGTATGTGCTGTTTTTGCAGCCACCGCCTCATTTATGAGTATATTTTTTAACGTCAGAGTGAGTTGTTTTCCTTGGAACTGAGGGTCAACCAATAAACAAGAGAGTTACATCTCTTATAGGATATGCATTCTATTTTTCTCATATTAAAGTGCTACAGTTGAGGAAACTACTTGGAGTGTTTCAAAATCCAAACAAACACAAAAACAGAGCTTATTTTCCAGGTCAAAATAAGAATTTATTCTCTCTGAATATGAGTCGGACTTAAAATGCCCTTGCCTGAAACAGAACAACTCAATGTCTTATTGTTAGAGGTTTTCCGCTTATCAAATGGCATCAAGAGGAAGAGCGCTTGAAGTTAATAAAATTCAATTGTGTTTATCAACTAAAGCGAAGGAGAAAATGAGGTTTAAAGGTTTACTTTAGGGGTTATACTTTTGCTATGAGTCGACATGTTTCCATGCACCAAAAATCTTTGTCTTGCACCTATAAAGATTTCCATTCCATCTGTTACTTTGAATTCTGTGACATGACAATGAAAACTTCATTTTTAACGACAATGAAAACTTCATTTTTTAACTACTTGGCATTTGCTGTTTTCCTCCTGAACTCATCAAATATGAATCAAACAATGCCATGAAAATTTAGGCACCAAACAAAACAGAGAAGTAAAAACAACTTGGGAAAGGGTGGAAGTACTTTAGAAGGAAGTTCAGAGCGGACAGATCTTCAAAGGATAGAAAAGCCTGATACAGCCTTTGGAATTACACTCATAGATTTTGGCCTGAAAGTTTTGAAAGTGCCAGTATATTAACCCAAAAGTCAAATAAATTACAGCAAATAAACAACAAATTTTGATACGACGCCACAGAAAAAAACTAGAAATGAATTCGATTGGCTGTTTTTTAACTGAACTGACTTCTTAGTAGCCTAGTGTAACCTTTAGCACGTGATTAAATGTCACAAAAATTGCTAGGCAACAATGCTTATACGTTCATTCTATAGTTATGGCCAACCTAACAGTGAAACCATGAATCAAGAAGCATGAAGCGAGTGACTTATCAATCGGAAAATGCCGCAAACTCTTGAACTCATCGTTCCGTTGCTGTGAGATCACCAGATAGGTATTAAAATTAATTTCTTCAAAGTCATGACTCATCTATACATGTTGGTGCTGAGCTCTTGAGTTGTACCAACTCAGGTTACGTTCATATAGTAGGCGAAAATGGCTGCAATTCTTGGCGCAGTACAGCTGCATTAGATGCTTGTTTAATTGCACCCGTTTAGGTGACATCGATGATGCGTCAACTCGAGTTTGAAACTCCGAACGGTAAAGGTGCAAATCTCAACCCGTCCGACCCACTTTCCCAGGGTTTAAACCTGAGTTAAGCCAAACCAGAGCAGAACGAAAACTGAACAGCATCTCAACTCGGTTTAGGCCTAACCCCAGTTGGAGAACCCAGGTTGAGATGCCTCACATAGACTAGGTTATGTAAAGAGACTAGTCTAGTATTCATCACTAAAACTGGCCAAAAATAAGGATAATTATCAGATAAATAACACTTACATTATGTTCTCCATTGTGATTACTATAGGTATCTATGAATATCGCAAGACCTTCAAAGAAATCTTTGGATCCGAAAACTGGTCCAGGCTGCATCCGATCTTTGGTGTACCAAATAACCATACCATCTCCATACAGATCTTTTCCACTACCACTTACTTTGAAGTTAATTTGAGCCTCCCAGTTTCTAGATTGTATAGGCTGGAAGAAGCAAGATTTTTTACCACAAATTATTCAAGAGCTAAGTAAACAAATTAGAGACAAGCAGGAAATCAAAGAGAGCTCTTTCTTTAAACTAAATTTCTTGTGACAGCTTGAAAGCAGCAGCTGAAGACATCACAACAAGAAGACACAGTGAAACGTACGCTGGCTTGCGGAGGATATTTACCTGCCCAGTCAGCGGGGCCAAGTGGAGTCTTCCAACCTGTTCTTGTCATCGAAATGCTTCTCAACGCATCTTCAAATGTAATAAACTCAACCAGTAAATTTCTCCCTCTATGATACTCATAATTTTCATTTAAACACACAGAAGTGCTCAATTTCTTCATAGAAATAAAACATAATTTCCATGCCCTGTTTTTGAAGTGATGGCAAAATTGGCAACAAAATTGTAATCGTACAGTCACTGATCCCAAATCGTGCAAATATTGTTTGATACAGTTTGGTACTGAGAAGGTGTGTGATTCCACCCACTTGTAAGTGACCAGAGAAAAAATATTGATCTGTTGGTTCAAAATTACGTACAGAACAAATGCCAAATAACCCAGAGACAAATAAAGACGGAGCACTACGCTAAAATACATAGGAAAGATTTGAGGCACGTCAAATTCTCGCAGATTCATCAAAATCGTTGCAGGGTGTTAAACGGTGAGCACTGGTGAGCACCCTCTGCTTCACTTTCCAGCCTATCCCCCCCGTGTTTACTGAATGTCACCGTTCAACACCCTACAACAATTTTGATGAATCCGCAAGAAACTGGCGTGTCTCCGATGCAACCAGCTAATGCTCCATCTCGATTTTACTTTGAAACAATCCCCCCTAAAAAAAAAAAAATTATCAATAGTATCACAGCATTTCCTGACCGAGCCACCAAATAGAATTTCCTGAACTTACCGATGAATTCCAAAGAGAGCCATGCCTACTTCTGGAGTCAGGAGTTAGCCTGATGTAATTATTTGTTACAATGGTGCTTCCTAGGAGATCCCAATGAGGAATTGATAGACCAGATCCTAAAAAAAAAACAAAGCAACATTAATTGTAATATCAAAGGAATACAACAGGATATTTTTCATTTAAGAGTAGAAATTAGAATAAATACACAGCTAAAAAGAACCTAACAGTCTAAGTCCTTGATTAAACAATGCATGTGAAAACAAATACCAAAGAAACAAACAGCAACATTTTCAGATGAAATTTTTTTGGTTAGGGTTTAGTTAGCTGGGCGATATGGGATTAGCTGTCGCTACTTAAAGTAATTAAAAAAAAAAAAAAAAAAAAATCACTTCGGGCGGAAAGAGGCTTCTGAAGAAGGGGGGGGGGAGACCCGATTGCAATACATATACTTCTGTAGCTCCAAATTCTCACAGAGCTTGTAAGTAATATTAATTTCACTTTCAATAGATTCTGTGCTAATGGCAGAGTGAAACCAGAGACTGTGCTAGCACAGAATGGTTTTTGACCATGCCATTTCAGGTTAACACAAACTAAGCTTTCTAAAAAGGTGCTCAAAAGCCCGAACAGGATTACTGCATGTTCGACTAAAGACCTTGTTAGAGCTCACGCATTTTGAGTATCGCGCTCTGACAAGTAGCGGTGCCTACTTCCAAAAGACATCAAAATGCATTGATGAGCAGTTAGATAGCAATGAGTCCTGATTTTGAAGGAGGATTAATGCAAATCAAATAGAAGATTGAATGAAACAAAGAAATGATCACGCCACAATCCGTAGCGCATACGGAACAAAGTTCAAAGATTACAGGGCAACTGGACTGACCTGTTATGAATAAACCTTGGCTCTGACAACTTGGTATTATTTCAAGTAAGGAAGAGTTAGCAGTATAACATCCAGTATTGTTTCTCAAGTTCCCCAATTCATGGCCCCCTAAAGTTCTCGGGCTACAATGCGGTTGCTGACTAAATAAGAATTAATGTTGCTGCCGTAATTTGTGAATCATTGATAATGGTCTCAAAGATTCGATTACTTCATACCTCACATTTCCGAAGCATTCACAGCATTTCAAGTGTTTCGTATGATCAAAATTGGCCGAAAGAGCACTCAACGTAACCTTACGGTTAGAGAAATTTAGGAATCCTGAATGATGATCAGATGGGTAAACAAATTGAAACATAGGTATAAATTCGCTCCCAGAATAATACAAATATGAGTATATTGGGTGAGGAAACAGCGTAGCTATGCTAAAACCTTCAAATTCTGCAAGAAAACAGAAGGAAAGGAGCCTCGGCAAATTTTGGTCTACAAAATATCATGAAATCAAAATCATAAACATTGGTTAGAGGTTATCTTCGAAGGTTCGGGTATAGGAAACTTCTAGAATCATTTGGTTGAAGACAAAAGTAGAGAAATACATCCCACTTTCTGTTGAAAAATAGGATTAACTTCCGGCTTACATCCATACGTGGTAAGAAATAAAATTGACTTGAACTTCACTTCCTCAAAATTTTCAAGGGCAGCTTACCTAAGTAAGGTTTCGTTAGAGAATGTTCTCGTTTGAGGAAGTCATCGGTATTCCATTCTGCTAAAATTTGACAAGAATTAATAAGCACAAACACTGCGTAACAACTAAGTAGACGAATATTTTTAAAATCTATCATTTTCGGTAGGTTCGAGGATGCACAACTAGCCCGGAAGGAGCAATCAGAAAAGTAAGAATTTTTTCGTAACACTGTTTTCGTTAATTGTTATCGCCAAATCGCCGCCTCGCTTGTCATGTTCCAATTTAACGAGGTGGATGTTTAGAAGGTGGGGGCACCTACTTGGTACTTGCATCGACGCCGATTCGAGACATGACGACATGACGTCACAATTTTTTTTTTCCAAAATATCTCCGGAAAACTCTATTTTTACTATCTCTGGAGTGTCGAGCCGTCTCGATATCAATGAAGAGCAAACCTAAGAATAATTATTTGCCTCCTACAATGAATAATGAAGGGATTCTCACTGTACACAATGAGCTACGCGGGAGCACTGTTGCCAGAAAGCAATGTTGCCAGATTGGGATGAAAAAGCCGTACGTTTTACATTGAATTAAATGGGGACGATACGGCTTTTTACCCGAGACTTGGCAACACTGACAGAAAGTCAAGTAAGAAAATCTGGAAAAATCGGACAATTATCGAAAAACGGCAAAAATGCGACTAATGTCTGATTGTGAGTACTTAATAATAATAAGGAAACTATACAATACCTACCATATGAAAGCCAAAGCTACCTTAATGTTGCTTCTTATGGGAAAGTTTACTTCTCACCTCACGTTATTAAAACACTAAGAAAGCCCGAAATTTGACTCTCTTCGGTATTAGCAATTTTTTTTTGCCTATGCAGGCAAATGAAGGGGCATGAGTAGTCTTTTGCCATAAATTTTCGACCAATTTTTAAAAATTCGAAGCACCCTTGAAATTGGTCCAAATTTAGAAAGCTATGGGTATAAAATGCCACAGGTACTAACAATAAGCAAACACATGGAGGAAAAAAATAATTCAAGCCCCGAAATGTGCTCCAAAATTGACTTTTAGCCCCCGAAGAATTAAAAATTTTCCGAAAATTTCTGTAACGGCAATTTCCACGGAAGCTCTCCGTACATCAAGAAGTGGACGATAAATCATTACTGGAGTCTCCTCGGAGGCCTCGAAGCCCTTACCTAAATGCCTATAATTTGTCATCTAAACCCAAAATATTGATCTTCATGATGACGAGATGCTGAATTGATGTCTGATACATTTTTAGGGTTTAGATCACAGTTTTTAGGCTTTTGAGGCTCTCAGGTAGGGAAAGGGGCCTCCTCTAGATGTGCAATACGGACAGCGACGATCGCATAAGGTGCTTTGCTACGCGACGGCACCTAAAAACTGTTTGTCACAGCTACGCACATTATTGAGGCTTACGGCTATCCTTATTACTGCCTTGAATCAGCAAAGACAACAGTTTGTCCCGAAATTGGGACATGGGTGTTATAGGAAGAACTGTTTTTAATCTCCTGAAGGAATAGGCGGATTTCGATAAAACTGAGTGGTCAGGGGGTACCGCTTAAATGATGAAAAGTCAGCAAATTTCTGAGTCCTAAGTCAAAATGGAGGCTTGTGAGACAACAATGAATTTTGGTTTGTCCCAAAAATGGGACGTCGAGCGTTTTATTGTTAATGGGGCTGTTGCAAATTTTTGCTATTAGGGATTGAAGAGTTGGTTATTGTTGCATAAAAACCCGTAAAAATAACGATGAGTACGCGTACCTACACTTAAAAATCACGTAATTCACTCTCAGAATCGGGCTTAATGTGGCGGAGAGACGCAGACGCAAGTATCATGGGAGATTCCTATCATTTTTCGTATTCGAGATAACGAACTTTGTAAATCGAACTGTGACAATCGATATCTCGAATGCGAAAAACTATATCGACCTCTGATTTGCGCCAAATTGCTCCGTTTTTTATGCCTTTTTGATCGATGTATCCATCGTTAGGAGTCGTCGCAGGTTTGAGATATCCATCCTGAGGGGCAAAAATGTCAAAAACTTTTGGGGGCTCTAAAACCTACTTTTGACTATAGTTATATCCAAGCCGTAATTTTTTCAGAAAAGAACTTGCTTTTTAGAGTATTTTGGACTCCTAGTTTTTAAAATTATGACTTTTCCAGAAGTAGAGATGATTTTTTGAAAATGAATCCAAATCGAACTTTGACCGTCTATATATCGAAAACTAAAAACGATGATAACCTGCAGTTTGCGCTAAAAGTCTTGGAATTGATGTCCTTATTTCAATCAAGGTATCACAAGATGGGGGTTGCCATTTGAAAATTTTGAGTTGGGGCCGAAACCTCCTTGTGGGCGCCCCCGGAAACTTAGGGTACGCCATAAAGTAGTTCCTATTAAGTTATAAACATCCCCCAAGTTTGGTTTTTTTAACTGCAGCCGTTCAGAAGTTATGAAGCCGTTCCTAGACTTTTGGCCCACCCTTTACATACATACCTACAGTGCGATCATGAAGGTTGTAAACCCCACCACACTAATTTTTTACTTGATTATTATTGATATGAACAGTTACACTTAAGGTTTGTTTTTACCTCAGTAGAAGCTATGATTTGTGCGTATCCAATTCTTTCTTTCTTTGGGGGGGGGGGGGGCTCTGAAGGTTGTTCCTTAAGTGTTACTTATTATTAACCAAAACGAGTCCCCTATAATCTGACATCAGCGCTACCCTCATTTAAAAGAAAGGGGTGAAAGGGCCCTAAAATCGGTTCTTCGGCTGTATAATCCCAAAACAAAAAATCGAAAATCTGCTGTAGTGGCGGTCCGTTTGGGGGCCTTTGGATGCTCGACCCCCCATCATTTTTTTGGGAAAAGGACTCAAGAAAAGAGAAAACTAAACGTCTAAACGCCGAAAACCCCCCTTCCCCCACCAATTTCATACGGAGAAAGAAAGTGAGAAACAATGAAAAAATAGGTATCTCATTTTTCGGCTACCATCCAAAAGCGCCAATTGCCTAAAAAGATACGTCAAAAGCGCCAAAAACATACACCAAAAGCGCCAAGGAATTTTTGAAAACGTAGTCCAAAACCGCCAATTTGTCCCGAAATCAATAGTCCAAAAGCGCTAAAAGAGTAAAATAATGACCCCAAAGCGCCAAGAAAATATATTTAAGGAGAGAGAGAGAGTTTTAGAGAGAGAGATTTGAGAGAGAGAGAGAGAGAGAGAGAGAGAGATTTGAGAGAGAGAAGAGAGAGAGAAGAGAGAGAGAAGATAATCATGAACTCACCAGTGATTTGTCGCTAGGCGACGGCAATGCAATAAAAATCGATGAAAGAGGTGATTGGTTGACAAAAAGTTCTCAAACTTTGCTTCATACATGCAGCAGTAAAGTGAGAGAACTTTTAACCCCCTGCCCTGTGCAATAGTAAAAATTTGCGTCGGTACGATGAATCTCACATGAAGATCATACATTTATCCACACTTAGAGGGTGTAATGGCCCCACACTATAGGCTGGGCCGAAAAAAGCGAATTTCGGATTTCGAAAACGCAATAGCAAAAAAAAGTTGCTCTAAGTGGTCCTAAAGACGTGTGTAAAATTGCAGCCCTGAAAAATAATTTTTACTATCGCCGCAACGCCTTTGAAATTTCGTCAATTTTGCGAAAAAAGCGAAAATTTCACAATTTTTGACAATTTGGCAACCGTGTTTTGATGTCGATATTCACCGATATTTTGCCTCACACCAGCTTTAATACACTTGTCATCAACTTACTTTTGCACTATTATTATACATTGCACAAGTTACTATTAAATGTTAACTTAAAATGTAAAGGGAAAATAAGTGACAAAAAATGCATCGTAGGTGTGCGATCTCGATCATGCGTATTTGTTTGCTTATCCTGAACTTCTCATTTTAGTGTGAGAGGTATCTCACTCTCTCTATCTCTTCCTCTCCCCTCCTTTTCTCTGTGGCCCTAATCGTCTACTCCAAAAGCGCTAATACGGTACATCCAAATGCGCCAATTCTGGCGGTTTTGGAGTCTCCAAAAGCGCCAAGAAAAAATTGGCGGTTTTGGATTTGACCCTTTTGAGAATTGGCGCTTTTGGACTTTTACCCATTTTTCTAGCCTCCTCACTTTTGAACCCAATTCAAGGATCTGTTACATGATTCCCCCCCCCCCCCTTCCTTTTTTCCGACACACTTTCTAACAAAAATGGTACTCGGCGGATTTTCTCATTGACCGCACTCCTAAGGCCTCAAAAATGAGCCCCCCCCCCCCCCCCCGCGGCAATTTTCGAAGCTCCTAAGGACTCGTGCGGCAGTGCCATGTAATTTGGAACAGTTCGATTTTTTTTTTAGTCGCGGATTTCTTTTTGGGTCCAAACTTACTTTTAACTTGATTCAAAGTATCTGATTTTTGAGACTGTGCGTCAAAAATAACTGAAAGCCCTTGAAATCCCAAAAACCAGGTTTGAATCATGTTTAAAGAAGATTATAAAAAAAAAAAAATGATATCAGCGACCCGAAAACCACGTACTATACTAACGTTTCATGTGTATAGTGATAGAAATATGAGTAGGTACCCTAGAGGCTTTCTTCAAAAAAATTAATCAGTCCGAATTACATGGCATTGCCACGCAAGTCCTTGGAGCTTCGAAAGTTGCTGAAAAAGAAAATCGCATTTTTAAGGGCTCAGGAGACTATAGGAGTGGTCAATACGAAGAAAATGCAGAGGACCAATTTTGTTGAAACTGTCTCAAAAACGAAACTCAGGCAGCCAGGGGCGTACTGAGTGAGTGGGATAGTGAACAATCGACGAAGTAAAGATTGTCGCGAATTTCTCACTCATTTTCAGTTATGGGTGTGAGTGTGGGACTGATCTGTAAAAGCTTTCCCGCCCCGCCCGCACTGGCTTCTCGCCTGCAAGGTGTGAGGAGTATGAAGAGTGGCCGAACCGGAACCTTGAAGGCAAAGCTTAGCTCATGCAAATATCGCGGCAATCTTTAATTCGTCGATAGAACAAGTGGGTACCGGCCACCGGGTACCCTTGCCCCAGGCTTAGGCGGGACTCTCCGGGGTTTGGCAAAATCAGTGTGAGGATGAAGCAAAAATACGTAAGTTAGTATCTACTCACTTTAAGTGATTTAAAGAAAAAGAGGAGGAAATTCATCAAAATATTTTTATTACAAGGTATAGAGATCAATTTTACTTTGGCACATAAGTTAAAAGAAAACATAGACGTTTATAGTGGAATCCGTACATTAACGACGTGATTAAAAAGTTCACAAAAGGAGAACTTGATGATTGAATAAATTATCCTTCGAAACAAATCTTATTGAAAACGATGATATTTACATGTGCAATGAACGCGTAAAATGTCATTTACATTCATACATTTATAATCAAACTCGTGAGATAACCATAAAAATAAAATTATATGTATATATACCAATATATTTAATCGAAAACTATAGATGAAAAAAGATAACAAGTCAATAAAGATTGAGTTTATTGATTTAGGTAGTGCTTATCACAAATGGTCATCGAAAAGATTTTTATAAAATCTCATGGCTCTGAACAAAATGAACAATCATTTCGCTGATTAATATATCGTGCGTTTGCATCAGACTTTAAATGTAGTGTAGGTCTAATTGGACGACATCTTGCAAAAAGAGCAAACTAGTGTTAATGATGGGGCTCTTGCAAACTTTTGGTTCAAACAAATGATTAGTAAAATGGAAATCTGATGTTAAATCCAGCGGAAATCACGAAATGGGGCTATTGCACACTTTTGCTATAAGCGATTCAATAGTCAATTATTCCGTAAAAACCTCAAAAAATAACGATGGCGGCACTAAAAACTTCCAAAATCCACTCCTAAACTCAATAAACGCAGTTATTTGCGGGAGCGTAATGGTGGCCGAAGGCACTAACAATGGGAGATTCCCATCTAACAATTCTGAAACTCCATCAAGAAGTGACCAATAAGAGACTACTTTCATTTGACACCGGTGTCACTTGGTGTTGCGGCACCATTCATCGGATGTGGATCATCACTCTGATGACTAATTACTCTGTGAATCATCCTTGTCAGCATAGAAAGAGTGACGAAATTAAGATAGGAATCTCCCATTGTTAGTGCCTTCGGCCACCATTACGCTCGCGCAAACAACTGCGTTTATTGAGTTTAAGAGTGGATTTTGGAAGTTTTTAGTGCCGCCATCGTTATTTTTCGAGATTTTTACGCCATAATCGACTATTAAATCGCTTATAGCAAAAGTGTGCAATAGCCCCATTCACACTGAAAAAGTCTAACATTCAGTAATAAACTCACAAAACTGCTATAACGGCAAGATCGTAATGGCGAAGCTACGCAGGTATCATGGGAGATTCCTGTTTCTCGGAAAAAAAAACAGAGATTTGTCTCTATAAGACAGAAATCTCCCATGATACCTGCATCTCTCCGCCATTGAAATGAAAGCCCGATTCTGAGAGTGAATTTTGTGATTTTTTAGTGTACCTACTCATCGTCATTTTTACAGGTACTTATGCAAGGATCAACTCTTCAATCACCTGTATCAAAAGTTTGCAAGAGCCCTATTCTTTGTGCCGTTGCTTCTATTTAGTAGAGACTGTTTAATTAGTTTCATGCAATCCAATATGCATTTCGTTACATCACCCCTGATCGGAATTCTAGTCATAATAAATTATGAAATAGCTTTTTACTGAACGGAGAGTATTTTTGTCTCCAATCCTCTTCAATTGAATCTTTAATCCAGTGGCGTCGCGTGCCATCTGGCAACAATGCAACTGCTCCAGTTAAACTCATTAAATATATCGAATTTTCCTTGTGCACTGTGCACCCCCTGAATTCGATCTTTTACATGAGTTTAAATGGATAGAATACATTGTTGCCAAATTGCACGCGACGCCACTGCTTTAATCAGTTTTAACGTTTTCCTAAGCAGATGCTTAGAAGCATTCAGAAAATGTTTAGCAAATAAGGAGGTTGCTGTTCTTTTGTTATGAACCGAGCAATGGTCCGATGATAACGACAGCTAAATCGACAAAAATATTAAAATAGTATTGATAAAAGAATGCAGGTACACGGTCATTTTTTTGAGAGCCTCAGAATATTTTTGTTATTACCTATTCCATTTGAATCGATTAAAACTTCCCTTTGCAGACATTTTGTAGCATTTCAATTTTTCTCAAACAAAAATCAAAGGTGGGGTTTCCAGTTATTTTGTCAATTTTCGGAAGATGGCAGTCATACGTCTAGATACAAGGTATATGGAGGAACAGGTATGGACAGGAGGTGGAGCCTATCTCAGTAGGTGACGGCTACGTCACAGATGTTCTAGACGATCGCGATAAAATTCGCCTACCGTTTCAAACTATCTCACTCACTCTCCCGTGATCCCCATCTGTCGCTACTGCAGTGGGTGACGGCTACGTCATCGCCAAAGCAAGCGTGTCGTCATCATTTGGCGGGAAAACTCGAAAGCCCCTTAAACCCCGCCTCCTGTCCATACCTGTTCTTCCATATACCTTGGTCTAGATATAACAGACTGAGGACCAATGGCGTAGCGTGTGATTTGGCAACGTTGCAGTTCGTCCATTTAAACCTATGGAAAATATCGAACAATTGGGTGTTTGGTGAACACCTTCGCATTCGGCCTTTTACATGGGTTCAAATAAACACAATACAATGTTGCCAAATGCACGCTACGCCACTGCTGAGGACGAAGCAAAGAGAGCAGAACTTTCCTAATGTGCTCGTTTTAATAAAATTCCTAAAGGATACTTATGAAATGGTTTAGAAGAATGGCGAGTATTATTCATAATGACTACTATTAGCGTAGCATACAATCTGGCAACGTTTAATTTTGTCCATTTAAACGCATGAAAAAGATTAAAATATAAGGTGAACATCTTTTGCGCAGGTCTAAAGGCGGACGAAATCGAACGTTGCAAGATTGTGAACAGTATGATACGCCTCTGCTTAGCATGTACTATGCGGGTATTTTTTCGAAGGTAGGTCTTCACATTGGGCTCAACTTTGAGGTAAAATGTTTTTTCTCCCACCGATTCTTCGAACCAAAAATCGGGAAAAAAAAATACTTTAACAACGAGGTATTCATTTATTAATTTTTATTCATCCCTTAAGTACTGGGTACTTCTGTTACGTAGGGTCTAGAAACGATGAATTATTATAATTTAAAGTTAGGAGCAACCTGTGTTTCACTGACACAAACACATTGTTAAACTATATTAAAAATATGGCGATTTCGATGCAAGTTTCTTCATTAGCGAGTTTCGAATTGATTTACGAACAAGAAGGTATTATTTATTCCTTCAATAAAATACAAAGCGTATAAAAAATCATCGTGACGTGCATTCTTCCAAAACTTAAGTTTAACAGGAGTAAAAAAGAACAATGATCACAGAAAGACGAAAAAATTGAAAACGAAATTTAAATTAAATAAACAAAATGATGAAAAACTAAATAAATTATAAAAAGAAATATCAAGTAACAATTTAATGAAGTAATGAACATTGAATGAATGAATCATTGACTGAAGAAATTAAATCATTACACATAAGCACAAATAATGCCGATATGATCGCAAACTTATGTTTTAAGACTATACTTACTGCAGTGTGTATGGAAAGTCCAGAATAGGCTTCAATATCTCGGCTCCTAATGATGTCTCATACTAATGAGATATAACCCTTTGTGTTTCTTTCTACCCGCCATGCCATCGTTCTATGACGGTTGCAGCTCAAGAAATAACTTTCAATCTCAACGTAATCTTTCCTCAGACGCTCCGATTTGATATTCAATCTGCGTCAAATTTGGGAGTTTGATTGAATGGAGCTCACCATCCACCATAAAAGATTATAAATCATAAAGGCCTTTGTACACGCTCAAACTAGGATCGTCAAAATGGCATCGGTGAGCCGAAATATGTATACCGCAAACCGCGGGTGAGCCAACCGTTGCATATTTGGTCAGTGGCGTCGCGTGCAGTTTGGCAACACAGCATGCTATCCATTTAAACTCATATAGAAGGTCGAATTCAGAGGGTGCACAGTGCACCAGGAAAATTCGATATATTTAATGAGTTTAAATGAATGAGTAGCATTGTTGCCAGATGGCACGCGACGCCACTGTATTTGGTTGATATTCCGTTCGTCAAAAAACAGTGCAATTATTTGACGGCCCGTCAAACTGCAGAATTATTTGACTATTGGTACTTTCAGCCTTATTTTTGAAGTTATTGACGAGATATTTTGCAGATCCTTTCTTCAGATAATTATCTAGTAACTAACTTTCCCTTTTCTGATTGGTGTGTCACCTGTTCACCAACCTACAGTCAACAAAACCAATAAACCCATTTTTGGAGGTGTTTAGGTCAAGGTTATGTTTGAATTTTAGAAATGTCAGGTTGGTAATTCTGCAGTTTGATCAAATCCATTTGAGCGTGTACGAGGGCCTTCACAAAAACCCATATCCTAACAAGAAAACGCAAGATTTTGAAATATTTAACGTTCACTCTGCTCTAATTTACAATTATTTATGAATACTGTATAATGCGCGCCGATCCCTTAGTTTTGAAAATTTAGTTTAAGCATCTGAAGAGGCCTTAACCTTTTCAATACCACGCCCGGGGTACTCGTTTTCGTAGCTCGAATTTTCATTGATGGTAATAAAAGCTATTCCAAATAGTCATTTGCAAAATAATATCTCATCGAGCGCCTTCATTTATTGGGATAGGCAATACGAACTCCGCGAGGTAGGAATAGTTAACTACCTACTAAATTCGAGCGATTTATAGTTCGATTTCTTCTGATAACCTTAACCTGGAAGTAGAAGGTTCAAAATTAGGCCTGTGCGATGTTCGATGCATCGATTGAAGTTTTGATGTTTTCCTGCTATCGAATGGATTCGATGCAGATGTTGATGTTAACCGATGCATCGAAACCCGTTATTTATAGAGATTCGACTAAAAACAGACCTAAGGAATTAATAATCTCAAAAGCATGAAAAAGTATCATGATTTTCAGTAGTGTCTCAGTTTTGACTTGTTAAAATTTGTTTAAAATATCGATGTTTTTTGGGCATCAAACTTTTATGCACAAAACTGGACATCACTCAGGCCTAGTTAATATTCGAGATATTCGCGCTCAGTGGCGTCGCGTGCAATCCGGCAACGTAGCATCTTGTCCATTTGATCCCATGTAAAATATCGATTCGAGGGAGTGCACTGTGCACCCCCGATGTTTCGATCTCTTTCGTGGGTTTTAATGGACTGGTATATGTACAATGTTGCCTGATTTGCAAGCGACGCCACTATTCGTGCTGTTCAAGACGATCCAAACACACCGACTTTAAATGTGTCATTTTTGCTCTTAACGGAGGACTCAATCGGCGAATCCAAAAGAGGGAAGGGGTAGGTAGTAGGTATACACAGCAAAGAACTGTGCAGCAATATGTGTGCTCCAGAATTGACCTTTCTCTTCATTTGTCCATTTAAACAGATATGTTCGAAAAGGATAGCGCGAGGGGCTGTTATGTTAATTCAGTCCCCTGTATTTGTCTTCTCTATAAAACATGCGTCCAATGGGTCTGTTGCAAACTTTTGCTACAACAATTAAGAGTGTTTAATCTACAGTAAAATCGCCTGTAAAGTCCATTGGTGACATCAGAAAGTCATCAAATGCAATAATAAACTCACAAGAGGCGTTTCATGAAATCTAAGATGGCGGAGAAATATCGAGCAATCTGTATATGCATGCACCACGAACATCCAAGGATGGCCAACTTGGACAACCTCACTGGAGGTAGAGGTTATGTGTTTGTTTACGTTGTGATCGATATTGTGAGGTTGGCTATCCTTGAATGTTCGTGGTGCATGCATACAAATTGCTCGATATTTCTCCGCCATCTTGGATTTCATTAAACGCCTCTTGTGAGTTTATTATTGCGTTTTATGACTTTCTGATGCCACCAATGGATTTTTCACGCGATTTTACATGAGATTGAATACTTTGTAGCGCTATAACAAAAGTTTGCAACAGACCCATTGGACAAGGAGATATTTTTCTTCTTCTCTACGTTACAAACTTTTGAGAGATAAATTCAGAGATATTTTTGAGATTATTTTAAGCAACTATCAGTTTTCCAGTGGCGGCGCGGTTCGTCCAACGAGGCAACATACAGTCCTCTCCGCATTTAAACCTACCTATATGTCAAATAAAAGAGTATTGCTTGACAAGGGAATCTGCTACACCAAGATTCGAGTTTTTATACAGTTTTTAATGGAAAACGTGTCGTTGACAGATTGATCGAACCACTGTTGCACTTCCGGGTTTCCACCTCCATTAAAATATCCACATATTGGTCTGTTTTTCTGCAACGCATCTCCACTGACCCATTCTCTGATTAATTTTAAGACTTTTTATACTCCACCCCTTCCCTCTCCGCCTGCATACAGAGATAGATGCTTGATGCATGACCGCAAATTAACACTCAAAAATGATTATTTTGCAGAAAGGGACATATCTCATTTACTTAACGATAAATAATATTAATCTATTCTCAGTCGATCAACTAAAAGTTCAGCATGCGATTTTTGACAACTAAGCAATAGGCCTGTTAGTGAACGAGACCGGTCTGTTTTTCTCCGATAACTTGGTTCGAATTTGAATCGAGTTTTTCCTCAAAAAAGTCTAACTTGAAATTAACTCTTTGAAGCGCGAATTGCGATTGACTATTTTTTGAAACATTTTTTGCTCCGCTGGAAGGAAGTATGGAGCAAACATTAATAATGTTTTGATGCGCTTTAATTAGATTTTTGAAAAAAAAACCATAAAAATCCTTATAAAAAAGGATAAGCTTTTGCTTCAAAAGATGAGTCAGAGCTTTAAAGAGTTAATAAAAACTTTTACCTACCCGCCCGCTGCCCTTTGCCTCCGGCAGTTTCAGATCTTAGCCTTTGATATATAACGACAGGGACTTTTGACCGCTCTGTCGGAGCGTCACAACGACTGAACTCTCTGAATAGAGCGTCTGATTTCTCATCAACCGAGAAATCTCTCGATGCATAATCGACCGATATGGCTTTTTTAGGCTCAATTATGAGCTCGGTTGTCGAATAATCGGACTTCTCATCAAGAGAATAATTGCGAGTAGGATCGATCGTTACCGCTTTTTTATCTGGCTCAACAGAGATATCCGACGATTTATCGTCAACCGAGAAATCTCTCGATATGTCCGATTTCTCATCGACGGATCGGTCTTGCGAAGAATTATTGGTCGGGACTCGGCCGCTCTGAAACTCTCGACGTTTCCGAGTAGCCGTTTTATCAGTGCTCCCGTTGTTCCCATTTCCAATTAAACGTTTGCGACTCTGCTCCCAGTCCAAGATGTCACGATAGGATGATTTGATGATGATGATACCCTCATCTTGCTCGTTGTCTAAGCTCTCGCTTCGACTTGCGTTTTGCCGGAACGAGTTCATTCGATTGATGATATCTTTGGACCTGTTACGACAAAAGGCAAGGATTAACATCAAATATGCAAAGTAGATTAATACAGGTATACAAACAAGTAATAAACTCAATGGGTCTGTTGCAAACTTTTTCTACAACGATGAAGAGTGTTTCGTCAAATGTAAAATCGCCCAAAAAGTCCATTGGTGGCATCAGAAAGTCATGAAATGCGATAATAAACTCACAAGAGACGTTTAATAAAATCCAATATGGCGGTAAAATATCGAGCAATCTGTATGCATGCACCTTTAACATCCAAGGATTGCCAACGTTGACAACCTCACAGCTTCAGAGGTTATGTGTTTATTTACGTTGTGATTGGGTGTGATTGATATTGTGAGGTTGGCTATCCTTGGATGTTCGTGGTGCATGCATACAGGTTGCTCGATATTTTACCGCCATCTTGGATTTCATTAAACTTCTCTCGTGAGTTTTATACTGCATTTTATGACTTTCTGATGCCACCAATGGACTTTTCACGCGATTTTACATTAGAATGAACATTCTATAGCGATGTAGCAACAGTTTCCAACAGAATCATTGGGCACAAATATCCTATAACACTGAAAAAATAAAGTTTAGGTACTATCGACGAATTAAAGACTGTCGCGAGATTTCCACAAATTTTCAGTTATGGGTGTGAGTGTGGAGCTTATCTGCAACGGCTTTTACCGCCCCACCCGTACTGGCCTCTCGCCTGCAAGGTGTGAGGAGTATGAAGAGTGACCGAACCGGATTGAAGGGGAAACTTAGCTCGTGAATAACTCGCGACAATCTTTAATTCGTCGATAGTACAATTGCAGCAGCTTTTTAAAATAGCTTCGCAAAGCAAAAGTTCTAGCTCTACCGGAGAAAGTTGCGGTTGCACCGCAGCACTACTTCGGTAGAGCAACAGCCTTTCTTCTTACTTATGCTCTACCGAAGTGGTGCTTCGGTACAACCACAACTTTCTCCGGTAAAGCTAGAACTTTTGCTTTGCGAAGCTATTTTATAAAGCTGCTGCGATTGTACCCAAACTTTGTTTTTTCCGTGAAAATCAAGACTCAGAAATGGGAACAATACTCTGTTCAGGATAAGAAGAAACTTGGCGTGTCAGGTAAAAACGCACTACTTTGGAACGCGGCACGGACTTTTGTGCACACTGGGGCCTTGTTCGACTGGACTATCATTTTGGAAGGAGCAATACCGAGAGTAGGCTGACTATGAGTGTTATCTGCGCAAAAGTAAAATTAGAAACGGTTAAAGATACGACGAAATGGATGAAATTTATATCCAATGGGCCATAATTCTTCAATATTATTGTCATTCACACTCACTACATAAGCTTGCGGTGAAATAATTTCCCCGAAATTAATTTAAGAAATTACAGCTTTCATTCTCAACCAATTTTGCTCGTTTTAGGCTCAAAAATCCAGAAAAAAATTACGCAGGTGGTGACGTTCTTGGGTTTTGCATTTTTTCTTTGTTCTCAATTTAAAATTCCAAAAACACGACTTTTCTCAAAAGCGACTGGAGGCGCTAACCAATACCATCTCTACTCATACCCGGCTGCTCTGTTTGAGATTCAGAGGTTAATGTTTGCCTTAGTGTGTGTAAGCTAATGGTTTGGCCTGCTTATGGCGTTATCGAGTATTTATTCGTTGGTTTTTTGAAGTTCAATCAAAATTGGCAAAGTACGCCAGTATTGAAAGTTTTGGGCTTAATTACTTCTACAAAGCAATAAAAGAGTTAAAAATCGTATTTAGAGAGGATAAATCATTAATTCGCATTTCACCAACATTTCACTCTCCAGTGGCGTAGCCAAGGTGGGGGGGGGGGCTTCAGGGAGTCTGGACCCCCCCCTCCCCCTTGACACCAAAATTTGCCCCAAAAAATGTCATTTTTTTCAGACAAAGACAAAGGTTTTCAGACAAAAAAGTTGACCGAATTATTTATCTTTGAACCCCCCCCCCCCCCTGACAATTTTCGGACTTCCGGACCCCCCCTCCCAGAAAAATTCCTGGCTACGCCACTGTCACTTACGTATACAAAGACGACCCTAACTTCAAAAAATCAGCCAGGAATGCTTATAGAGTAGTATTGCGCTAACCATCGGATTGAAATCTGAAAAAGTTTTGCCAGGAAATTGGAATCACCTCAAGTTGAGAGAGACTGTCGTGAGTGGAGCCTCCCTCCCCACTTACCTGTATGGAAGATGCCCGGAGTTGACTTTATCTTTCCACGTGACCGAATGCTCCGTTTCGGAGACTTCTTCGACGCTGTCGCCGACTGAAGGGATTCGGTGATTCTTAACGAGAACCTCCAAGTCTGAACTCTCTCCTAGATTGAGCATACGTTGTTTGATGCAAGGGTTCTCAAGGCTTCTGTACCCACTGTCCGCTCTCAGCTGCTGAAGTCTATGCACTTGGCTCTCACTTGTACTGTCCGTATTATCAGTCGTGCTCTCAAAGCTCGTAGTCTGCAATTTTCCAGAATTTATTAACAAAATTTGCCAAGTAGTTACCCTAATTCCAGGGGCGCCATTTTAGATTTTCCTAGGGGGGGGGGGCAAGCCCTCCAAAAATTTGGCTGACTTTTTTTTCTTTTTTTTTTCTTTTTAGCCGTGCATCTTCAAAAAAATGCCCCCCTCCCAAAATGGCGCCACTGCCTAATTCAAAAGTCTGTAGCGGGGCAATAGACCAGATCGGTCAAGAAAAAATTGGATAAGAAAAAAAAAAAAAAAAAAAAAACTCGGTCTCATTCACTCTCACAGGGTTTTCCATGAGATAACGGGTCCAACTTTCTTCACATGCTAATCTTTAATCTTTGCTAGGACAATAGACATTAGAGAAATTCATATCCTCTCTATGTAAACCTGCATTCGAGGCACCGTTGACCGTCGACAAGGAAGAACTACAGTTTCTATTAAAGAGTAAAATATGCACGGAAAAAAAACTACGGTGAAATTAACCATACGATAGCTGATTTTGGCACCTGCTAGATGTTATGGCAATGTTAACCAAAAGTATACTATGTTTTGACTAGGTACTAGGTGATGTTACCTGATTGCATGTCGAATTTACTCAAAGTATCGGTAAATGTACCATACTTCTGGTCAAGTTTACCATAACATCTAGCAGGTGCCAAAATCAGTTATCCGTATGGTTATTTTCACTAATCTTTTTTTTCCGTGTGTCAAGACTTCTGGTTGAATTTTAAGAGTCAAAATCTAATGACTTCTTATTTTTCCTTATCTATGCCACAGAGCTGCCATTTTTCCCACAATTGATGACATTTTTCAAATCACCGATGATTCTACCGGTTGAGAAAAGATTACACAGTTCAGTTTAATGTATGACTGTAATGCACGAAAATACTCTGATCTGTAATCTCTTCTCAATCAATGGAAACGCCGTTAAAGTTTTTAAAGTCATCAAAGACCCCACCGGGAGAAAAAAGGTTATACAGATGCGAGTATTTTCGTGCATTACAGACATACACTGAACCGAGCTGTGTAATATTTTCTCAACTGGTGAAATCATATGCCATCGATTAAGGTCATATGGTTATGGATCTGGGAAGAGGGGGAATGTTCAAGTTTAACTCTAACAATCAGAATCCTCAGATAATTATAGCTAACCCCGCCGAACCTCAATTTTTAGCGAACAACTTTGAGTTTATCGCCGAGATATTAATGAAGGTGCAATATTAATTGATACCATCAAAGCATTTTCGTAAATTAGGAAAAAAATAATCGCAAAAAATTCCAGAATGATGCGGGTCTCAAGCCGGCGGCGACCAACCGTGCGCTCGGCAGTCTAGCCCCGTACCTTTGAGCCAGTTGACCACTTGTGGGCCACAATGTGGTACGGGGCTAGACTGTCGAGCGCGCGGTCGGTCGCCGGCTCGAGACCCGCATCAGTCTGGAATTTTTTGCGATTATTTATATCTTAATTTACGAAAATGCTTTGATGGTAACAAATGATATGTACCTTCGTTATAATATTTAGTCAATAAACTCAAGCTGTTCGCTAAAAATTGAAGTTCAGCGGAGTTAATCATCTAAGAATTCCGAGACTTGAACTGAACGATTACAACTAATATTTAAAAAGCTAAAAATAAGAAAAAAAATTGTAAACAAAACTAAAGTCCTATCGCGGCACGCTTTGCCAATACATAAATTGTAAGGTAGGTGACCCAAAGGTGGTCATACCTATGCTTGGGGCCAATATGCACGTATAAGTCATGAGAGATAACAAAAACTAAATATGTCAATTAACTATTCAGACAGATGGCTATAATACGTTAATTTCATTTTTTTAAAATTTGCTACTTTTTGAGGGTTTTTTGCGTTTGAAAAAAGTAGAGTTTTGACATCGCGCAAAATATTCACCTACGGTGGCCACCCCTCATATTTTTGATGTAAGTACCTAAAGAGGTGGACACCCCGTTTTAAATTTCATTAATAAATATTCAAATGCTATTTTATCTTTCAAAAACGGAATCTAGACCCTAGTTACACCAGAAATTATAATGATTATGATAAAATTGAAAGTCAAAGTTGGTATCAATTTAAGGGCTTAGCTTTTACGATTGTTTACTTCCGTGAAAATTAGCCAAAGACCTGCGAAAATGGACGTTGCACTTGATTTTTGGAGTGGGGGAAGCGATAGCATCCTGCTACTCAGCACTAACGCCATCTATCGTCAATTCGTGTAATTAACTGAAATAAGCTGGGGTGGGCATCCTTAAGAGCCGGGCCACCTTTGGGTCACCTACCTTATTGAAGTTCCCATGCTTGTTTTTTTGTTTTTTTTTTCCGTTGTTTTGTTTTGTTTTTTGTTTTTTGTTTTTTTTTTTAAAAAAACACATTCTCAATGTAGGATTCTATCCACGCACAAGGTACGTCTGTCTCACCTGTTCTAATCGACTAGTGTCCGATGAATATTCTGTGTCGGCTGTGTCCATCGAGTCGAAGCTCGTGTCCTCGAGAGTGTTCTGTTTGACCACTCCGTTATGCTTGCGCGCCTCCATTCGACGAAGGCGCCAACTCAGGACGTTCCGATACGTCTGACGCCTTGACTCATACGTCGAGAGGGGCGTCGCGTGTGGAGGTATCCATTTGGATGATGGTCCTACGTGACCATCTTCTAACAAGGGCTCAGTGTTTGACTCAAACGACGTCGTGTGACTCCCTCCAGGTAACTCTCCCGTTTCTAGAAACCAGAAAGAAAAAAAACATTTTTGATTAACTTAGTTTTCTTCTTCTTCTTGTTTGTGTTTCCTCCGATCTGCGCTCCTAAGGCTTTTTGACTTACAAGGGTAGGCTCAGAAGTCGCCGCCTCCGATTTTGAAAACAATTGCACGGACATGTAGCTAAAGTAAAACTAGTAGACCCGTGTTTTTCACTTTTTGCCAATGGGCCTTCCTAAAGCGTCAGGAATTTTTTGAAAGTTGCCGAAATTCACGTAAAAAACCCGAGCGGAGAGCGTTCCGAATATTTACGTGAATTTTGGCAACTTTCAAAAAATTCCTGACGCTTTAGGAAGGCCCATTGGCAAAAAGTGAGAAACACGGGTCTAATATTTTTACTTTAGCTACATTTTCGTGCAATCGTTTTCAAAATCGGAGGCGGCGACTTCTGAGCCTCCCCTTGTTAGATTTTAAGGGTGCGTTAAAGATTGCTGCAGTAACCTACGCATTTCATTGCCTTATTTTTATTATAAACTGAAAAAAAGCGATAGTCAAAATACCAGATTCTAGTCATATTACCAGGAGCACAACGATATATGAACGCCAGAGCTTCAAGTACTTTGACCAAAAAATTTTAGTGTTAATACCAGAATATGGTCATAGAACTAGAATTTCTTAAAAATGTTCAAGAACTATGGTACAAACCCTTTATAATTCTGGTAATTGTACTATATCCCTTACATAGGTTCACATACTGTCATGCTTCTGGTAATATATATTTTTTTTTCCAGTGTATGAATACTTTTCATCTTTCAAAGACCATTATTATCCTAAATCTATTAAATAATTGGTAGTTATTTTCAATATTGTAAGTATATTCATTGAACAATCAATAAATAATAATGCGTATCTAGACGATGAAAGTCGTAGGTTACTGCAGCAGTCATTAACAGAGTGTTTGGAAGGTTTTCACCAGGTTTGGACAGTTTTTGTTCTCCTAAACACAGAACACTACTAGAGAAACGGGAATTACAGCACGGAAATATAAAAGCCAATGGAAACAAGATTTGGAATTTACCAGAGCACAAACTGGCAACCGCCCCTGCTCACTTCTTAAGACTGTGGACGTACTTTTTTCAGGTTATATTTACAATCAGGGTTAACTTATACTCTTTATACTCTTTTGGGTTAACGTACAACCAACCACACCTCGGCTGGTTGCCGAAGATTGCCGAAAATGCTTACTATCTAAACATAGCTGGCCCGAAGGTACTCGAAGTGTAAAATGTTTCAAAATGAAAGTACAGTAGTCCCTCGATTATCCTAGAGTCCCTATATACTATGAGAGTTGCGACAAGACTCTCAAAATGAAGAAGAAGAAGCGGATCCATGGAGCCCCCAAGAGGCAAATTGCAAATGGCGGATGGCCATTTGCCTCTGCGCTGTTGCCACTATTTCGCTATCTCTTGTAGGTTAGGTTCAGATTCTCGACAATAACGGTCGTTATTGAAAGAAATAATGTTCTCCATAATAACATTTAGGCAGAGGAAAAATTCACAAAAATTACCGCGGTCACTGTTACTTCAAAAATGTAATGAAAGCGAGTACGCGAAAAGTAAACAAACCCTTCGCCATTTGCATTTGCCTCTTGGAGCTTTCTTGACAGCCTAAATCTGAGAGCCAATCAGAAATGGATTCAGCAATGGCGCAACTCTCATAGTATATAGGGACTCTAGATTATCCGACCTAATGTGGCGGTGGGTTGTTCGGATAACGAAAAATTCGGATAATCGAGGGAGCTTTTAGATTATGCAAGATTTAGCCTGTTTTTATACGTTTAACATATGCTAAACGTATAAAAACAATTGCGAGCTCCATCCGCCCCCCTCCCTTTTTAACGAATTTAAGAAATAATATTTTAATATTTAAATAATCCAGGTCAAAAGATACAATAAAATACAAAAAGCGCAATTAGACCAATAGACAAACATGTGGCAGGAAACTCCAAAGAAAAAGAGGCAAATAGGACAATGCGCGGGAAACCCCAGGTAAAAAGATTCGTTTTCACCCGATTTCCGGATGTTCGGATAATAGGGGGATCGGATAATCGAGGTTCGGATAATCGAGGAACTACTGTATGAAGTTTACGTTCTGAGGGAAGTATTCTGCGTTCGTAATGCAGTAACACAATAAAGTGTTTTAGGTAACAGCAAAGTTGCAGAGGCATATTAGACGTACGTCATCTCAGTATTTACATAATAATAAACTTCCAATAGCATGTGCCTTTCAATTTTCGACCTCCGATTTGCGTCAAAATTCTCAGTTTTAATGTACTTTCGATCGATGTATCACTTGATGGGGGCAGTCACCGGAATTATTTGCCTTTTTTTCTTAGGGGCCATAAAACCGAAATTCTGACTGGATTTGTGTCCAAGACATATTTTTTTCTGAAAAGAACCTACTGTTCAAAGTATTTTAGGTATACTCCTCGTTTTTTTTTTTTTTTTTTTTTTTTTTTTAAATTCCGATTTCTCAAAGTGGAGTAATGATTTTTTGAAAGTGGGTACAAATCGAACTTTGACCTTCTATAAATCGAAAACGAGAAACGATATCGACATTTGATTTGCTAAAACTCTTAAAATGTTTAAGCCCTTTTGACTGATGAATTCCAAGATAAGAGTGGCTGTTTGAAATTTTCGAGTTAAGGTCTGGGCACCTAGAAAAAATTTGAGCGCGCCAAAAGGTAGCTACTTGAGTTGTAAACATTCCTTCAGTTCCGTTTTTCTTTTATCATAGCAACCCTTCAAAAGTTAAAAGTGGCACGGACTTTTTGAACAATCTGTATCTAAAGGAAGAATCATTTTTTTTTTTACATCAACGTTGCTGCGAGAACTAATAGTCCCTCACAATCAGATGAGAAGAACTTTGAAGTCACAACCCCACTCTGATGTTTTCAGCATGACGATATCGAACTTCATACATTCATCATCTGGCACAAACGGCTGGTATTTTAATTAAAGTTCGTTCAAAGGTGGGTTTGAAAAGCCAGTGATTGTGTTCAGAGCAAAAATAAAGCGACGGCAGTCAATTCAAAGGACTTTCAGCTCAATAGGTATAAAAAATGATTATCACAGATATGATTGGTTTGTTTGTTAATTTGCTTGTTTCCTTTTTTCTATTTGGTAATCGGTAAAGTCAAAGTTCAGCTTTTAAAAATTGTTTCTGAGGCTTTCCACAACGTATTCACCGATGGTTGGCAAAAGTATTATTAGACATGGAGCAAACCTCGTAATAATCAATGCGGCTACCTAAGAGCTATATAGGTATACAAATACCTGTTGAGGAGCAAATACATGCTATAAGTCTATTTCCGTGGCATAGCAGCATGGGCGATCTGATAGTTTGTTTGCCTCATTTTTTTAAACCTTTGTGTTAGAAAGGCTATCTAGCAAAGCATTTTGATACAGCTATTCAGGCGAGAAAATTTCGCTTTTTTCTGTTTATGTGCCCATTTTTTTATTGTGCAAATCTTTCCGGAAAAAAAATATATAAATAAATAAATAAACTGTTACATCGATTTCTGCGTCCAACTACTCAAAAACGTGTTCTCTTTTCGTTTAAAACCAATTTCAAATGGACTTGCCACAACTTATATTTTTTGAAAATTTAAAGGTTAAAAATATGAGGCAAACAAACCAAGCCTGTGAAATGTTCACAAGAGATTTCTATTATGGCTATCTATCTCCGTACGGCCTTGAAAGTACGTCCAACAAATCATCCTTGTTGGTATAACTCGTTGCCCGTTGCTGGCTACCTGTAACTGAGCCGTTATATAACTTCAAGTCTTTTTTTCGTAAGTTTGTGTTTACCTGCTTAACTATGTTTGACGGTGTGGAATAGAAAAGGAAAAAATATACGAGAGCCGCCAATTGGGAAATTGCTCACGTTGCGTTGTTTGTACCTTATTTACGAGCGAATATGATAGAGCGAATAATTTTGAAGCGAGTCTGCAGGGTTTCATGCATAGCGCAGCGAGCCCGAGCTCCAGCGTCTGAAACTAACCTCACCATTCACCAACGACTGCTTGTTTCAACAATGAGAACCACGAAATTGATTTGGGCTCTTTCTATGTACATATTTACAGAATATTGATGCGGAATAGAGTCGCACCATGGGATCCCCACTATCCCTCTCATTTTCCATTTGAATATATAAGTATAGAAGAGGATAGATGGAGTTTCGTCCCTTCACCCTCGCCTAACATAAATGTTTCAATGTAGAAGAGAGAGAGAGAGAGAGAGAGAGAGAGAGAGAGAGAGAGAGAGAGAGAGAGAGAGAGAGAGAGAGAGAGAGAGAGAGAGAGGAGAGAGGAGAGGAGAGAGAGAGAGAGAGAGAGAGAGAGAGGAGAGGGAGAGAGAGAGAGAGAGGGAGAGAGAGAGAGAGAGGGGAGAGAGAGAGAGAGAGAGGGAGAGAGAGTGAGAGAGGGGGGGAGAGAGAGAGAGAGGGAGAGAGAGAGAGAGCGAATCGCTCGTCCGTGTGCGCATTGATATAGAAATATCTGTTCGAAATTTGCATCCACTGTAATTTAACTTAATTAGAGCATAATTTTGATGCATTTCAAAATTATCTGTATAGACATAAGTTTTACCTGGAGATTGATCTGCAGACGAATGAGATTGGGGGGTTCCTGAGATCTCTACCTCTGGTTTCCCTTCGTCTTCCTCTAGGGTAGCTCTCAGCTGCCACAGTTTTTTGTACTGTTGCTGAAACAGAATTAGTGAGAAATAATAATGGTTGAATAATTTAGCCGAGTAGTTATGTTTCTATGCCCTATCTATAAGAACCATTGCAGCCTCACCTGTACTTTAAAAATCCCTCACACTAAACTGCCCATCACTCGAGGACACATAGGTCGCACGTTTCAGTTATATCTAACTGTTCCTACACGAAGGACTTGTTTTGGCATACCTCATTATTTGAAGGCGCTTCAAGAGGTGTACTGCAGTTTTCAAGCTTTCAATAAAGATCTCGCCCGGAATGCAGATTACTCTATGATCATTTAAACAAGACGGTTCACACGTTATCGTTTCTTTTATTTGATTGTTTATTTATTTATCTATCCATCTATTTATTAATTTAGTTATCTGCCTATTCATTTAGTTATTTATTTATTATTGATTCATTTTTAAACGTGCCCTCATGAACAAAAATGTCCTTAGTTCACTGTCATTAGTGAACGCCTGCAACGTCTCGGAAGTTTTTATTTATTGTTGGTCTAGTTCCCATTTTAATCCTTTGTTTGTCTGTGATGTTTTTTGGCCATTTAGTTTGTAATTGTTTTAATATTGTCATTAGTGTGAATGTGCCTTGTTTGACAAATAGGCCAGTCACACTGATGGACAAATAACTTAAGTGTTGGGAGATGTGGAGCTTTATATTTTACAATTACGCGTTCTAAAGCTATTATTTATGTCTTTAATTATATCTTAGTATATTAATCATCATTTATTCTTTTTTGGTATTTATAACTATACTTTGATTTGTGTAAAATATATCAATAAGATCTTATCCCACATTGTCCTTCCTTAAAAGTGATTATTTTTTCACAAAACTCATTCTATAATTCGATTGCCCAGTTAAAAAAAAAAAAAAAAAAAAAAATGGAAAAAAGAAAGATTGGGAGGAAAGACGTACAAGGGGAGGCTCAGAAGTCGCCGCTACCGATTTTGAAAACAATAGCACGAAAATGTAGCTAAAGTAAAAATATTAGACCCGTGTTTCTCACTTTTTGCCAATGGGCCTTCCTAAAGCGTCAGGAATTTTTTGAAAGTTGCCGAAATTCACGTAAAAAACCCGAGCGGAGAGCGTTCCGAATATTTACGTGAATTTCGGCAACTTTCAAAAAATTCCTGACGATTTAGGAAGGCCCATTGGCAAAAAGTGAGAAACACGGGTCTAATAGTTTTACTTTAGCTGCTACATTTTCGTGCAATTGTTTTCAAAATTGGAGGCGGCGACTTCTGAGCCTCCCCTTGTTAGTCAGGAGGGCATTTGGCTTTTTAACTTTTACCTCAGCTTAAAAAGTGAAGACATTTTGCTCAGACGATTTATTTCGGGCTTTGAATAAATAATAAATACACCTTGCAAGATGGTAATTAAAGGCAATAGATCATTTTTAATTTCTCTCTCACGCTACCTTGAATGTTTAAGATAACTTAGTGGCAATATTATTCTGAGACCGCTGTTGCAAGGTAAGGCCATATCTACTCATTGAATGGCATGAAATATCAAGTTTCTTTTAGTTTTCCTCTCGCATATTTTTTACATTCGAATAAAAGTAGGTTTCGAATGATAGTAGAGGGTACATACAAGAAAGAAGTTAATATTATTTACTTAATGGAGCTGTTGCAAACTTTCGCTACAAGGCATATTAATAGTTGATTATGGGGTAAAACCCTCTAAAAATAACAACCAGCGTACAAAAAAATCACGAAATGCACTCCCAAACTCATAAAATGCTCTTCAAACGCGAGACCGTAATGGTGGCTGTTGCCGCCGATTACATTGAGTTTTTCTATCTTCGATCAGCTTTCCATCCTCACGAGGTGTTATTGCGACACCAAACAAGAAGAAGAAGCATACAATTGCCATAAGATTTAAGCGGCAACGGCCGCCACTACGATCTTTGCGTTTGAAAGCATTTTATGATTTTGTGTGTGAATTTCGTGATTTTAGGGCGCTTACCGTCATTTTTACAGGGTTTTACCCTACAATCAATTACTATCCCATTATGGACTAAGCCCGAGATAACTCGTTTTTCTTCTCTATTCTTTTACACATTGTTCCAGTCTCGCGATTCCGAATAAACGCGACTATCGATGTAGACCCTTTCAGGATAATATTGCGTCGGGCGCCTTCAATTTATTGTATAGGCAATTCCAACTCCCCAGAGTACGAACAGTTAACTACCTTCCCTATATAAACGGATGAGTAGCGGATCGTACGAACTAATCTGGTCTTTAAAAGGTTAATAAGCATGTAGCAAAAGTTTGCAACAGCTCTGTTGTTGTTCATTTTTTGCTTTTCTCTTAATCTATTTTTTAAGAAGTTATGGATTTTCAAACATTTCTGAGAAATCCGGCACCCCGGTCGTCAATGAGAGGACGTGGTGCCTAAATTTTCAGTGGGCGAAGCTTGATTGCTCTCCAGATAAATGAATGTACAGGCTATTCGTTTGGAGTCTTGTGTTGTCATCGTGACTTACCCTCATGTTGTCACTGTTGATTGTTACGGGTGGATCCGTTGGCAGGTTTACAACCTCGTCCTCGTAGTAATCAACTAAGTGCTCAACGTTCACCTGAAACGGAAACAAATGAATGAGTGAATGGAACGACTGAATGGAAATGATATAACGAGCGTGGGAGAAAACGGGTAATGAATAATGCACGAGATGGCCGAGGAGATTTTCATCCATAGCATTATTTGAGCTTGATTTCCAAGATGTTGAGAGTGAGCTCTAATGATATACCTCGGAGCGAATCCCCGACAGAATATGGGCTGAATTCGTCCACTATATGGATTAATAAACATCCACAGAGTTTACCTAGATAGGAAACGCGTCATTTTGAAAAAAGGGGTTCATACGCTAGTGTTTAACTGGAACAAATGTTTGATAACAACTAATTTGAAAGGATCGAGAAAATATGGTAATGTCATGAAATAAAGCCCTGGCAAAAATGATCCACACAGTTCCATAAGGTCCATAACCATGGGCGCACCCAAGGGAGGGGGGCAAGGTCCTCCCTCCCCATAGGAAGAAAAAAAAGAAGGAAAGGAAAGGAAAAAAGGAGAAAAGGAAAGGAGAAAATAAGGAAAGGAGAAAATTAGGAAAAGAGAAAAAGAGAAGGGGAAAAGAGGAAGAAAGAGAAAATATGGGAAAGGAAATGAGTTCAAAAAAAGTATCAATGTCATAAAACATTGTTTTCCTTGGAGTAACACATCTTTCCCGACAGCAGTGTCCTTAATTGTTAATTTCGCTATATCTTCTTCCGAAATCCAGTTTTCCTGAAGACTCCGTCTTTCTATCAGCATGATGAAGATATTTCCGTAATATCAACATGATGAAGATATTTTCGTAATATTAGCATAGTCTTGGAACATCTAATTTTTCTCGAGAGTTCATTCAATATAGTTTTTGAATAGAAGTAACCTAATTTTGCGTCTAAGAAGAGCTAAATTTTCAAAATTTTCCAGGGTAAGACCCCCAGCCCCCCCCCCATATAAATTACAACTTGGACCCCCCATAAAGAAATCCTGGGTGCGCCCATGTCCATAACCAATTCCCTGTACAAAGTATGCGGATATGTATTGATCTGTAAGGATATCAACACGTATACCCATACTATATCCATACAAATCCATATGAGTCATTACTTATCCATACTCCATATGGGGAATTTTGTACCATAGTATTAGACATGATGAGAGGTAATGGCCGGAGCTGTTGCACATTGTTGCTGTGATATATTTAAAGGTCGATTCAGATGTAAAAACCTGCAAAAATAAAGATGCTAGCACTAACAACTCAGGAAATCAACTCCTCCACTCTTTTCTCCATTAAAAACTATGTTAGACAAGGATGGACAACGGGATAAAACCCCCTCCTTCTGTCCTTTTCCTACTTATACATTCAAATGGGAAATGAGGGAGATGGAAGATATCCTGGTTGCGCCAGTGCCTCCATGAAATGCTTTTAACTGCGAAAGCGTAATGACGGCGTTGGGCACTAAAAATAAGAGAAACCCGTCTAATAATACTGAAACTCCAACAAAAAGTGACCAATGAGAGATGACTTTCCTTTGAGACGAGAGTCGCCAGGTGTCATGGGACTTACTATGAATCGTCTGTGGATCACTTCTACTCTGCGTGAATCTTCCCTGTCAGCATACATGCAGAGAGTGGCGAAATGGAGCTGCTGCAAACTTTTGCTATAGGCTTATTAATAGTTTATTATGGGGTAATACCCACTAAAAATAACGATTAGCGCATTAAAAAATCACGAAATCCACTCTTAAACTCACAAAATGCTTTTAAACGCGAGACCGTAATGGCGGCCGGGGCCGCGGTTTTCATCGGGGCTCCCTATCTTCAATCAGCGCCATCTACACGAGGTGTTCTCGCAACATCACACAAGAAGAAGAAGAAGCATACAATTGCCATAAGAAAACCGCGGCATCGGCCGCCATTACGGTCTCGCATTTAAAAGCATTTTGTGAGTTTAGGAGTGGATTTCGTGATTTTTTAGTGTGCTAATCGTTATTTTTACAGGGTTTTATCCCATATTCAACTATTAATAAGCCTGTAGCAAAAGTTTGCAACAGCTCCATTACGGTAGGAATCTCCCATTATTAGTGCCCAACGCTGCCATGACACTCGCGCAATAATAAACATTTTATGAGTTTAGGAGTGGATTTCGTGAGTGCTACCATCATAGCCGTAACCAGGATATAGTCTATCTCTCTCTTAGCCCATTTAAACGCAGGTGTTAGAAAAGGATGGAAAAAGGGGCTGTCACGTGACTTCAGCCCCTGTCTTTGTCCTTTTCTAACACATGCGTTTAAATGCGATAAGAGAGAGAAAGACAATATCCTGGCTACGGCTATGGCTACCATAGTTATTTTATTAGGTGTTTACTCCTCAATCGACTCTTCACGGAAAAAAACTACGGTGAAAATAACCATACGGATACCTGATTTTGGCACCTGCTAGATGTTATGGTAATGTTAACCAAATGTATACTATGTTTTGACTAGGCACTAGGTGATGTTACCTGATTGCATGTCGAATTTACTCAAAGTATCGGTAAATGTACCATACTTCTGGTCAAGTTTACCATAACATCTAGCAGGTGCCAAAATCAGGTATCCGTATGGTTATTTTCGCTACTCTTTTTTTTCCGTGTTAAATTGCTGATAGCGAAAGTTTGCAACAGCCCCGTTATTTTAAAACGCGGGATGAGTTTTGTCAAGTGTTGTTTTAGGCTTTTTTGTTTTTTGGTATTTTCCGTTTAGTAAATTTTAATTCACTTACTTAAAACTGGTTATGTATCCCCCTTCTCACTTTAAAAGAGTATGTGAACTACTAAATGTATATACGTGTATAAAATGAACTGTACAATATCTATATACTGTGAAACTCGACAGTAAGTACTGTAGTCCACACAATAAAGATACTGTAACCGTACGTACTAGCGGGGACAAAGATACCTGGCCACAGTATGCAACACGCAACACACCCAATGCATGTGTTGAATGGGATGCTGTACGTGTATTGCTTATTGCATACCCTGGCTAGGTATCTTTGTCTCCGCTAGTACGTACATACCTATTTCCAATACGTTCAATGCGTACTGTATTAGCACCTATTTACAGTCATGTAAGAATGGGTTTTTTTATGTAAGGGGGGTATAGATAGAAAGATAGTTAGATAGATAGAGATGGATAGAATATTGTAGATGATTGATTGAGTCATGAGGAAAATTATCTCGGAAATCTCTGCGGTATCGCAATACTTTTTTTAATTTCTAAATGTATAACCGAAAACTCCGCCAAAGTATTTGTGGAAAGCAACAAAACGCTGCTGGCCCTCTTCGAATCGCTTTAAATCTCTCCGCGACACAATTTTTCGGCAATCTCGAGGGAGCCTATTATGAGTAGCTCAAAGATTGGATGGATTAAAGGGTGTACTAGCGTATCCAAGAAATTGTCATTCTTTCTCTTTTCTCATTAGAACGCATGTGTTTGAAAAGGATAGAAGAGGGGGTGGAAATCACGTGACTGCCGCTGATCTGTCCTTTTCTAACACACACGCTCAAACGGGAAAAGAGAGAGAAGGATGAATTCCTGGATCCGCCAATGGTAGGGTGGAGGAGAAGAAGGGAAGGGTTGAAAAGGAAGATGCGAAAACGAAGAATAAGCCACAAAAACTTATTTTTACAGCTGTTGATGCCAACTAAAAACGCGACGGGGCTCGGCTGGAGTTCGCAGTCACTCAGTCGAGTTTAACGGGATTGGGACATCTTCATAAATCATTCCCACGAGGGGGTATAAGATGTGGAGGGCATAGAAGAACAAGTTAAGGGCTCAGATTGAGACTTCTCCTCTGGAACTCAGTATTTATTGAACGTCTAAGACCCGCGCCGCGTAGGGACAGCTGGATTGGATCAGAGGTTTTTTTTTTTTTTTCATTTCGGGGTTGTATCCTATTTTTGTCCAACAAATAAATAAATACCTCATTTTTTCGTATTCTTCTTAACGAAAACATTATTCTGGCTCGTCTATGGGGCTTCGAAAAAAAAAAAAAAAAAAAAAAAAAGAAAAAAAAAAAAAAAAGAAAGAAAGAAAGAAAGAAGAAGAAAGGAAACATCTCATCTCATGACATTGACCTTTGCGGAGAAATAAAAAAAGGACTTCGATAATAAGCAAGGGTTTAAAATAAAATATAACAAAATAAATGAAAAAATAGGATGGTAAAATATTTTGAGGATTACAAGCCAACGTCTTCAAAACCATTGAATTGTAAAAATTCCAGCTCAACTAGATCGAAAAATGTCGCGCTTACTTACAATGGGGCTCTTGCAAACTTTTGCCATAGGGGATTGAAGAGTTGATTCTTGCATAAAAACCTATAAAAATGACGATGATTACACTGAAAAATCACGAAATTCACTCTCAGCATCGGCCGTAATGGCGGAGGGACGCAGGTATCATGGGAGATTCCTATCTAAATTGAGCCTTATCTCTGTGTTTCTGTAGAGAAAGTGACATAATAGACAGGAATCTCCCATGATACCTGCGGTGAAGCGCCTTTACAATTTTGCCTTTAGAGCAGTTATGTGAGTTTATTACTGAATTTTAGATTTTTTCAGTGTGAATTTCGTGACTTTCGCTGGCTTTTACCTCCAATTGGACTATTCATTTCCTTACAGCAAAAGTTTGCAAGAGCCTGTGGCGGCTCGTGCAATCTGGCAACCGTGCACTTTTGCCATTTAAACGTATGCAAAAAGATCGATACTAGGCGAGGCGCTGCGCCTCACCAAGTAATCGATTATTTTACACAGTTTTAAATGGAGGAAATCCATTGTTGCCACATTGCACGAGCCGCCACTGGCAAGAGCCCCATTGGACTTGAGAAACCAAAAAAACACGGAATTTTTACCATAAGTATGATGGACAATTTTTTAGGTATCACCTAATTTTTTTAATTTATTTTTCCGAGCAAGGGGAGAAAAAAAATCCCACGATTTCAGAATTCATCTCATATAATTATAGTAGATTTGGAGAGCCCCCCCCCTCCCCTTTGGTCGTTTATGAGAAATGATTTGGAGATTTGTCATAATTTAATTTATTCTAACTTTACTAGTGACACAGCATGCAATCTAGCAACTTTGCAATTTCCTTTCGTTTAATTAATGACATTTTTTAACTCACCGATGATTTCACCGTTTGAGAGAAGGTTGCACAGTTCTGTTCAGCGTATGCTAGTAATGCACAAAAATGCCCGCATCTGCAATCTTTTTTCAACCGGTGGAGTCGTCGATGACTTATATTTAAAAAAAACTTGTGGATATTTTAATAACTAAACGGCGATTGCACCAATTGAGAAAAGATTACCAACAGATCAGAGTATGTTCTTGCAGTACAGTCTTGCACTGAACTGAACGGTGTAATCTTTTTTCAAGCGGTGGAATCATCGGTGAATCGAAAAATATCATTAAATATACGCAAAACGGCAGCTCTGGAAATTTCGTTCATCGATCTAATAAGGTAAATTATCGAACATTTGGGTGCACATAGTCAATGCACTCGCAAATCGGACGTTTTGCATGGGCTCTAAACTAGCTAATAAATAAAATGTAATGTTGCCAAATCGTATGTCTTTCATTGAAAGGAAAAAAACTTTCTGCTCACATTAAAGTTCAAAGGCGATTACAGTTGGCAGGAAAAGACTGTAGCTCTTTGCACCAATCGATCAGTTTATACCAAGCCGCTACTTCTACCTTATAAATTGGCTCTCATGTCGAAGTGAGGACTTGTGGGTTTGATAAATAGAAAGTCACGAAAGCTTTTCGTAAAACTTTAACGCTACCCCCGGAAAGTTCCAAAGTGTCTTAGCAGCAACTAGTTAGTACTCTCTTGGAAATCAAACTTTTGAGAGAGAGCGCTGCTTGCTATTCTGAATCGTTTGTCTGCTCGAAAAAAATAGGAAAAGGTGGTTATGTCGATATTCATACCGACTCATGCTCTACGGAAAGAATGGTGGTGAAAAATAACAAGTAGGCTGAAGAGATAATTCCGCCGTATCAGATTTGTCAACAAGTTCATTTTTAAGCAAGAAATGTTGATGAAAATGTTTAAAAAGTTGTCGTTTTTTACTGAAAGGAGCGGAGCTGATCGTGAATGATCGAATCGGCAAGAAATCGGTGGTTCCTGTGGAATGAGTCGCGTCAAATCGATTTTTGTCTTTTCTTCTACTTCGAACTAGATGATACGAATCAAAGATTATTGAGATAGACGTAGGCATGGGTGAATCCAGCAATTTGGCAACCATGAATTCATCCCTATTTGAACATATGAGAAACTATCGATTCTTGAGGGGGCCATGGCCCTGTTACTAATCGATTGTTTCTCATGCATTCAAATGGGAATAATACGCAGTTGCAAGATTGCTGGATCCGCCTTTGGAGGTAGATTAAGTAACGGGGTTCTTGCTAACTTTTGCTATAAACAATGAGGCTGTTGCTGTAAGTGATTTAATAGTCGATTCTAGTGTAAAAACCTCCAGAAATAACAATAGCAGCACTAAAAACTCCCGAAATCCACTCCTAACTGCAATAAAAGCTTTTATTTGCGCGAGCGTAATGGTGGCTTAGGTCAGTAATAATGGGAGATTCCCATCGAACAAAACTAGTGACAAAAACGTTTGGTTTGAATCGACGAGCTACGCATTTTTCTAGAGTGGCAGATACTGGCAGTGTAATGGGTAATCACCATAGGGATTTTCAGGTTAGGTTTAAGTGTGTTATTTTTCCTTATTCCCATGTGTTTTGGTGTAGACACACAATAGATCAAAGGATGCTTCAGCCTCCGTTTGTTGCATCAAAATACACGGGCAAGGTTATAGATTAAAGAGGTATGCTCATCTGACTTCGCGCCACAAAGTCAGTAGCGCGCAGTTCAAAATCCAAATCCAAGATGGCCGGAAAAAGCAGAAAACATTGCATACTCTTTCCAGAAAACATTGGGCTATTTTCTGCTTTTCTGAAGAGGGAGCTCAATATGTTTTCTGGAAAGAGTATACAATGTTTTCTGCTTTTTCCGGCCATCTTGGATTTGGATTTTGAACTGCGCGCTACTGTCTTTGTGGCGCGAAGTCAGATGAGCATACCTCTTTAATCTATAACCTTGATACACGGGAGGAAATGGAAAAATTACCCGATTAAACCTAACCTAAAATAAATTCCACCATGATGGTTACGCAGGTTACCCATCAGACTGCGACTCTAGATAATGTACAGCTCGTCGGTTTGAATGGGAACAAATATTCCGTCTATGCTTACATCAAACTATTTTCTTCGTAAAGCTAGCAACTGAACACGCAGGGGCGTCATTTCGGGTTCGGCTTGGGGGGGCAAAAATGTGATGACCTTTTTTTTTTTTTTTTTCTCTCTCATCAATATTATTTTAGACACTCTACAGCCCAGCATATCCTGTATTATATCCTCTATTTAGGCCCTAAATTCCAACAAAACTCGTTAATGACCACCAAATTTTAGTTCGAAACTTTTTTCTTCTCTTAAAAAAAAAAAAAAAAAAAAAAAAAAAAATCATTTTTGGCCGACCCTTGGGCGGGGCAGTTGCCCCCCCGCCCCCCCTCCCCGCAAATGACGCCCCTGTGAACACGGAAAAAAAGGTTGGTGTATCTGCCACCAGGCACCAACGTATAAGCGTCTCCTCTAACCGGCAACTTTTGAGGGCAGTGCCACCGTCGTTGAGAAATTACCGCCAATTTTTGGAGAAAATACTCTGATTATCGTGTTTTCCAACTATTGTATCTCTAAAATTGGTGGTATGGCCTTCAGAAGTTGCCGGTTAAAGTAGACGTCTACATTGGCGGTTATTGTGCCGCCATATATTTTTTCCGTGTAATCAATGAATCCGCTTGTGGGTAGGGGGAGAGAGGGAGGAGAAACATTCAATTTGACTTATATTCTCATACCTCCTCTAAACTTCCGGTGTCGTTGTAGCGCACTTTGCAAGTCGAAAGATCTTCCTCCCTTGAGCGAGCCACTGTTTTTGTATGCTCCTGTCTCCAGAAATCCAGACTTGTCTCCAAGTGTGTCCAGTCAATGCTCGGGATTCTGTAGGTAGGACTGTTCCCATCTTGTGGAACCTCTTCCTCAGATCCGCTCCAGTTTTCCCTGAGAGAGGAAAAAAAATACATTAAAAAATACGAAATAAAATGACGTTAACTTTCTGAACCTTTTAAGCAAAAGCTGTTTTTTCTAAAAATAATCGAACTCTCGTGGTATAACAACTTTGAATGACACTGACATAGACGATTTTAGTAAATCGACCTAATAATCGGTTATTGCCAGGTTTGGCTCCAAAATATCCTCGTTTTAATGTTGTTTTCTCCTTCTGTAATTTTTCAAGTGGACTGAAAAGATTAAAACAGAGAATCTAACGCGAACATTTTGCGATAGCGGATTCTTGGCGTGTAAATACATTTTTTGTGGATCAAACTTAAGTCGAGGAATCATATCCATAACAAATAAATAAATGAGCCATATTTTCCGGCAAAATTCTAGATAAGGTTATTCAATCACATTTAATAACGCGTTAATATTGATCTGAAATCTTTAAATAAACTTAAATCTGTAATCGCATATGAAGTCATGATTCTAAATTCATTCGCAGGGTTGATTAACGGAGAGATGTAGCCAGTGGCGGATCGGACATTTTGGCAACAGTGTTTTTCCCCTATTGAAACGAATGTAAAGCAATCAATTCTCCAGGAGGCTGTCAGCCTCCTCAAGAATCGGTTATTTTATCTTAGTTTATATGGAAAAATTGCATGGTTGTCAAATTGCACGAGCCGCCACTAAATGTAGCTTAGAGGAATACATCAAATAAACTGCCGACATTAATATTTGGCTGTTCTTTGATCTTGAATCAATCCCACAAAAAAGATCTAAAGGTATGGAGAAACTCTAAATTAGCAACAAAAAAAAAAAATAATAATAACAAAATAACAAAAAAAAAAAAAAAAAACAACAACAAAAAACGTATCACCCCTCTGTTTAAATACCATAGCTTACTCAATACTCATAGTAATTATATATTTAAAGCATCTGTCAGAGGAGCAGCCCAGTTGATTTTATACGACTGAGCAATAAATGCGTTGATAAATAATTTTTGAGATAATAGAGAAATAAATCTGTTTTTGTCACACACTATGGACGGTTTTTGTGCGAAGTCAACAATTAGCCGCGACTTTGCACTCATTGGTTGCAATCAGCTGTGACGAAAGTGCTGTGACGAAAGTAGCGTAACCTGTGGCGGCTCGTGCAATGTGGCAACAACGTAACCTCTCCATTTAAACCTGTGTAAAACAATCGATCTTCAGGAGGTGCAATTGCACCCCAAGATATCGATACTTTTGTTTAGGTTTAAATGACAGATAAGCATGGTTGCCACATTGCACGAACGCATAACGTCCACTGCATAACGTTCCACAAAATATCTGTCACTCTCTCTTGATCCTCATGCCAGAGGCGTACAGCTTGCAATTTGGCAAGTTGTATTTGTGTCCATTTAAACTCATGTAAAAGGTCGAATGCGAGGGTTTTCACGGAACACCCAATAGTTCAATATTTTTCATGGATTTAAATGGACGAACTGCAACGTTGCCAAATTGCACGCTACGCCACTATGCCTCGTGTTTCCACTATAGGTCACATCAAAATGACCCGAAAAATCATTTTCTGTCAATAAAGTCCAGAAAAACTGTCTCTGTAAACGGCTTTAGCAATGAGAGTGAGATAGCTGTACATAGAAGTCACGTGATGAGAGTGAGCTTTATAGTTTGGAACGCTTTAACATACTTTTTAACCGGATGACGTCATCACTGCAGCCGTTTATTTTATTCGTGAAACGTCACTAGAAACACGATGAGCCCAATCCTCGACGATGGGAGAAGCGAAATGAAAACCGCGTATATTTCTAATGTGCGTGCTAGGATATCATCCTGGGATAGAATATAAATGCGTATATATGTACATCCCATGAGTATCCTAAATATTCATATGTCTGATGGATGTGGATGACTCTGCAAGGCTGTTTGATATTCGGCGACGTCATCCCAAGTCAAATTGCTTATTCACGTAGCTTATGCGACTTTGAAAACTATGCTCGGCAATGGAGCTCTTGCAAACTTTTGCTGTGAGCAAATGAATAGTCCAATGTGATGTGAAATACCAGCGAAAATCACGAAAATCACACTGATGAAGTCTAAAATTCAGTTATAAACCCACATAAGTGCTACACGGAAAAAAAACAACGGCGAAAATAACCATACGGATACCTGATTTTGGAACCTGCCAGATGTTTTGGTAATGTTAACCAGAAGTATACGTGTACTATGTTTGACTAGGTACTAGGTGATGTTACCTGGATTGCATGTCGAATTTACTCAAAGTATCGGTAAATGTACCATACTTCTGGTCAAGTTTACCATAACATCTAGCAGGTGCCAAAATCAGGTATTCGTATGGTTATTTTCACTAATGTTTTTTTCCGTGTATAACGGCAAGTTTGTAATGGCGGCTCAACGCAGGTATCATGGGAGATTCCTGTCTATTATATCACTTTCTTTACGGAAACACAGAGATATGTCTCAACTTAGATATAGGAATATCCCATGATACCTGCGTCCAACCGCCATTAAGCCCTATTCTGAGAGTGAATTTGGTGATATTTTAGTGTACTCATCGTCATTTTTACATGTTTCTACACAAGAACCAACTATTCAATCCCCTATACAGCAAAAAGTTGCAAGAGCCCCATTTCAAGTGTGCTCATACTAATTCTCTCACCATTTGACGTAGAATACATGTACTATATAGACAACGCCGCTTTAGCTCTAACAAAAGTTGTCGATAATTTTGTCCTTTTTACCATGAGTTTGTACGCAAGTATGAAAATTTTCAAGGACTGCTTAATATGGTGCGATCGAAAATAATTTCGATTCGATAAAATTCGATATTTTTGATGGAAGAAAGAAAAAACAGAGAAAAAATGAAAAGAATAGCAAAGGAGGTGAACTAGCAAAAGTAAATAATAAATACGAAACGAAACAAACGTCATCACTTTGGAATGGTATTTCAAAGGAAGGGGGCACCCTAACCCCCTCCCCTCCACCACCACCACGCCGTCAGCGCTCCCATAGCGACGCGACGACTGAACGTTTTATGTTCAGAGTCTTTCAACGCAATAGCGACGTATCGAGTGCAAAGGTAGCGTGACCCCTCATAAAAGAACCTATAACCTCCAATAATATTGTAAAAAAATATCCAATAAAATATCATTGTATTAAACGCCGACAATCTATACATTTTAGACGGAATACCTTCCCGTGTAACAGAAAACAGCAATAAACAAAAAATAATACAGAGTATGCCATTTTCGTTGATTTGTCCTGAGCCAATTTGGAGGTCATGTTCTTCAGCTGTGGAAGCAATCGAGCCACACGGAAAAAAAAAAGATTAGTGAAATTAACCATACGATAGCTGATTATGGCACCTGCTAGATGTTATGGTAAACTTGACCAGAAGTATGGTACATTTACCGATACTTTGAGTAAATTCGACATGCAATCAGGTAACATCACCTAGTACCTAGTCAAAACATAGTATACTTTTGGTTAACATTGCCATAACATCTAGCAGGTGCCAAAATCAGCTATCGTATGGTTAATTTCACCGTAGTTTTTTCCGTGCACACACTCTGTTTGTGTGTGTTTTCTATGGATACTCGATCGTGAAGATAATCAAAATATCGTGTGTGATGTAGTTGCGAAATATTCATCAACATGCATTACAAAATGCACCAACGCTCAGCGGTCTCTTCGGTCTTTGTAATCTTTGGATTCGAGACTCAAAGTGAGGAGTTCGACTGAGGTGGAGTAACTGGAGTAATGATAGTATGACGGCTCATGCAATTTGGCAACCATGCTTATTTGCCATTTAAACCTATGCAAAAGTATCGATATCGTGGGGAGGGGCAATTGCACCTCCTGAAGTTCGATTGTTTGACACTGAGAAAAATCACTTCTTTAAAAACAAGGAAACACGTTTACTTGTAACAGCTTTCCTTGCGGGAAGTAAAGTTCTGTTCCATTCGAAGGAGAATCATTGTCACAACAGGGAATTTTTTGCTTGTAGCAGCAGACATTTTCCTTGGGTTGAAGGAATTCCCCCTTGATCAATATTTCACTGTTAATTTTCTATAACACAAACGAAATACACTCTGGATTAAAGAAAGGGTTCTCTCAGTGTACCTGCCAGGGTATGCAATAAGCAATATACATAGTATCCCATTCAACGCGTGTATTTGGTGTGTTGCGTGTTGCATACTCTGGTCAGGTATCTTTGTCCCCGCTAGTACATAGGTTTAAATGGAGAGAATACGTTGTTGCCTCATTGCACGAGCCATCACTGAGTAATGACCCAAAAATCAAGTGGTGCGCTCTTAAATTTGAAATCACTGTTAAGTTGTTATTTAGATTTTCAGCGAAGAGCGTTGGTTGATACAAGTTATCCTTAATTTCGTTTAACGCATCAATTTCTGAACGATTGAATCGCACCGCTTTTTTTTTCAAGTGTTCTCTCTGGATTCCAGTAATCTTGAATATAAGAGTATTTGCTCACCTGTTGGAAGGATTTCTTGAGCTAGTTTTGGCGTGTGGGGTGTGACAGTGATTGGATCCCCTTGACCCGCCACTTGTGTTACTTGTTCGACGAATGGTAGCCGCTGAGCCGTTTGTCGATCCGCTGTGAATTTCAGCCGTTATTTCTCGTTCTCGGCCCTACAATTAACAGTTGAATAGTCTTTTCAGTGGTTGAAAGTTAGAACAACCGACTTCAGTATCAACAAGGTATTTTGCATAGACGTTCTTCAGATAGTATCCAGTAACTGACTTCCGTTTTCTCAAATATAAATTACCCTCGGCCTGTAATTTGACATTAATCGAAAAGGTAGCGCTCTCTAGTGGCAGAAATCGGCACTAAACGCTGAAGAATCACCTTAAGGTGACTAGAGTCCCTATATACTATGAGAGTTGCGACAAGACGCTCAAAATGAAGAAGAAGAAGCGGATCAATGGAGCCCCAAAGAGGCAAATTGCAACTGGCGGATGGCCATTTGCCTCTGCGCTGTTGCCGCTATTTCGCTATCTCTGACAGGTTAGGTTCTGATTCTCGACAATAACGGTCGTTATTGAAAGAGATAATGTTCTCCGTAATAAAATTCAAGCAGAGGAAAAATTCACAAAAATTACCGCGGTCACTGTTACTTCAAATGTGTTATGAAAGCGAGTTTGCGAAAAGTAAACAAACCCTCCGCCATTTGCATTTGCCTCTTGGAGCTTTCTTGACAGCCTAAATCTGAGAGCCAATCAGAAATGGATTCAGCAATGGTGCAGCTCTCATAGTAAATAGGGACTCTAATGGCGCTCTGACTGCGCTCTCCATTTCACTGACTCACTTCTTGAAGCATTAAGAATCACACCTAGTTAAATGAATAGCAATATTTCCACGAAGCAATGGGTTTCTTTGCTGTTAAAGGAAACTGCTGTTTGAAATTTTATGATTTTTCTCTTTAAAAATAGAATTTTACTTCAACGAATTTTTGGTGAAAAAGGGTATAGGTAGTAAGATTAGATGCATTTGATTAATTAAAAAAAAATAAATGAGGAAATGTCCAATCATTGAAAACCAATGTTGCCAGAATTTCCCATACAGAACCAACTATTACATTAAGTCGAAAGGGAAAAATCGGATAACTTTCCGAAATATGGCAACGCCGTTGAAAACGTTGCAATGGCTTAAAGTTGTTTTGGTCTTATACATATGCCTCATTCAAAGTAATCAGTGGTGCCAATTATCGACCATTAGTTTGCAATCAAAACAGCCTTCAAAAATAGCTTTGTGGAACAAAAGTTCTAGCTCTACCGGAGCAAGTTGCTGTTATGCCAAAGCACTGCTTTGGAAGAGTAACAACCTTCTTTCTTGCTTTTGCTTTACCGAAGTAAAGCTTTTGTACTACCGCAACTTCTTTCAGCAGAGCCATTGAAATTTTACTTTACGAAGCTATTTTAAAAAGCCACTTCGGATCTATTTGAACTTCGTATTTTTCAGTGTGTAACTCGGTTTTTGGAACCCCACAAAAAATTGGACCCATCTTGTCAGCTTTTCTTTTTATGGGGGCCATTAGAACAACATTGAGGAGCTTACAACACTGGATGGCAAATTCACCCAGATATTTAAAATTCAAGAAATTCTCGGAAAACTTCCATGAGACAATCGTGTCCTAGAATAAAGCAGGCCTGCAGAATCTACCACGCAACCTCTGTATTCTTCTGCAATCTCAAAAATGTTTTGCCGCACGAAATCTGTTTTGCCACACTTTTTGCAAAAAGGTTGCCACAAAACTATAAATTTTTGCCACAATTTGCCACAAATGTTTTAATTTTTGCCACAATTTGCCACAATTTTTTTAATTTTTGCCACAATTTGCCACCAAATTTCCTATTTGGCAACACCGATCACGCGATCCGAGATTGCTGGATAGGGAATAATCTGCAGGCCTGGAATAAAGAAAGGCGCCAGTCCTTTACTGGTCGTCTACTTTTTCACTAAACCAAAAGTAAAGACTGTCTATGAGTGATGCTATTGGTCGAGTATCGAAGGACTTGGCCGTTGCTATGGTAACCATAGTTAAAAGTCTCGTTCCGGTAGTATTTTAAAGGCAACCCATTTGAGTAACCTCTATAATACTACCAACGGGCTGATCATTTACTTAATCGGTAAACCGATCGTTAAAACTGTCTACAAGTGATGCTATTAGTCGAATATTGTAAAACTTAGCCGTTGCTATGGTAACCATCGTTATAGTGTCCGTTTTTTAAAGGTTACTCATGAATAGCCTTTATAAAACGAGACTCTTAACTTCTGGTCAAGTTTACCATAACATCTAGCAGGTGCCAAAATCAGGTATTCGTATGGTTATTTTCACTAATGTTTTTTTCCGTGTATAACGGCAAGTTTGTAATGGCGGCTCAACGCAGGTATCATGGGAGATTCCTGTCTATTATATCACTTTCTTTACGGAAACACAGAGATATGTCTCAACTTAGATATAGGAATATCCCATGATACCTGCGTCCAACCGCCATTAAGCCCTATTCTGAGAGTGAATTTGGTGATATTTTAGTGTACTCATCGTCATTTTTACATGTTTCTACACAAGAACCAACTATTCAATCCCCTATACAGCAAAAAGTTGCAAGAGCCCCATTTCAAGTGTGCTCATACTAATTCTCTCACCATTTGACGTAGAATACATGTACTATATAGACAACGCCGCTTTAGCTCTAACAAAAGTTGTCGATAATTTTGTCCTTTTTACCATGAGTTTGTACGCAAGTATGAAAATTTTCAAGGACTGCTTAATATGGTGCGATCGAAAATAATTTCGATTCGATAAAATTCGATATTTTGATGGAAGAAAGAAAAAACAGAGAAAAAATGAAAAGAATAGCAAAGGAGGTGAACTAGCAAAAGTAAATAATAAATACGAAACGAAACAAACGTCATCACTTTGGAATGGTATTTCAAAGGAAGGGGGCACCCTAACCCCTCCCCTCCACCACCACCACGCCGTCAGCGCTCCCATAGCGACGCGACGACTGAACGTTTTATGTTCAGAGTCTTTCAACGCAATAGCGACGTATCGAGTGCAAAGGTAGCGTGACCCCTCATAAAAGAACCTATAACCTCCAATAATATTGTAAAAAAATATCCAATAAAATATCATTGTATTAAACGCCGACAATCTATACATTTTAGACGGAATACCTTCCCGTGTAACAGAAAACAGCAATAAACAAAAAATAATACAGAGTATGCCATTTTCGTTGATTTGTCCTGAGCCAATTTGGAGGTCATGTTCTTCAGCTGTGGAAGCAATCGAGCCACACGGAAAAAAAAAAGATTAGTGAAATTAACCATACGATAGCTGATTTTGGCACCTGCTAGATGTTATGGTAAACTTGACCAGAAGTATGGTACATTTACCGATACTTTGAGTAAATTCGACATGCAATCAGGTAACATCACCTAGTACCTAGTCAAAACATAGTATACTTTTGGTTAACATTGCCATAACATCTAGCAGGTGCCAAAATCAGCTATCGTATGGTTAATTTCACCGTAGTTTTTTTCCGTGCACACACTCTGTTTGTGTGTGTTTTCTATGGATACTCGATCGTGAAGATAATCAAAATATCGTGTGTGATGTAGTTGCGAAATATTCATCAACATGCATTACAAAATGCACCAACGCTCAGCGGTCTCTTCGGTCTTTGTAATCTTTGGATTCGAGACTCAAAGTGAGGAGTTCGACTGAGGTGGAGTAACTGGAGTAATGATAGTATGACGGCTCATGCAATTTGGCAACCATGCTTATTTGCCATTTAAACCTATGCAAAAGTATCGATATCGTGGGGAGGGGCAATTGCACCTCCTGAAGTTCGATTGTTTGACACTGAGAAAAATCACTTCTTTAAAAACAAGGAAACACGTTTACTTGTAACAGCTTTCCTTGCGGGAAGTAAAGTTCTGTTCCATTCGAAGGAGAATCATTGTCACAACAGGGAATTTTTTGCTTGTAGCAGCAGACATTTTCCTTGGGTTGAAGGAATTCCCCCTTGATCAATATTTCACTGTTAATTTTCTATAACACAAACGAAATACACTCTGGATTAAAGAAAGGGTTCTCTCAGTGTACCTGCCAGGGTATGCAATAAGCAATATACATAGTATCCCATTCAACGCGTGTATTTGGTGTGTTGCGTGTTGCATACTCTGGTCAGGTATCTTTGTCCCCGCTAGTACATAGGTTTAAATGGAGAGAATACGTTGTTGCCTCATTGCACGAGCCATCACTGAGTAATGACCCAAAAATCAAGTGGTGCGCTCTTAAATTTGAAATCACTGTTAAGTTGTTATTTAGATTTTCAGCGAAGAGCTTTGGTTGATACAAGTTATCCTTAATTTCGTTTAACGCATCAATTTCTGAACGATTGAATCGCACCGCTTTTTTTTTCAAGTGTTCTCTCTGGATTCCAGTAATCTTGAATATAAGAGTATTTGCTCACCTGTTGGAAGGATTTCTTGAGCTAGTTTTGGCGTGTGGGGTGTGACAGTGATTGGATCCCCTTGACCCGCCACTTGTGTTACTTGTTCGACGAATGGTAGCCGCTGAGCCGTTTGTCGATCCGCTGTGAATTTCAGCCGTTATTTCTCGTTCTCGGCCCTACAATTAACAGTTGAATAGTCTTTTCAGTGGTTGAAAGTTAGAACAACCGACTTCAGTATCAACAAGGTATTTTGCATAGACGTTCTTCAGATAGTTATCCAGTAACTGACTTCCGTTTTCTCAAATATAAATTACCCTCGGCCTGTAATTTGACATTAATCGAAAAGGTAGCGCTCTCTAGTGGCAGAAATCGGCACTAAACGCTGAAGAATCACCTTAAGGTGACTAGAGTCCCTATATACTATGAGAGTTGCGACAAGACGCTCAAAATGAAGAAGAGAAGCGGATCAATGGAGCCCCAAAGAGGCAAATTGCAACTGGCGGATGGCCATTTGCCTCTGCGCTGTTGCCGCTATTTCGCTATCTCTGACAGGTTAGGTTCTGATTCTCGACAATAACGGTCGTTATTGAAAGAGATAATGTTCTCCGTAATAAAATTCAAGCAGAGGAAAAATTCACAAAAATTACCGCGGTCACTGTTACTTCAAATGTGTTATGAAAGCGAGTTTGCGAAAAGTAAACAAACCCTCCGCCATTTGCATTTGCCTCTTGGAGCTTTCTTGACAGCCTAAATCTGAGAGCCAATCAGAAATGGATTCAGCAATGGTGCAGCTCTCATAGTAAATAGGGACTCTAATGGCGCTCTGACTGCGCTCTCCATTTCACTGACTCACTTCTTGAAGCATTAAGAATCACACCTAGTTAAATGAATAGCAATATTTCCACGAAGCAATGGGTTTCTTTGCTGTTAAAGGAAACTGCTGTTTGAAATTTTATGATTTTTCTCTTTAAAAATAGAATTTTACTTCAACGAATTTTTGGTGAAAAAGGGTATAGGTAGTAAGATTAGATGCATTTGATTAATTAAAAAAAAAATAAATGAGGAAATGTCCAATCATTGAAAACCAATGTTGCCAGAATTTCCCATACAGAACCAACTATTACATTAAGTCGAAAGGGAAAAATCGGATAACTTTCCGAAATATGGCAACGCCGTTGAAAACGTTGCAATGGCTTAAAGTTGTTTTGGTCTTATACATATGCCTCATTCAAAGTAATCAGTGGTGCCAATTATCGACCATTAGTTTGCAATCAAAACAGCCTTCAAAAATAGCTTTGTGGAACAAAAGTTCTAGCTCTACCGGAGCAAGTTGCTGTTATGCCAAAGCACTGCTTTGGAAGAGTAACAACCTTCTTTCTTGCTTTTGCTTTACCGAAGTAAAGCTTTTGTACTACCGCAACTTCTTTCAGCAGAGCCATTGAAATTTTACTTTACGAAGCTATTTTAAAAAGCCACTTCGGATCTATTTGAACTTCGTATTTTTCAGTGTGTAACTCGGTTTTTGGAACCCCACAAAAAATTGGACCCATCTTGTCAGCTTTTCTTTTTATGGGGGCCATTAGAACAACATTGAGGAGCTTACAACACTGGATGGCAAATTCACCCAGATATTTAAAATTCAAGAAATTCTCGGAAAACTTCCATGAGACAATCGTGTCCTAGAATAAAGCAGGCCTGCAGAATCTACCACGCAACCTCTGTATTCTTCTGCAATCTCAAAAATGTTTTGCCGCACGAAATCTGTTTTGCCACACTTTTTGCAAAAAGGTTGCCACAAAACTATAAATTTTTGCCACACTTTGCCACAAATGTTTTAATTTTTGCCACAATTTGCCACAATTTTTTTAATTTTTGCCACAATTTGCCACCAAATTTCCTATTTGGCAACACCGATCACGCGATCCGAGATTGCTGGATAGGGAATAATCTGCAGGCCTGGAATAAAGAAAGGCGCCAGTCCTTTACTGGTCGTCTACTTTTTCACTAAACCAAAAGTAAAGACTGTCTATGAGTGATGCTATTGGTCGAGTATCGAAGGACTTGGCCGTTGCTATGGTAACCATAGTTAAAAGTCTCGTTCCGGTAGTATTTTAAAGGCAACCCATTTGAGTAACCTCTATAATACTACCAACGGGCTGATCATTTACTTAATCGGTAAACCGATCGTTAAAACTGTCTACAAGTGATGCTATTAGTCGAATATTGTAAAACTTAGCCGTTGCTATGGTAACCATCGTTATAGTGTCCGTTTTTTAAAGGTTACTCATGAATAGCCTTTATAAAACGAGACTCTTAACGATGGTTTCCATAGCAACGGTCAAGTTTTACAATTTTCGGCCAATAGCATCACTCGTAGACAGTATTAACGATCGGTTTAACGATGAAGTAAATGATCGGCCCGCAGGAAAGGGACATTTAACTATGGTTACCATAGCAACGGCGAAGTCCTACAATGCTCGACCAATAGAGTCACTCATAGACCGGCTTTACCTTTGGTTTAACGTAGAGTCCCTATATATACACTATGAGAGTTGCGCCATTGCTGAATCCATTTCTGATTAGCTCTCAGATTTAGGCTGTCAAGATAGCTCCAAGAGGCAAATGCAAATGGCGGAGGGTTTGTTTACTTTTCGCGAACTCGCTTTCATTACACATTTGAAGTAACAGTGACCGCGGTAATTTTTGTTAATTTTTCCTCTGCTTGAATGTTATTCTGGAGAACATTATCTCTTCCAATGACGACCGTCATTGTCGAGAATCAGAACCTAACCTGTCAGAGATAGCGAAATAGCGGCAACAGTGCAGAGGCAAATGGCCATCCGCCACATGCATTTTGCCTCTTGGGGGCTCCATTGATCCGCTTCTTCTTCTTCATTTTGAGAGACTTGGCGCAACTCTCATAGTATATAGGGACTCTAGCTTAGCGAAAAAATGAACGATCAGCTCGATGCGCCGGTCAAGGTATGCAACACACAACACACGATGAACTTTTCAACTCATGTCTCTATCTGGTGAGTTGCACGTGCACATAGCCGTAGCTAGAAAATGATATTTCTCTCTCTTTGCCCATTAGAACCCATACGTTAAAAAAATATGAATATATAGAGGAGCTGTCACGTGGATTCAGCCCCTATCTCTGTTAGAGACTCATTCCTGATGGCTACGGCTATGGCGTTGCATATTGCATAGTATGCAATATGCAATGCATACCCTGGTCAGGCACTTTTGTCCACGCTAGTACTATACATTGTTCATACGAAATGGCCGAGGAAATGATCTGTGATTGTGAGCTATACCTCTAAACTTACCTCTTCGTTCGGATTGAAACAATTCGTCATTTTGCTCTCCAAACTACGAGTGGATTTTCTACATTGGAAGTAAGCGCTCTGTTTACCATTATCAGTTACCAGTCTGAAACAAAATCAAAGATACGTTCTAAATAATAAATTCACAGGATGAACAGATAAATAATTAATGAGGGAATGAAACATAATTGATAGATAAAAAAAAAAAAAACAAAAAAAAACAAAAAAAAAACAAAAAACAAAAAACAAAAATATAAACAGTTGAATCAATAAAAGTGCACTTAATTACCTTCTTTTGTAGATATAGTATACTGTGGACTACCACTAACAACCACCACTCAACTAATTAGTAGTTGTATTTATGTATATGTAAATACATCCATTGCTTAGTTGATATTGATGGTAATACTTAATTAATAAAATTATTTATTCATTACAAACTATGACGTTTTGTGGTAATGCATATTATTTTAATGCGTAGACTCGCAGCAATGGGACAATAAAAAGGGTGCAAATATACGATTCAGTTGTTGTCAATCTAACAGAAAGTTTTTTTTTTTTTTTTTTTTTTTTTTTTTTTTTTTTTTTTTTTTGTGTGTGTGTGTGTGTGTGGTGAAAACAGGATCTGGATATCATGACTCTATTAGTATTTAGGGTGTTAATAGCAAATTTAATGGTTCGATATCTCGTTGAATTTACACGCTAGAATTAAAGAATTCATTAAAGCGCTGCACTTTAGCAGAAAAGATTGTGGACGACTTTATTTTTAGTACACTCGTATATTGATACACTACAACACGGAGCTCTGTCATCTTTACCGCACCGGTGCCGACTCCGCACTATTGTCTGAGATCGTCAAAAAGTGGCCAAAAATAAGAAAGTAAATTCATCATCAACTTATCATTTATAAACTCTCAAGGCCAAATTTAATCAGAGAGAACACCTTTAACAAGTAATTTAAACCTAGAAATGCCACTGAAAAGTTTTAAATTAAGCTTAAAAGGTCGAAAACGATGATTTTCCATGACATTTTTTTACTGAATTTTGGCCAATTTGATTCGATCTCAGACCATAGTGCTCCGATGCAACAGAGGATTCAAGAACTTCTTCACCACCTGATAGGTCAATTAAAATGACCCCAAATGGGTCTTCGCAAATTTATGTTGCAGTTTTATAGAGGGTCGATTCTCTTGTAAAATCACGTGAAAACTTTATTGAAAGTATCAACAAGTTTTGAAATCCCCTCATAAACTCACAAAAGGCGTTTGAAGAGGAGTCCAAGATAGCTGTCAAATGAGTGGGTTATAATGGGGGAGTCCTCAGTGGCGAAGCGTGAAATTTGGCAACAATGTATTTTCTCCATTTAAATTCACCAAAAAAGTCGAACGCTTCAGTCATCGGCGATGACCAGGTATTTCGACATTTCTAATGTGTTTAAATGGGAAAAAGGAACGTCGCCAAATCGCACGCCTCGCCACTGGGAGTCCTATATCTAATTGCAGCTTTCTCTATGATGAATCACTTTTCTCATCGACATAAAAAGTTGCAATTAGATGGGGACCCCCCCCCCCCCTTATGACCCACTCATTGGACCGCCATCTTGGAATTTTGCTAAACGCATTTATTGAGTTTGTGAGTCAGTTTCGGAATTTTCTTATGTCAACGTTATTTTTGATCAGACCACCGCGACCGTCAGTATAGCTGCGTGGTAAAAGTTTGCAACACATACTCGCTACTAACACTGTATTATTCTATAATCTATAGACCTCCGTCGGACATCACCAGCAACCATCACGGAGCCTACTTTTCGTCCGACCCTTTTGCAGTGGCGACTCATGCAATTTAGCAACAATGTTTTCCTTCCATTTGATTCTATGTAAATCAATCGATTCGATAGTGAAGCTTCAATGCAGCATTCGATTGTGTAAAATTGAGTCAAATGGAGGGAAAACATTGTTGCTAAATTTTACTAACGCACCGCCCTTTTCCCTTTCGAATATCTCAGTAACTTTTTTAATCAGAGAGAGAGAGAGAGAGAGAGAGAGAGAGAGAGAGAGAGAGAGAGAGAGAGAGAGAGGGAGAGAGAGAGAGAAAGAGAGAGAGAGGGAGAGAGAGAAAGGGAGTACTCACACATGATCAGTCCTCTCCAACAAAAAGCTCCGGTTTTTGGATGATATGTTTGACAAGGCGTGTGAGAGAGGTAGAATTTGATTAAAATGTCTTGGAGGATTTAGAGTGTAGCTTCGGCACCCGAAACAATGACCGAATGATTCACAAAGTGACATACTATTATAGTTCCGCACCATGCTGATGTAACTAGAAATCCTGGACATTTCCATCTTAACTTTTCTTTATCCCTGTAGGTATCCTACATGTGACTGTGTAACAACTTAAACTGCAAGGTGCATATCCTAAAGTAATGTTTCCAACACGGGAACTTCAACCAGTTTTTTGAGGAGAGTATATTTCCATGCTGGAATTTGATGCATTAATATTTACACCTTTTCCAAAATTAATCTGTATTTATACTTCACCACTTGTTCAATAATATCAGTCGATACTCAGATTAGATAAAATTTAAGGGACTCTCTTTCTTGAAAATTCCTTGTACATAGGATCAAAATGAAATCTGATGGAACAATCCTAACTTTTTGTCGGAAAAATCCTCTATTTGTGAATTCACGAACTCTCCATCTTCATGAACAGCACCATTTCATTGATGTCAATCAGCGGGAAAAGCTTATGCTTTTCCCGGGTTTTCTCCATTTAAAGCGCACTATGCCCATTAGTTTGCTGAATTTCAGCAAAATTTTTTGTAGTCAAATATTTCAGCCGATCGGAAAATATCGTAAGGTTTACTGGTCTGGATTTTTGCACTGATTAGCCGCCGCATGTTGCTAGCGAGAGTCAGAATTCTGAAACAGCGTCTCATTGTGCGGCTATATATTTTGAAGATTATTGTGTCTCAATGAACGAAAACTCTCAATATATTTTGATACAAGATTTGATATGATCAGATTGCCTCAAAAGTAAAATTTGTGATGAGGTCTTACGAACAGATTATCAGGTCTGAAATCGCGTAAATCAGTGCGTAGGAAAGTTGATAACTGGAAGCAAATCTAATCGTTCACGAGATGGCCACTATGAGTGTCGCTTAAAAAAGGGAGGAGTGACCACAAACCAGCCCAAAAACTAGTAAAATTTTGGATGTAATCTTACGAACAGATTATTTGATATGAAATCATGTATATTAGTGCGAAGGAAAGTAGATATCTGAAAGCACATCCAATCGTATATGAGATGGCCACTAAGGGTGCGGCTTAAAAAAGGAAGGAGTAAATAATCAGCCCCAAACTACCGAACAGGAGTAGCACAAAAACGGATGATTTACGAAACACGGCTGATTGGCTAAACGTTTGAGTAATGAACGACACGTAGTGAAACGCAGTTCTGTTATCTTATCTTGTTAGTCTAACATTTTATGAACAAGGAGGTCGTGAGAACCAATTTAATGGTGACAGATGAGTTTGTTTAAATACGTCACGAAAAGGTAGGATAGGTTGAGGAAAGGGGACTTCAAACTGTACCAAAACTACGGACTTGAACCTTAATTACTAAAACGCGAAAATTAACAACTTTTCAAGCACAAAAACGGCGTAGCACCACAAAAACACACTCGAGTGGTAAAACACGCAAAAAAAACACGGCGCGAGAGAATGGCGGTTGTCGGCGACGAGACTGGTCTTACGTGAGGGAGCGTATAACTGAATGAACCCTCCCCCGCCCCTTTCGGCGCCCTAACACGACGTTCGATTGACGTCATACGACCCACTCTCCTCCGCGATGCCCTGTGTGTATACCGTGTAGCGTCGCCTCCGTTCCTTTTTACACGAACACCATCTCAACTTATGAATGACTTACTCACTCACACAATCGAATTGAGAGACGGGGGTCTCACGCAAATCACCGAGAAGCAGTGGCTTCGCGTGTCATTTGGCAACAGCGTATTCAGTGCATTTAAATGCGTGGGAAAGGTCGAATTATTGACGGTGCACAGTGCACTCCCCCTCGAATCGATATTTTCCATGGATTTAACCCTCAATGGCATGGCGTTAACTATAGGTAACACGGGATGTTTAAAATTCTGAAACATCAAGAAATGCAGTGCTATTCCGATTCTTTCTACAAGTTGTCGATTGGTAAAAATAAGGCCGATGTTGGGGGAAAAAAATAAAATTACGATTTAGTAGTGCCAACGTGAAAGAAAAAATCCCTGTTTTTTCCCCACCAAAATCGGGGGGGGGGGATTAATTTATCCCATAGAGGGTTAAATGAACTAAACCCAGCGTTACCAGATTGCACGCGACGCCACTGATTCCTGCATAGGAGGAGAGGTATTTTCGTTCATTTTTATCTTTTGTGATAGAGTGATTTTTGACAAATTGACTGGTGCAACGATTTTTGTTGTTTTCTTATGGCTGAAATAAAATGCGACTAAGAGTGCGAAACTACAAAGAATTAAATGCTTTTGTAAAGACTTCACAACTTTCAAAAGCGATACTGTACAGCAATGGAGGAAATCCATCGCAGATTCTCAAAACGAAAATGTCAAAAACAACAATGAAATAAGTGACAAGCAACAGTAACAGTCGCGCAATGTACAAAAAAAACCTATAGTAGAACGAACAGTGATTGGAAATGTGCATTTAAAAATGCCAAGCAGTGATCATTTCACAAGGATTCTTGGGGAAACGTACGTTGACATAAAACGCACATTTAACCACGCCAGATTGTTCACTCCGCAAGCCTGCAGTTTCACAATGTCAGCAATGTTCATTGCACAAGGGGTCTTTATCATGGCATTTTATAACCTACTAGCGTGGTTAAATGCAGCAGAATCTCGGTGAAGTTACGCACGAGTCATTTTTCTCCGGGGCGCGCATTAAAACCAGTGTCATTAGATTTTCCTATAAACCGCCAACTTTGACATTCATTCGAATGGACCCCCCCCCCCCCCCCCGTGGATCCACCATTGCCTCACGCATTGGCACTGTCAAAGTTCAAAGTAATTTGCATTCATACATTCGATGATCTGACGCGGTGCTTGCGAATAAATAGTGTCACCACAAATTTGACGGAATTATAAATCCTGCGACATGTTATACATACAACCTTTGCTGTCGTTGTCATCTAACAACGCAAAGTGCGTCACTCTGATTGTAGAGTTCCTTCAATTCACTGTGTATGCAATTCCTTTACGAGCGTGTAGGAATAGTTATCGCCTGAGTCTTTGGTTGAGTCATGAGGAAACCATCGAAGGGGCGCTTCTGAAGTCGACTGTGGGCTCTAATACTCGCGTGCGCGTTCAGTTCGACACATCGATTTGCCATTCTTTAAAAATGGTCACACTGTGTTTATTATTCTTGCATATGCGTCAACGAGAGCTAACTATACGTAGAGGGGGAAAAAATCAGGCACCCCACCTTGGAATCCTAGCCTAATTAGCTTTCATAAGTAATAAACAAAAGCACTTTGTTCAAAATTAAGTGAAAGCCAATCTTTTTGAAAGGTCATAGTTTAGCCCTAAAGTTGAAAATACATAAGTGCGAATCAATTATTTATGAATAAACTTGAATGGGTCTGTTGCGCACTTTTGCTACCGCAATATGGCACAAAGATTCTTCAGTACAATTCAGCTAAAATAACGATGCGCACATTAAAAACTTTCAAAATCCACTCATTAACCACTGAAAAAAAAAGTTCTGGCTCTATCAAATACATGCTTCGGGAAGCTGAAGGAGGCATATCCGAAGCAAAGTTCTGTGACTAGCGGGCTTTCCGTCGGTAGTAGCGAGCCACACATGCTCTAGCAGTCCCGAACCTCTTGCTTCGGCTTTGTGATGTAGGCGGGCAACACGTGCAATGACATACAATCAGCAGGACCTGTCGCCATCTTTTCTCTGTTAAGTATCAGAGTAGATCGGGTTCACTCTTGAAATCAATTTACTCTGAGAATTTGTCATCGGCGATCTCTGAAAGGACGCTACGATACAATTTAGGAGCATATTCACAGAGTTTGCTCACTTAACTCAGCGCGTCCTAAAGGGTGTGCGCCTCGGAGCGCTTACCCTATATACGCAGCAATCAGCCCTCGTCTGCACAAGCAGACGCAAGCAGTGCACAAGCACTGAGCAGAGCAGTGATAACGCATTGGACTCCGGAATGATACATCCCCGGATCGATCCCGGGGAGCGGCTCGCTCTTTTTTCACTCTTCTTTAAATACATTCCCGAAGCACGTGCTTATGTACCTACTACCGAACTTTGCTCCGCGAAGCTATCGGAATCAGCACGTGCTTCGGCTCTACCGGAGCTTTAGGTGTACTACCGGAGCACAGTTCTTTCAGTGACTCAGGAAAGCACTTCCTTTTCAAACAGCCTGCGCTGCACTGTAGACACTATTATTAACCGACATACAACTACACAGACGGAGCCACCGTATTTATGTAAACATCATCAGGACTTACAAACACTTGTTTGTTTAGTTTAGACACATGCAGTTATTGTATTATTTTGTAATCTTTGATAAGCCTGAAAAGACCAGACAGCAGGTGCAGCCAAAATTTCATACATTTTGATGAAAATTCCAACATTTTGTGGTTACGAAGATATTTAGGTGCATAAAAACGGTGGTTCCGTCTATACATAGTTGTTTGTAGTTGATAATAGTGTATAATGTGGCGCGGTTTTTTTGAGATGGGATTGATTTTCTGAGTTAATGAGTGGATTTTGGAAGTTTTTAATGTGCGCATCGTGATTTTCGCCGAATTTTACGATAGAATCAATGTGCCATATTGCTGTAGCAAAAAAGCGTAACAGACCCATTCAAGTCTATTCACAAAGTATTAATTCGTTCTTATGCATTTTCAACTTTATGGCTTGACCTCTCAAAGTGATTCGCTTTCACTTAATTTTGAACAAAGCTCTTTTGTTTATTACTTATGAGAGCCATTCACAGCTAGGATTCCTTTACAAGGCTAGGAACTTTACAATAGGATCAATGTGCCATATTGATGAAGCAAACATTTGCAACAGACCCATTGTATAGTTTTGTAATTGGTTCAATTAGAGGGCAGTTTCTTTCCTCATATTTTTCTTCGAGGCGATAACGCACCAATAAAAACCAACCCGCGTGGTTTTTACGTCCTAAGCTGTGAAAATTTAATAAAAACATGGAGTCAAATGTTGCAAGACTCGCGGACTCAGAGCCAAGCTCTTGCGATACTCCTTATACTTGCGCAACTTTCCAAACAAAAGCTTCCCTCAGCAGTTTTAGCCCTTTTCCTGAAGATTTATAGCTTTTAAATGGTTCGAATCACCGATTTCTCAGCGTAAACAGAGCGTTAATACTTTCTCTCTCTTGTCAGGTCTTCCCCTCTGTGTAAAAATCACTAACGGGGAAAGATTTTGTGTATACCGCGAGAGTATACGATGATACAAGGGGGGAGGGGTAGGGGGGATAGTATTGCGGGGGGGGGGATTGATCCTCGGCGTTCTAGCTCTCTCCTCAGGAAACCCTCCCCCCCACTCCCTACCGGTTCCACTCGCTCCTCCCCCATTGCTACCCTATAAAGCTCCTCGAACCCTCCGTTTTTGATACGATGAGTGTTTTGAATGGTCATGCGTCGAAGAAACGGGGTCAATAAACCACATCCTGTTTTCCTTTTCTCTAGGTTACTGTGACGCGGCGAGCGCTGAGCGGGTAGGGCGGGGTTACTGCCACCCGGCTATGCTTTTAGGTTAAGTTTATTTGTTGATTCTCCACGAATTTCACTCTCACAAAATATAAGCATCCGTTCCCAAAACTCTTCAGAAATGATGTTATCTTCCCTTACTTTGTATCGCAGTAGGAGCTGCTCGAATCAAATGTTCGTTGACTGTTGGGGTGTGAGAATACTTCAATGATTAAGAAGAGCTGGAACACATCACAGCTCAGAAACCCATTTGAGTAAAACACATTTGAAACTTCAACTTGAAATTGAGGAGTTCTTTGGAGAAACCACGTTTAAAAAATAACGGATAGGCTCGTTCCGTAATATTCAGATTTCAAAGTGTTATTGGGTGCATTTATGATGAGTTGCTAAGCGGATTGTTCTTTCTTAACTGACAATTAATTGGAGCTTAGACATTCATTAGATAAAAAGAATAGCCCGTTTCATTCATCAGAGACACACACAATAAAACTTTGAAATATGCTATTTTGAGTGAACTTCTGAGACGGGGCTTTTTTTATGACTCGATGCGACGCGACGTCCGGCCGACCTCCGTATCGAGTGATACATCGATCGAGAGGGTAAAACAAACTGAGCATTTTAGCACCAACCATAACGATATAACAATGTTAAGTGACATGAAAATCTTCCTAAAATTCTTATGAACAATTTTCAGTCACTTCTTGGAAAGTTTCCATCAACCAGAAGAGAGGAATTCGGCTTCAACAACACTGTGAGTCGATATTTCTTCTCCTCCATATTGCAAAGATAAAGATCATCGTTTCCGGTGAATCGCCAACGGATTGACCTCTTTAGTGTTTACTTAGATCTTAAATCAAGCATGTGATGCTACTTCGTTCCTTCTCGAATTACACCATGAAACCTTCAATTTTCAACTGCAAAAATTTCGTGAGGGAGTTGCTGCTATTTAGGCGTTGGCGCGGAAAAAAGCAGAGGTGTTTAATGGAGAAATGGAAGGAGAGGGGGATGGTGATAGGGCAGGTAGGGGGGGGGGCATGTAAAGGAAATCCAATTCTCGCGCGCTTTGAAACAGTGTTGTCGGATTATATGGTTTTTGGTATGTCGATCAAACGTGCTACACAAATTAATAGAGAGGATTTGCGTTACGTGTTTTTGAGGCAGCACGGAGACGGCCATGATAGAAGTCTCTTATGGAAATTTTCACGCAGGCTCGGTTTGTTTGCCTCGTACTTTTTAACCTTTAATGTTTTTTTTCCTTGTTTAACGGCTTATGCTCCAATTGAGGATCACAGCAAACTATAGATAGAAATGTTGTGAAACAAGGGGACTGAGTTCAGTGGCGGCTCGTGCGATTTGGCAACAGTGTTTTTATCCCATTTAAATACATGGAAAACAATCGAAACTCGAGGAGGCTGCCAGCCTCCGCTTGAATCGATTTTTTACCTAAGTTTAAGTGGGAAAAATGCATGGTTGCCAAATCTCACGGGCCGCTACTGACTGAGTTACATCCATGTCCTTCCGAGGCGACAAGAACTTTTAAATTTAATAAAAACATTTTGTGTGAGAAATCCATTTGAGATTGGTTTTAAACGAAAAAGCAAGTGTTTTAGAGTGGCTATCTCTATAGACAAAGAAATCGGTATAACTGTTTCTTTTGGAAGGATTTGCATGATAAAGAAACTGGCACATAACAAAAAAACAGTCATAATTTTCTCATCTGGATAGTTGTACAAAAATTCTGTGTCCAGTTAGCCACTCTAAAATAATTGCTTCTTCATTTAAAACCAATTTCCACTGGATTAATTACGCAACTTTTGATTTAAGGTTAAAAAAAATGAGGCAAACAAACCAGAATCAGATTACCCATACTGCCTCACTTTGGAATAGTATTTACAACACGTACACGGAAAAAAAAGACAGGTAGAATCTACCGTCTGTGCTGATGTTGGAGTCGGCTATCAAGTAGATGGTAAAATGCAAAGTACATTATGGTAAGTTAACTTGTACATTTTACTATCATTTAGCGAAATTTACCATACTTGATAGCTGACTCCAAAATCAGCTATGCAGAATCTGCATTGCAGATGGTAAATTCTATCAGTTATTTTTTTTTTTTTTCGTGTAATAGCCTTCTCTACAGGTATATCTCATTAATGACGATTGCACAGGTCAAAACTACGTATATCTCATTCTATAAGCAACAGGTCTGCTTCTAAAGTGTCAGTAGGCAGGAACGTTGCTTGATTCACGTGAGAAATTATTCTAACCAATCGCTTACTAGCAGATCTGTTATTTAAGCAAATTAAATACGATCTGCCAACACTGCGAAGCAACTTAGCAATGAATAATATTTTTCCGAGGCGCGTTTGCCTCAGAGGTGGGAAAAATAAAAGGAAAGGAAAATAAATCAAAAGGAACGTTCTCTACCGTTCGCTTTCAGTCTCGCATCCGAACCAATTTTGGCCTCGGCGCACAGTGGAACGAGTCCATGGGATGGGTTAGACACGGAATATAAGAATAAAAAAATACAAATTCGAATGTACTCACAGTCGAAAAACAAACTATTAAGGGTGATTCTTCTAGGAAATTTTACGATAAAACCAATAGACCTGTTTAGTGTGACGTCACGAAAAAAATTTGATCCAAACAAATGCTCCATCTCATTCGCTCTCGTGGATTTTTTCCCATAAAAAACAGGATCCAAATTTTCAAATGCACGTGACAGTAAACAACAAGTTTTATCAGATTTTACCACACCATCAGATTTCACGTACTTTAAAATGTAACCACGCTACAACAACATTTGTAAAACACTACGCATTAATTTACAATCACAGTTATTTCGAAGAAAGTACTATGTTTTGTCCTTGTCCCACTCATAGTTTCTTATGGGCACAGAATTATGGGATATAGGCTCATCGGCACCATCACACCACGTATTATACCTAGAAAAAGCTTCGATACGAAGAGAGGTTAGGATGATCGAGTGTCATGGCGTTGATAAGCCCATAAGAGAATATGAGTATAAGATAATGAAAAAACACAAAGCATCTCTCGGTATAACTGTGATTGTAAATTTACTTGTGATATTTCAGGAAATATGTCGGAGTGAAATGATACTTTAAGGTGCGTGGGATCAAATGGTGCAATAAAATTTGAGGAAACTAGTTGTTAACTAGCATGAATTTGCATTCGAAAATTTGGATCTGATTTCTTATGGGTAAATCCACGAGAGTGAGCGAGATGGAGCATTTCTTTGGATCCAATTTTGATTGTGACGTCATCACTGAACAGGTCTATATGCAACCACTTTCAAACTACTATATTACGTATTAACAAAGACATAGACATTTAACGTTATGTCCGGCTTCCAGTGGCGAGGCGTGAAATTTGGCAGCAATGTATTTTCTCCAATTAAATTGACCAAAAAGGTCGAACGCTTCAGTCATCGGCGATGACCAGGCATTTCGACCTTTCTAACGTGTTTAAATGGGGAAAAAGGAAAAATGCCAAATCGCACGCCTCGCCACTGCCGGCTTCACCCTTTGACTCGCTCCACTGTGCGGCGTGCCTCAGTATCGAAGCATTACCATTCCCTGCCGAGGAGAAAAAAAAGGGGGGAAACAAACAATAAGAGTTAGGGGTGACACGAACCCATGCCGAGCAAGATGAAGATGATTCTGAAGCTTTGCTTAAAACTTTTCTCCGGGCGTAGCTTTTGGAGGAGTTCCGCGAGAGAGAAAGAATTGCCTGACTGACGTCAATCGCAGGGGGCAAAAGGAATTTTGGAGTTCGAAATTATGAACGATCAGCAGTGTGAACTTAAAGCCTCTCGTTATACTTTTCGGTGAAAAATCTCTCTCTCTCTCAAAAAAAAAAAAAAACAGTAGGGAATACCCTCCGAACACTTTTTCACATCAAATTCATTCTGGGGGAGACCCCAGACCCCTTTAACATTCTGTAGGAGACCCCCAGACCCCCTATTAATATCTTGGGGGAGACCCATTTTATCCAGATCTAAAGATTTATTTTTGAAATATTTAAATCTGTCCTTTTTTTGACCCATTTTCCCATTGATTTTAATGGAAACCATTTTTCATCCATAACTAACCAAAAAATTAAAATTTCAAAAAAACATCAACACCCCCCCCCCCTGAGGAATGTTGAAAGCAACATCTTTGCAAAATGTGGATGCATATGGATTAATAGTTTAAAAGTTATGCTGGGTTTCACTTTTTATGGCAGACAGACAGACGCCACAGAAAGTTTGTACATTTACAACTCCAATCCACATATGGTTAAATAATATTGAAACTTCATGGATGAATATTATTTAAAATAGTACTAGGCATAATGAGCGCAAATTATTTTATAATTATCATGATTTACTCGGTGGCGGCTCGTGCAATGTGGCAACAATGGATTGCCTCCATTTAAAATCGATCTTTTTGCATACGTTTATATGGCAAAAGTGCACGTTTGCCAGATTGCACGAGCCGCCACTGGATTTACTTAGTCGTAGTGGGCCAAATATGGAAACAAAATACCTTGAAAATCTTTGCGCCTTTGCAATACTTTCTCTATTTCTAACTTTGTTAGTAGTGAGAAAGTAAAAACGAAAACAAAAAGAAAATTGCTCCGTAAAATAAAATAATTTTGTGGGAATGGAGATCATCTTTAAGCGGCACAGAGCATGATCCACCCAAGATCTGCTTTAATACTAGTAAATGTTTTAGACAGCTTGGAACGAGAAGAGCCTTTGAAATGACTGTATTCCTCCCGAGCCTCCGCTTTGTGGACGACACTAAAGCTGGCAGAGTTCCAGTAAACGTCACGTATAGATTCTGTTTCTTAACCCTTTAAGGGCCAAGCCCGAGTTTACTCGTTTTGCTTCTCTAGTATACTTCACATTGTTTTAGTCTTCATTCCGGATAAACGCGATTATTAACGAAAACATGTATGAACAAGATAAGATGTCTTCGGGCGCCTTCAATAAATCGTATAGGCAATTTCAACTCCCCCGAGTACGAATAGTTAACTACCTTTCCTTTATAAACGGAAGAGTGGCGGAAGGGTTTATGGAACAATAGCTCTGTTTATAGAGCTTAAATACGATTGAATCCAAATTGGACTCCCTGTCAAACTGCAGAGTTGTTCGACGATAGATTACCATAGTAGAAGTGTCACATGAAAACCCGTGACCAAATTCACAGGGAGCCCCTAGGAATTTTTTCGTGGGTATCCATGGGAAACAGCATGGAATTGAATTGGGTGCCCATGGAAACTCATGGGTACCCACGAGTTCCCATGAGCGTACCTTATGGGTTCCCATGGGTGCCCATGGGAATGGTCTTGTTATTTCCCATGGGAACCCACAAAAAAATTCCTAGGGGTTCCCCTGTGATTTGGTCATGGGTTTGTTTGATGTGACACTTCTACTAGGGTAAGTGTCACCAATTCACCAATTTCAGTCAATAAAACCTGTTTTTGAGGAGTTTTGGTGGAGTTTAGGCTTGAATTTCGGAAGTGTCAAGTTGGCTATACTGCAGCTTGATCAATTCCGTTTGATCGTGTGTGAAGGCCTTTTTCACGGTAAAGGCCCTATTCCACCTGAGACTTTTGTCGCCGGATCTAGTGTCAAGAAGCTGAAAACTCCCTTCCACCTAGGCGACTTGACGCGCGTCACCGATGCAAACAGTGCCTCTCACCACTCATTTGTTTACCGAAATCGTCGGTAATTTTTCACGTAAAACATAAAATCAAGGGAGCCCCTAGGAATTTTTCGTGGGTATCCATGTGAAACAGCACGACCATTCCCATGGAAATCATGGGTACACGAGTTCCCATGAGGTACCTTATGGGTTCCCTGGGTGCCCATGAATGGTCTTGTTATTTCCATGGAACCCACGAAAAAATCCTAGGGGTTCCCCTGTGAATTTGGTCATGGGTTAGTTTGATGTGACACTCTACTAGGGTAAGTGTCATCAATTCACCAATTTCAGTCAATAACCCTGTTTTTGAAGTGTTTTGGTGGAGTTTAGGCTGGAATTTCGGAAGTGTCAAGTTGGCTATACTGCAGCTTGGTCAATTAGGTTTGATCGTGTGTGAAGGCCTTTTTCACGGTAAGGTTGAGCGTCAGTTTGAGCTCCTCGTGAGTGACGTCACTGTGGACAAGATTATTTACAACTTTACACGATTGTATCTCCAAAACCGTGACACTATAGGAAAATAATCAAAGGCACCATAGTTCTAGACTCATCAAGTAGAATCATTTTCTTCATAAATAACACAACATTTCAGACCCTCATTATTGCAACTACACCATTAAGAATCAGATCGTCCCCAATGACTGTATTAGCATCAATGGTTCTTATTTTTTAATTAAGCTCTTATACGTCACTTGCGGTTTTTTTGGACCCCGTTTCCCAATTCTTGGTATTGACCCAACCGAACACCGTGTCATTGATTTACAAGGACCATTACTGCAGCCTAGTCTGGTGTCAACAAAATCACAATACTTGCTATCTATTTCTAAAAAAACTTTTTCAAAATGAGCGGTAAAATTCCTGGTTTTAAACTTCTGCCCGTTTAGTGATAAAACTTAACCCCGTTATGGTAGAGTCAGTACTGCATTCATGAACATTATCTGTAAAGTCACTTCAGTTATAAATTTGATGGCTGATTTGCGTTATATTCATTTCAATCAGAGCGCAACCGATTGTTGGATTCTCCGGACATCTTACATTTTCCATGCAAATAGGGTCCAAAGTGGAAAGCTACGAGGGGCGTTCAACTTATAAGTTTCCCTATTTTTTATCTCTGACCCTGTTCGTGCTAGAAAAATTTCATTTAGACAGTTAAATCCGCCAAATCCTCAGCTTTCCAACGGTATTTTGTTTTAGAAATACGAGCAATTTTGTAGGAGAAAAAGCTGTATTTCTACACCCGTGTCGAAAAAGTCCCCGCCAACTTCTGAGTTCGGAAGTAAAAACTAACTTTGACACTTGGAATGAAGAACGCAAAACTTTACAATAAGAGATATATTTTATTTTTGAAGTATTCCATTTTTACGACTTTTCCACATAATTTCCTTCCAGACTGATACATTTTTCGCAGCGATGAACCAGCTTTTCAATACCTTGTGCGAAAAACTCTCGGTCTAAGGACTTGAAAAAATTCATCCTTCAGGTGGTCATCTGACTGGAACTTTACGTGCGATACTTTTGCCGACAATATGTGATTATAATACATCTCATGATCATCTTAGATAAGATTTCACGACAAAAATTGAGCGCAGCAACAGGTATGGAGCGATAACGGCTCATTTTCGTCGCTAATCAGACGAATGCTGTTGTTCAAAACAGGCGAATACTTTTTGCTCAAAAAGTTGGCGGGGGACTTTTTCGACACGGGTGTAGAAATATAGCTTTTTCTCCTTCAAAAATTGCTCAAATTTCAAAAACAAAAATACCGTTGGAAAGCTGAAGATTTGGCAAATTTAACCGTGTAAATGAAATTTTTCTAGCACCAACACGGCTAGAGATAAAAAAAGAGGGAAACTTAGAAGTTGAACGCCCCTCGTACATTGCTGAAACTAAAGACTTGCTGCGCAAGAATTAAGTAATGAAGTAGAAAGTAGCATGGGCAGATATAAGAATTATTTGTCAGTCTCTCTCTCTCTCTCCCCATTTGAACGTGTGTGTTAGAAAAGGACGGGGAGGGGGGCTAAAGTCACATCATGGCTCCCTCTGCTATCTTTTTTTAACACATGAGTACAAACGGCCGCAGAGAGAGGAAGACGAATTCCTGTATCCACCCCTGAGAAGTACGGTAACTTTAAATTCGCGCATCATAATTTGTAAGCTATTTGACACCAGAATAAATACTTCCTCAAAATTACTGAAGTAAAAGTTCATAACAGCGTAGGCGTAGCGTAGCGTGTGCCCATCCCCCCTTTCATTTTTTTAAATCCCCAAAAGCCTCTCCTCCCATTTATGAGTCCTCGTTTATTACTAAGTACAGTCGGGGACAAAAAGAATGTCAAACAACACCTTGAGGTAGGCCACCTGCAATGCTTAAATCCATTGAGATAAGTATTGCGGGTGGCCTACTTCAAGGAGACAACTGACAACTCCCCCCCCCCCCCCACTGTACCTGAATACTGACAAGCGAAAAACTGCTCACTTTTTACACCCTGGCTAGCAGAGCTGCCGTTTTGCGTATAATTAATGACATTTTTTAATTCACCGATGATTCCACCGGTTGAGAAAAGATTACACAGCTCAGTTCTGTGCCTCACTGCAATGCACGACAAGTTCTCGCAACTGTAATCTTTTCTCAGCCGGTGGAGTCATCGATGACTTTAAAAAACTTGCGCGTATTTTAATTCATTAACGGAGCTTCCACCGATTGAGAAAAGATTGCAGATTCAGAGTGTTTTCGTGCATTTCAGTCATACTCTGAACTGAACTGTGTAATCTTTTCTCAACCGGTGGAATCATCGGTGAATAAAAAAGAAGATTATACGCAAAACGGCAGCTCTGCTGGCTAGTTTCGCTTGTATGGAACAGATCCTTTCACAATGGTTGCAAAATTTTGCAACATTGGAACAATGCTTGCCGGATTAGCTAATCCTTCGTTTGGACGTTTTGTGTAAATAAGAGCATGCTGTCATAGTTGAAGGGACAGGGAGAGAGGGAGAGAGCGCGCGTGAAACGAAAGGACGAGTCGCTGTGGCTCTGTTTGAAGGGTTGCCTCAAAATGTTTGGCACTGCGAGCTTTATAATCCCCGTGACGGTTGCGTGGTGGCAGGCGACGACGGAGAAGTGCCCCCGCCAGCTATTTTGCACTAGTCATCGTTTGCGTGTGAAGTAATGGCCTGGCGTTCCCTTACGTACCTTCCCACACCTCTCTACTTCGACTCATTTTCGAGGGGTGAGTATCACGAATTATTCCTTCGGGGCGTTATTTTTAGGCCGTTGGACACCGGAGCGGCTCATTTGCTGGGCTTTCACCCCTCACCACGAAGTATTTAGTCAGGTGATTGTTGCTCGGGTTGAGGTTTGAAGCGTGTATCTTATTGCTTGAAGGGGGACATTCCATTGGAACACGCATGCACACGTTTTATAGCTGTTTACTTTCAGAGGTGGATCTAGATTCCAGACATTGGACCTGTGTCACTATCTCTCTCCCCCCTCACTCTCATATGCCACGTGATAGCCCCTCCTAATCACCTTTCCTAAGATCAGTAGTCTAATGCGCATCTAGAATAGGGGATGAATAAATACCTTGGAACCGCTTTTTCGTACACTAGCACGTTAGATTTTTGAAAAATCAATTTATAAATAAATATGCGATGCCTTTCAATGCTAGGCTGTCCAAAGGTAATTGACAATGGAACTCACAGTTAAACCGCTATACAGGGTGTTCAAAAAAAAAGTTTCCACAAAGGTTTTTTCGAAAACGACTTCGATTGAGTTACGAAAAACGGCCAATCTGCACTTGTCCAATAGTATCGAGGGGACCATTTCTGAGGGTTTCCTTTTTTCGGCGCTCCCCCGGGGGGAAGAGGGTCGCCGGTTGCCTCTGAGAAAATCGAACTTTTTACATCGCAACTCAATTTTTTCGTTTCAGTACCGAAAAAAGCATACAAAATGAGAAGAGAGAAATCTCGAGGCGACTTCTCAATCCCCCCCCCCAGCTCCACTAGTCCAATTTTTTTATCCAATTTTTGAATGAATGAGCTCACAAGTAGCTTTTAAACGAAAGCTTATAAGTTGAAATCAAAGTCTTTCACGCGCAAAAGTTGTTAAGTTGCTTTGTTGGGAAATTCGATCACTGATATCAGATATTTTTGAACAGCCTGAACAATGAACACTGAACAGCCTCAGTCCTAACCTTCCTTTAAGAAAGGATTGAGCAGTGGTGTAGCCTGCAATTTGGCAACGTTGGAGATCGTCCATTTAAACCAATGAAAAATATCGAACTAATGAGTGTTCGGTGAACACCTTCACATTCGACCTTCCACATGGGTTTAAATCGGCACAATACAACGTTGCCACCTTGCACGCAACGCCACTGGGATCCAGTAATCTGTGGACTTATTTTTAATTGGTTCTAATCCACACTAAGGGCTTTGGTTGGACTTGCTCAGTGTTCAGTTTCGAGTTTGGCTTCCGCTTGGTCACAAAGGCGCAATGTGCTACCTGGGGATTTCCCTTTTTCTTCTTTTTAAATTAATTGTATTATTTGTTTGGTTTTGCGTTGCTTCTGTGCCATCTGCTTCATCAAACACGGAGCGACACTCAATCTTATAGGTTCTTAAAGTTTGAAAATCTTGAAAACTTCCCATTCCTCTTATTCCGTCGCTTGAGGAATTTGAAGACTTTTGGAAGATGTTGCGTCATCCATATCTAAGTGCTTTTCTCGTGGCTGAAAAAGGCGAAATTAATCACGCTGAGTGTCACTCGAAAATTTTTCATGCGATTCTGAGACAAATCGCATAATGTAAACACTCACACTCTCTCGGAATGTATTATGAAAACATTTCAACACTCACGAAGATAGGAGCTGATATACTCGTTTGTGTATTTATGCTCGTGCAAGCATGTGTATATATATAGTACAAAGGCGCAGCATTTGCCAAAGAGCCAACCATCACTCTACATCAACATCAACCACCCTCTCAAGTGTGGCGTGTCGTATCATACGCCCTAACAGAAAGTTCTATAAGGCTTGTCGACTTGATGGATATCTTTATTTTGTTAGACAGATTTCAGTAACAAACGCGTTGTACTTTGCTTCTTGATGACGTAACGTGAGCCCGTGCGCCAATAGAGTAGTTGGAATACTAACGTTGGTATTTGGTATTACGAATGGGGCTGTTGCACACTTTTACTATAAGCGATTTAAAAGTCGATTCTGATGTAAAAACCTAAAAAATGACGATGGCAGCACTAAAAACTTCCAAAATTCACTCCTAAACTCAATAAACGATTTTAATTGCGCGAGCATAATGGTGGCTTAGGACAGTAATAATGGGAGATTCCCATTTAACAAGAAAATAATTTAACAATCAAGAAGTGACCAATAAGAGACGACTTTCATTTGACGCCGGTGTCACCAGCTGTCACGGTACCATTCATCGGATGTGGATCACTACTCTGATGACCAAATACTCTATGAAGCATCCTTGTCAGCATATAGAGAGAGTGACGAAATTAAGATAGGAATCTCCCATTATTACTGCCATATGCCAATATTACGCTCGCGCAAATAAAAGCGTTTATTAAGTTTAGTAAAGGATTTCGGATTTTTAAGGCTACCATCGTTAGTTTTGGAGGTTTTCACACCAGAATCGACTATTAAATCGCGTATAGCAAAAGTGCGCAACAGCCCAATTATTTAAGGTGATTCCTCACCTAAGTGTGAATCTGGATCAATAGATGGTGCCACAAGTGACTTTTTAATAATTTTACTTTAAAAAGCTTATAATATTTTTCTGAAAGCATTAATCTAAAGAAGTGTCCCCACAGTGTCATTTTTTTACTCAGTTTTTTTAAGCTAAATTTCAACAGCGTTAGTCCTAAATCGACGGAGAAATTAAGCCATTCAATTCAGAGAGAGAGAGGGAAACAGCGAGAGTAAGTGAGAGGAGAGCAGCCTTCTTTTTTTTTTGGCTGGAAGACCAATTCCAAATGAGTCTCCTCTTTGACAAATATTATATTTTACAAGCTAGTATACATATATAGGGGCGTTTTCAAAATGAATAGAATCATAAATAAAGTTGAACATTTATTAATTTGTTTTAATTATTTAGAGAATGATGCATGCATCATATACTGAATAGTCTGAAAAACGCACGAGTTTAGACATTTCCCCTGCGAATTATTTGGAATGACATTGTTATTTTTTTGTTTACATTTGTTTTGTTAACGTTCCCTGATCGGCACAGATGAAAAATAAATGCTGACAATAGCATCGCTTTCCAAAACTTATTTCTCGAAAAGGAAAGAGTTGAACAAACTGCGAGGTATTGAAGCTTTAAAATAAAATACAAATCATAAAAATAAATCACGAATCTTTTCTGCGTTCATTTCCATTCGTCACCATAAATGAATTTTGAATAAATCCCAATGCGATTTATGAAACAGTAAATTTTCATAATTAAAAAGTTGTAAGTTTACTTGTTTGCTTCATTATGATGTCATAATGAGATCAGTAAATCTTCCCATAAAGCAGAGTGCCTTTTGTTTTTATAAATTTTCTCGCACGAAACAAAATCCGAAAACGAGAAAGTATCGATGTTTATACAAAAAAAATTCTCGGTAACCTCTCCTCCCCTTTTTTTTTATCTCACACGTTTTACACTCTCAGAAAATGTCAAGAAAGACTAAGTTACAAAACTTAGTTGCAAAATCACCGAAGTTTTGCGTTTTGAGCATCTATTAGAGGTTTAGCAAAAAAATTGAAATTTTAACAATCAATAAGAGGAACTACGTCTCTCGAATAGAGAGTAGAAGGATGAAGAGAAGTGAACAGTCTAGACAGTAGTGTCGCGTGAAATTTGGCAACGGTAAATTTTATCCATTGAAACTCTTGTAAAATATCGATTTGAATGAGTTCACTGTTCACTCGAATAGTTTGACCTTTTACACTTGTTTGAATGGACGGAATACGACGTTGCAAAATTGCACACGACGCGACGTCTTTGAGTCTAAAGGTATGAATATTAACGATAGTAATCTGGGGAATAGTAAAGGTAATGCAAATAAACTGGAAATGGATGTCGGAGGTCAATACACCAACATTCGTTCCTGGAAGATGGCCTGGTCTGGTGAGGATTTTGCAAAGTCTCAAAAATCCAGTTCAATCTGACTCGGTCGAAGCGACGCGACGCAGCGCAGCGCCCGGATTTTGACTTGAGCCAGGGTTGCCGGTTGGCGTGATTTTCATGGAATTCCTAGATTCAACGGTGAATCCACCGATGGCTACAAAAATCGCATATAAGAGTAATTTCATTCGATGTAATCACACTGCTAAACTGAAAGATTTAATCTTTTTAGCCATCGGTGGATTCGCCGTTGAATATAGGAACTCCATGAAAATCACACCAAACGGTAACTCTGACTCGAGCTTGAGTTTGATGTTGCCATAATAAGTAGCGTTCTAGAATTATTCATCGTTTTACTGCATCCACGCAGAAAAGATTACATTATTCTGTGATGTAGTTTATCTATGGATATTGAAAAGCACTGATATTCGTAATCTTTTCTGCGCTGAGACAATAAAGGGATGAATTCTAGAGCGCCACCGCATATGCGAAATGCGTATTTATGCAAATAAACTTGCCATCAAAATACCTTCACAAAAGCTTTAGAAGGCTATCAATGTGCAAAGACATTAGCAATAGGAAAATAGCATTTTTTTCGCGGCTTGGAAATGGGGCTCTTGCTTACTTTCGCTAATTAGATCGATTGAACAGGCAATTCTTGAGTAAAATCCAACAAATCTCACAGACTCACAAAATTACTTTAACCCCTAACTGCGCCGTGGCACCTCTGAGGCACATAATACATTTCCTCCATTTTGAACTCTTAAAGTTAAAATAGCATTTTTTTCCATGTCGTCATCCCTACGGAATATATCGAGGAAAAGTTTCGATTATTCACCGAAGTCTGAAAAAGCAAGGTCCCACGTTGGACGCCATCTGAGCATTAGAAAACATATTTATTTAACCGTTTGACCTTGATTTTCTCCCTATATTGCCCCATGTTAAATTTAGTACTTTGCAGATCTCTTAGGCGCAAAAATTAAAGCAAGGAATTTTTCACTATTTTTCTCTTTCATTTTGAGTCAAAATCAATTGAAAAATCATGTTAAACTTTATGCTAACTGTTTATGTTAACTTTAGGCTTTTCCTCTGTCTGTTTCTAGAGTGACAAATTAGACAGGAATCTCCCCTATTCCCTGCGTACCTCCTACATTACGATCTTGCTATTACAACTGTTTTCTGAGTTTAATACTGAATTTTAGACTTTTTTGTGTGATTTTCGTGATTTTCGCTAGCTTTTACATCAGATTTAAATTTTCACTTGCTTATAGTAAAATTTTTCAAGAGCCCTATTGACGTATAGAGCAACGTTTCAGAAAAAAAAATTAACGTTCTAAAGCAGTAGGCAGCAGCACCGAGACTTTGAACCACTAGCATATCCAGGAAATTGTTCTTCTCTCTCTCTTCCCATTAGAACGCATGTGTTAGAAAAGGATAGAAGAGGGGGCGAAAATCACTTGACTGCCTCAAATTTGTCCTTTTCTAGCACATGCGTTTTAATGGGAGAAGAGAGAGAAGAACAAAATCCTGGATCCGCCTATCTTTGAACGAACCTGGGGAGGAACAGTGTGATTGAAAAAACGTTTCTTTATAAGTCAGCGAGAATAAACGTTCTTTGGAAGAGAGGGAAGGTCGCTAAACAAAGAAATAATTATCAGTGGCGGCTCGTGTAATTTGACAACAATGTTTGCCCTCCATTTGAATCTATGCATAAAAATCGATTGCTGGTGAAGCAGCGCCTCAGTATCGAATCGATTGTTTTATGTGGAATCAAATGAGGGTGAAACATTGTTGCCTAATCGCACGAGCCGCCATTGATAATTATATCCCTCCGTCGACTCGATCTTCAAATATCCACCTTGCAACAATGCACTCGAATGCAGCAAATATGTGTGTCACGCTCACAAGTACAGTACCAGTCTGGAATAGAAAGGGATGCTCAGGGGTGGAGGGGGTGGCGTAGTTGTAAAAAGAATGTAAGGGATGCGAGGGTATGACCGTTACCAAGGCTACGAATTGGGGAGAATCCAAGCAAGTGCTGCTATCTGTAGAAATAGTAGTAGAAACGAAATCCAAAAGCTTGCAATTTCAATCGTGCCTATCTATACCTCAAGTTGCGTCGGTTATGTACTACGTTCTTATGAAAAAGATTATTTACAAGTTGAGGCATTTTCGATCAATTTAAAAAGCAAAATGCAATTATAAGACGTGAGCACTTGTATTTTTAAAAGTATGTCGTATTAAATGCAACCCCGTGCATTTTGTTAGACGGTTTGAGTGGAGTCTTTTCGCGAACATTTTCTCAATCGGTCTGTTAGTTGCGCAATTCTGCCAGCAGCAAGCATTTATTTGAATATAAAATTCTGCAAAAATAACGATTTGAGATAGTAAAAGTAAAAAGTTCTCCTGAATTCAGAACAGCAAACAAAAAGTAGCTTGTTTTGTCATCGCTGACCACTGTAATATACTCTTGAAGCCCTGTATTCCGTTTATCATTCAGATACCAAATTTTGGCTGCAGACTCAAGACTACCGTAAAAACGAATCGTAAAAACAAACACAATGACTGTTTGATTGATTGTAACTACTTTTCGTAATTTTCTGGCCTATAACGCTGAGCATTCCTTCAAAATGTCATCTTAATAAATAAAATGTAAAATTATAATGGTTATAAATAATTTAATGAGTCATACAGATACTTTTTGTTTGTTTGCATGATCAGCTAAAAGAATGGTCATCTTGAATTTGCCAAAAACAAAAATTCTGCAAAAGGTATTGTAAAAAGGAAGGATGCAGGACTGAATAGTATCTAGCAATGGGCGCATCAAAAAGTGACTTCAAGTGCTCAGTTCTTAGATAGAGGAGTGAATTTTAGCAATTTTAAAAAGTGGGTTCACGATAAAGATTACATCGGAAATCTGGTTGCTTAGAGCATATGGATGTTTAAACTCTCCGGTGTCTTCTTACAGTAAACTAAAAAATTACTCATATTTAACCGAATTTGTCTATTGGTGGTTGTAGGTTCCTAATTGAATGTGAACATAAGCCAAATAAATCTCGGGGGGGGGGGATTGCGCACGCAATCGTTATTTTATTTTTGATGTATCAAATCACAAAAGTGCAATTGACCCATTAATAAATCTCATTTAACCCCTTCTAGACCAAGCTCGAGTACACTCGTTTTTCTCCTTTAGTCTAATTCATATTGCTTCAGTCTTTCATCTGGACAGACGATGGAAACGACGCGACGGAGCGATGAAAACAAGGCTTCGTCGGGCGCCTTCAATTTGCGGTATAGGCAATTCCAACTCCCCCGAGTACGAACAGTTAACTACCTTCCCTTTTTAAACGAAAGAGAGCAGTGTTTTGAAGAAAAAAAACCCTGATCATTAGAGAGTTCATAAGGCACAATAAGTAACTTTAAGTGAGCTGTTACGAAGGAGTCAGTTTTAATTATTTGCACAGAAAAAAAAGAGAAAAAAACACTTTGGTAGCGCTGACAAAACCTTTGGTTGAAAATGACCCATGCAAAAGACTTCAGGCTGAGACTACCAAATCTTCGGTTCCTAGCAAAATATCTTTAGTTACTTATAATTGGCCGTACTAAATTATTTTCCTGGCTCAATTTTCTTCCAAAGGTATAGTCAGCGCTATCAAAGTGTTTTTTCCTGTTTTTCTATGCGGCGTTTTAAAGATTTCAATTCTCAATGAATGGCAGGGCAGAAAAAATTCTAGTATGGATATTAGAATTTTTTCTGATGGATGGAGTCATGCCCCTAAGTACCAAAAACTAAGCGCAGCTACGTTAATGCCTCTTATCCTCAAAAAAAGTCCGAAGCTGTCTCTAACTTTAACGCCACTAATTTGAACTGACTAGTTATAAAAGGGTACAACCAAAATTTTTAAGCACATTGGATTAAATGAATTTTGGAAAAGAGTAAATACCCAAACAGACGCAGCTACTTTTTTTTTGTTTTGTTTTTTTTTTTTTATTGCATAACCTATAGATCACGAGTTTTGTCACCAAAATCTCAACCACTATTTCATATCTTTTTTCCATAGAATAAGAGGGTATACAGTACTGAACTTAAAGATTAATTTAATATACACCCTTACAATTAATTCTTATAATTTGAATTTATCGGACTTAATGTGTTTCTATAGACCTGATTTGTGAAAACTGATGTTAAATATTTTTGTTTGTTTCAAAACTTAAATAACTTATCTCCAATTAGTCACATCATGAACCCAAACTGCGCGATCATTTTTTGAATACCGTGCCAAAATAGTATATATAGGTAAAACTTCTCTTTTTTATGAGCGAAGAAATACCATTTTTATGATCAGATCGCACGTTTTTAAGATATATTTTCATTGAATAAACTTTCCCTCATTCATTCATTTAAAAAATACTTGCCTTAAGAGCTCGCACATTCTCCGAAAGACACGCCCTCTTTTCGCTCTCACTACGATTGTACACGTTCGAGAATCAACCGTTTTCATACTATCGTCAAAAAGGGAGGCATATCTAATGGGGGAAATATCCAAACTTTGTCATTTAGATGTTAAGTGTAAGTTTATTCTTAAGCTGAAAATAATGAGCTCATCGCTGAGAAACGTGCGTGTCTCACTCTCCTCCCCTCACCTCCCTCCTCCTCTGCACCCCTCGCCGCAACTCCCCTTAATCCTTAACCATGTCCTCCAGCAAGAAGGAGTAAGAACTTAAGAAGGTCGCCCGAAACAATGCCAAGTTTCTGAGGGTAATGATCCTCTAAATTATTAGCAACAATGGCGAAGGAGCCAAGAGCGTGCCAAGTTCAACTAACGCTTGGGCATTGCTGCCAGCCAGACAAAAGGAAAATTAAATTCGCACGACATATAATATTTGTAACTCATTCATTCTATCCAGATTTTTTAGTCTACAGAAAAAAGAGGCTGGTCTAAAGCCGGATTTCTGTAATATTTGAATTCCTTGAGTAAGTGATACTCACTGCCAAGTTGCACTACGGCCGCACGCTCTGTGGTATGAGATCGGAAAAAATTGGCCCAGAACCAGAGAAAAAAAGTCACAAAAATCATCGTTTCCAACCTTTTAAGCTTAGTTTAAAACTTTCCAGTGACATTTCTAGGCTTTTATGGAGCTGTTGCAAACTTTTGCTACAGGCTTATCAATAGTTGGTTATGGGGTAATACCCTATAAAAATAACGATTAGTGCACTAATGACCGTTCTCCTCTAGGAAGATCCATATCGGCGATACACCGATATACGTGAATGGGTCTGTTGCAAACTTTTGCTACAACGATTGAGAGTGTTTAATCTAATGTAAAATTGTCTGAAAAGTCCAATGGTGGCATCAAAAAGCCACGAAATGCGATAATAAACTCACAAGAAGCGTTTAATGAAATCCAAGATGGCGGCAAAATATCGAGCAATCTGTATGCATGCACCACGAACATTCAAGGATAGCCAACCTCACAACATCGATCACAACCAATCACAACGTAAACGAACACATAACCTCTACCTCCAATGAGGTTGTAAGCGTTGGCAATCCTTGGATGATCACGGTGCATACATTCAGATTCCTCAATATTTTGCCGCCATCTTGGATTTCAATAAACGCCTCTTGTGAGTTTATTATTGTATTTCATGACTTAATGATGCCACCAATGGACTTTTCAGGCGATTTTACGTTGGAATAATAACTTTTTATCGTTGTAGCAAAAGTTTGCAACAGACCCATTACATCGTTTGTCAGCAAGCAAGATGGCGGCTGTTTGTTTTGGGTCGCGAATCCAAGGTTGGTGCATACATGTAAGGGTGGCCATCCGAAAGTTCAAGTTAAGTTTTCTCAGCGAGGAGTTTTAGACTTTTGTAGCAGTTTCATCGTTATTTTCGCAGCATTTTACACTGGAAATGATAGTCCTTATGCCTGTAGCAAAACCTTGCAAGAGCTCCATTCCCATTTGAAGCAATGTTTTATGGGCCAAAATCTCATCTCCGGAACAATGGGACTTAATTAAAAACCAAAGGCATCTTTTTTCTTTGCTTATCTTCATAAAAAGCACAACATTTCAGACCCTTGCAACTGTCCCGATAGAGAAATCATGATTAAAAAAAAAAATACACGTTTTTGGTTCCGTACTGAAAATCTACGCCGAAAAATGACAGAATCCACCAGAGAATATCGAAACATTTGGCAGCATCTTAGGCGAAGTTCTTCCAGAGTTTTAGGACACGTGTCTCATCTCCTTCTCTGGTCGGCTCAACTGCGTGGTCGTGGTGTGAAGTAAAGTCGGCTCGTGATGCCCCGCCTGGGCGGAAACAGGGATTTGTCTTTCTCTCTCTCATCCCATTTGAACGCGTGGGTTAGAAAAGAACGGAGAAAGGGGCTGAAGACACGTGATTACTCTCTTCGCTATCCTTTTCTAACGCATTTGTTCAAATAAGATAAGAAAGAGAAAGAAAAGTCCCTGTATCCGCGAATGGAATCCTGTGGATATGAATCTAAGTAATCCGATTTAAAATCTCACGCTATGGAAGTGGAGCCTCGAAACCGCATGCAAACGGTATAGTGTCATCTCAGTCACAGAAGCGTCGGGTATCTTTAATGGGGTTCTTGCAAACTTTTGCTGCAGGTGATTGAAGAAATGAGTTTTACATAAAAACCTGTGAAAATGACGAGGAGTCAAAAAATCACAAAAAAAATCACAAAATTAACTTTCAGAATCGGGCTTATTGGCGGATCTGTACGCAGGTATTGTGGGCGATTTCTATCTAATTTGAGACATATCTCTATACCTTCACAGAGAAAGTGACAAATTAGACAGGAATCTCCCATTTTACATGCGTAGCTCCGCCATTACGATCTTGCCGTTCCATCTGTTTTCTGAGTTTATTACTAAAGAGTCTCTTTCAGTGTGATCTTCGGGATTTCCGCTGGTTTTCACATTAGATTGGACTATTCATTTGCTCACAGCGCCAAAAGCTTGCAAGAGCTCCATTCCTGTCTTATTTGGAGACCGAACTCCTTCGATTTTTTGAGGAGACCTCTTGACTCAAGAACTTAATTTTGGTGCCAAGGCCAATGATCAAACTAGACAAGTGCGCGAATGATAAACATCATAAACAGGGGTGGATTCAGGAATTTGCGCTTCTCTGTCACTGCTCATTCGAACATATGTGTTAGAAAATGAAAGCGTGGGGGGGGGGGTACAATGTGATTTTACCCCATATGCTCATTCATTTTTTCTACGATATATTTTTTAAACGCCAAGAGAGAGAGAGAGGGAGAGAGAGGGAGAGAGAGAGAGAGAGAGAGAGAGAGAGAGAGAGAGAGAAAGAGAGAAACCAATTGTCAGCCCCACGCAACTGATCCTTGCTTTTCCGAATCAGAAATTTCGTGGGAGTGGGGGGGGGGAGAAGAAAGGCGGAAAAGTTTGGTGCTTCGATAATTCCTTAGATTTTTTTAATGAGGCCGTTCATAATAAACGCATGAGAATTAATGCTATCAAAAACCGATGATGAATGGAAATCGTCGCTTTCAAAACCGTCATTTCAAATCACCCCGCGAATTCTCGCCAGATTCCCGCCCATTCCGCAGCAACAACAATAAAATTTGGGTGATCCCAACCTCCAAATGCATAGTTTAATCCGGAATATCTTGATTTCGACATTTTTAGTCGTGAGACCTGGAATAATGTAACATTTTCGAGGACATAGAATTGAGGCGTAGGTACTTTCGCGAAACTCACATTTTCCACTTTTGGTGATTTTGATAAAAACGAAAAAAATCCTCCTTTGCAACCCAAGAGAGTGAGAGAGAGAGAGCAATTAGATTCTCAATACTCTATTTATGAAGGATTGAGCTAGTTTTGGTGACCAATTTTGTTTTTTTTTTTTTTTTTTTTTTGTTTTTTTTTTTTTTGTTTTTTTTTTTTTTACCAGACGCGAAAAACAATGTAAAATCCATTTCCGGCGCTAACTCAATTTCCACCAAAAGTGGATAAGGCGAGTTTTGCGAAAGTACGCCTCGATTAATCGCCAAAATGTCGCATTAATTGTTTGATTTAATAGCCTTATATTCCGTTCAAAAATGCGCTTATAGGGCAAATAAATTGAATCAGAGTTTGTTTGGAACCAGAGGTCCTCGGACGGCAATCGATACGATATATCGCTCTACTAAAACAGTCAATATACAGGGTGTCAATTAAAAAAGGATCCAGGGTGAATATCTCGAGAACGGCTCCGAATTTTGAAAAACGCTGAAACACGAGTTCGATTATATCGAGGGGGACATATTTTATAGGGGTCGTCGATTTTAAGGCTCCCCCTCGATATAATCGAACACGTTTTTCAGCTTTTTTCAAAATTCGGAGCTCGAGAGATATTCGAGATATTCAGGCTGGCTCCTTTTATTAATTGACACCCTGTATAATAATGATAGGCTTTTCTTCTATTTTTCGAGCTTTTTTTTTCTCTCACGCCGCGGACATAAAATAAATTATTTTTACTGTGATGTAACGGAGTCGATGCTCTTGAAGTTGATGCGATCGACGAGTTGAGTGCGCAAAGGGTTTTATTGGGTCCGTATCATTCTTCCATGTGGTTGGATAATGGTGGTTGAGAAGCAAAAGTCATGTGAGGTAGTTGCAGAGTAGCTGTGCAAGCTGCATCAGTTCAGTGGCGTTTATTCCGTCCCATTTCACTGCGTAGGACAAGAGAGCACCTAATCGGATGTTAAATTGGTCATCGGAACACTCTTACAAGTCGCAAACCTTCAGCAGCGCTGCTCTGCTCATCTCAAGCCAGGGTACTCAGATTTCCCGCTTTTGGCCATGTACATACGAGTATGTCCCATGATAATCAATATAAAATTTACGAATTTTTACCTCTGATCTGGCAAAACTGTCTCAATGGGTCTGTTGCAAACTTTTGCTACAACAATTAAGAGTGTTTAATCTAATGTAAAATCACCTGAAAAGTCTATTGGTGGCATCAGAAAGTCATAAAATGCAATAATAATAAACACACAAGAGGCATTTAATGAAATCCAAGATGACGGAGAAATATCGAGCAATTTGTATGCATGCACCACGAACATCCAAGGATAGTCAACCTCACAATATCGATCACAACCAATCACAACGTAAATAAACACATAACCTCCACCTCCAGTGAGGTTGTCAAAGTTGGCCATCCTTGTATGTTCACGGTGCATGCATACAGATTGCTCGATATTTCTCCGCCATCTTGGATTTCATTAAACGCCTCTTGTGAGTTTAATCTTGCATATTATGACTTTCTGATGCCACCAATGGACTTTTAAGGTGATTTCACATTAGTATACACTCTTTATCGTTGTAGCAAAAGTTTGCAACAGACCCATTTGCTAGTTGCCGTCCGTTTTGCCTGACTCGAAGAAGCTTTTTAAAATAACAATGAGGCTGTTGCCCACTTTTGCCATTTGCGATTTAATATATTTGACTCTCGGCTTTTAAATATACTTATCAAAAGATCTGAAAGGACTTACTTTCTCGGCAGTGATGAAGTTTTCGAGCCTTTGCAGTAACGGCAGAAGAAGAAAAGCGACGCCACAAGGAAGACACCTCCGGCCACGCTGGCCAAGAGAACGTAAACGGCCAAATACTTGTTCCCCAAACTCCCGCTGGAGTTGAAAGCGACAGCCTGCACAAACAAACACATTCATCGATCAAACAATTCAATCATCTATCGCATATAAACAGTTAAAAGACAAGATTTCACAATTTTTTTGAAATAATTTTGGAATTTAGTGTCTCATATATAGAATGATTAAAAAAGGGAGCTAACCCAATTTTTGTCAAAAGTGCCACTTGTCCCAACGAGCTATGTGGATCCTAGGAGCATTAAAAAATTTCAAATTGAATATTTCCTGATTTATCTAGTGTAAGTATGCTTTAGAAGAAACACGCTTTTATTTCAGTATTATTATAACCCCAGCAATAATAAATAAAGACATAACCGTCGTGCTTTTGAAATGTCTTCTTTTGTGTTCTGGAACAGAGAGAAAAGACCCGATTGGAAACTGTGTTCATCTCTCGATTACAAGCAGCCTACATCAATCGACATTTCCGACAAAAGTTCTGGATAAGTATGACAGAAGCTTCAACTTTTTCCGGCGTAAATGATGAATACCCTTTGAAAATATTTAAGTTATTGAAAACTTTCTATCATTCTAAATATTTTTTTTTTTTAAAAACTAGTGTTCTACATATAGATTGCGGTACTGAGAGATCGTAAGATACATATAGAGTTGTCGATAAGAAGAACTGAATCTTTGAACATGATAGAACTTGCTCTAACCGAACCTCCAGGTAAGTGAGTGATTCTTTTTTTCTCCAAGTACTAAAACTTTTGCGTCACGCACAAAATAATGTAAGGACTAACTCTCGCAGTTCCATCTCAGACATTTTCTCGGAAGACCTCTTAATTAGACCAGTGCGTTCGATCTAAATTTTAAAATGAAATGAGATATTTAGAAAATGCCAAAGTTTTGATGGATCAACGAAGGTGGTTTTCTTTTCGCTGTTTTGATCCTACTCTTAGAATCACAATTTGAGATAAATGACAAATTATTGATCGATCGAAACTTTGAAATTTTTGGAATTTCGATCGATCGAAACTTTGACATTTTCAAAAAATTTCGTTTCGATCAATGGGTCTGTTGCACACTTCGGCTAGAGCATTTTAAAGTATCAATTCGTATGTAAAAAGCCGTAAAAATGACAATGGCAGCATCAGAAAACACCAAAATTCATTAATAAACTCACAAATTGCGAAAAACACTGGACACTATTCACCCCTGTATCTTTCCACCACGTGCACGATATTTCGCGATATTAGCGCGGCACCTTCAAATAATCATGGCTGACTGTCATCCCAGCTGACTTCATAAACAAATAAACAGTAAACACTGACGGTGTCTGTTCGAATTTCTTACGTCTCAATATTCTCAATTCCTCTCAATAAGTTGTGAAAGGTACGGAAAGCGATATTTGTGTCGAAAACTTATCAAAATGAAACAATAACACACAGGAGTTCCAAAGATGATTTCAACTTCAATCATCATCCTCGGAACTCCTGTTTGTTATTGTTTCATTTTGATAAGTTTTTGACACAAATATCGCTTTCCGTACCTCTTTCACAACCTATTGAGAGGAATTGAGAATATTGAGACGTAAGAAATTCGAGCAGACACCGTCAGTGTTTACTGTTTATTTGTTTATGAAGTCAGCTGGGATGACAGTCAGCCATGATTATTTGAAGGTGCCGCGCTAATATCGCGAAATATCGTGCACGTGGTGGAAAGATACAGGGGTGAATAGTGTCTAGTGTTTTTCGCAATTTGTGAGTTTATTAATGAATTTTGGTGTTTTCTGATTCTGCCATTGTCATTTTTAGGGCGTTTTACATACGAATTGATACTTTAAAACGCTCTATCCGAAGTGTGCAACAGACCCATTGTTGTCCCAGTCAGTCTTGCCTCCCTTCCATTATCAAGAACTCAAAATATTTGACATCCGAGCAGCGGGTGCTCGCGCGATGTGGCATTAACAGATTCTCTCCATTTAAACCTACGCAAAACAATCGATCTTCTGGGAGTATTAGTGAATCCCTAAGAAATCGAGTTTTTTGTCTAAGTTCAAATGGCTAAACGACATGGTTGCAAAATACTTCCACTGGCACCACAGCATCCGAGGAAGCTCGTTAGCTAATTCGATTTTAATTTTTACGCCACATATATTTTCAATTTTCTTCAGGCCAATTTAATTTGTGCTGCTCAAACCTTCTGATCCGTTCATATTGAATCATTGGCTGTCTGAGTATGAGAAGCTTCTCTTATCTTACACGAAACCCTTCGAGCGACTGCACATAGCTTGTCTCTTATTTCTATTTATGGTGTCTCAAAATATCGTACAGCATCAACCGAAGAAGCTCAGAAATAGCTCATTCTGAGAAATTGTAAACGGCGACAAAATCAAAGTATCTCTCTAACGTCTGTTCCCGTATTTTAAACGCGCAATTTGTGTCACAGTGAAAGATATTACACGTGCTTGTCGATTGGCGGCAAAGTGTAAGGTTAAGCGCGAGGTGGCACTCTCCAGGAAATTATCCTATCAAATGTTATTTCTGCTTTTAAGCTGAAGCTAAATTTTTCTTTCTCGTTATTTGTGGCAGTTAGAGGATTAATCAATTTTTCCAGCTTTCCCCCCTCCTAGCTGAGCTTTCTCTTCTTTTCAACAACAAACAAAGATTATAAAACGTTGTTTCTAGCCAAACGCTAGTCTTATTTGATACTTTAATGGATATCTTAGTGCACCCACCTACTTTAATTTTAAGTCCCAGAATATGTAAATACTTATTCCTTTTACAAGCTTCGGCTTTCCTGTTTTGCCGGCTTAAAAATTAAAATTTATGAGAAAGCAATGGTGAAGGAGGGGTGAATTTCTCCGCAGCCTGAATTTTCCCAGCCATCTCCTTTCATGAATAAGTAAACACTCGAAATGGAAAAATTCCGCCAGGTTTATTGAAATTAGGAATTACGAAAATTCGCATTTTACTCCCCCTCGCTTTTCACAGGTACCTGCGCAGGAAATGTACCTTTAACGAAGGAAACTGGCTGAAAGGCATACAGCTTGCTGCGTTAGCGCAAAGCAAATAACGCCGTAAGCTTATGAAGCGTTTAAACTTGTACACGGGAGATACCGTGATCCACTAGAGATTACGATGACCGTGAATCATGATGCTCATAATAAATTACTGGTGAAGCGTGCGTTTTGGCTACAGTGATTTTCCATAATTTAAGATTGTAAAAAATAATCGATACTCGTAGGAAATATTGCTTTCAAGAAAAGCTATTATTTTACATATAGTACTCTCATTTGGTACTGTAACCAAAGGCGTAGCGTGCAATTTGGCACGGTTGTAGGTACTATCTCCGTTTAAACCCATTACAAACATCGAACTATTGTGAACTCGGTGAACATGAACAGTGAACACCCTCGAATCGACCTTTTTCGATGGTTTAAATTGAAGAAAATACAATCTTGCGGCTTGCCAAGTTGCACGGTATGCTTTGAACGCGAAAAGAAAAGAAATGTTTGAAAGTGGGCTCTTGAGGCAGCATGGAGGTTGCCTTATTGGAAATCTCTTATGGACATTTTCACAAAGGCTCGGTTTGTTTACCTCATATTTTTTAAGCTTTAAATTAAAAAAAAAAACAAAACAACAAAACAAAAAACAAAAAAACAAAACAAAAAACAAAAAAAGTTGTGACAAATCCATTTGAAATTGGTTTTAAACGAAAGTGCAAGTGTTTTAGAGTGGCTATCTGGACATCGATATTAAAATTTATTTTGAAAGTGTTTGCACGGCAAAGAAACGGACACATGGAAGAAACAAGCAACATTTTCTTACCTGGATAATATAGTTGTATTAGGATTCTGTGTCTAGATACCTACCCACTTTAAAACACTCACACTTTCGTTTAACAACAATTTCCACTGGATTCATGACAATTTTTGATTCAAGGTTAAAAAAAATGAGGCAAACAAACCAGAATGGTGCTCTTGCAAACTTTTGCTATAAGCAAATAAATAGTCCAATCTCATGTAAAGACCAGCGAAAATCACAAAAAGAAAGTCTAAAATTTAATAATAAACTCACATAACTGCTGCAAGATCGTAATGGCGGTTCAACGCAGGTATCATGGGAGATTCCTTTCACCTTCAGGCTTAATTATTTAAGGATTGTCTCGCAAATTCCGGTACGATTTGACACCTTTGCATTCTGCGCTGCAATGACGTGTAATTGAGCGTAACGCAAGGCAATTTCTTTGATCAGCTCAAAGGATCTGTCTGAATCATGTTTCCAATTTGAGCTCAACTCCTTAGTCCTCAACACGGCTCGGCGCTCTAATATGAAATATTTTTTTTTATTGACCAAGTCAAGGAGCTTGACGGCTTAATGAAGATTGGGGGGGGGGGGGGGAGAAAAGATACCTACCGGACGAGCCTTTCAAGGTAACGAGATTTCAATCCTCTTTCTCCGTCGCCTCTGTATAGTATTATACTCCACCGGCGGATCTAGAAATTTGTCTTTCTATCTCTTTCCCCGTTAGAACGCATGTGTTAGAAAAGCACAGAGCAGGGGTGCAGTCACGTGATTTTTGCTCCCTATTTCATCCTTTTCTAACACATGTGATTAAATGGCCAGAGGGAGAAGGAGGATAATTCATGGGATCCGCCAGCGCTATACTCTCACCCTTCTTGCCAACGGTCGTTTATTTTCATATCCTAGGGAACTTATTTTCTGATTTTTGAGGGAGCTTAGCTCACCTTTTCCCACCCAAAATGGCAATTTCTTTCTGCAAAATTCATCATTTACTTCCGAAGAGGAAAGTCTTAACTACTCCAAACTCTCTACCTCCCTTCACCTTCTCTTTTTCCGACTTTTTTTTCTTTTATCTTCTAAAAAAAATTCTTTGAAAAAAAAAAAAAAAAAAAAATGCTAATAAAAACAAAAAATTAATAACATCTCTTTGCTATCGACTTATTTGTCATCCCAACTAAAGTGACGCAGAAAAATTTATATCTTTGACGCTTGGATATAAGAGCAAAAATGGCTACCCCATGTTCCAATGCTGTACAGTGTACATACCTTTTGATTTGCCTTCAATAGAGAGGATTTTTGTTGTCAAAAACCTTGCTTTTTCGTTTTTTTTAAAGAAAAACCAAAATTAATTTTGCTTTTTTAAAAAAAAAAAAAAAAAAAAAAAAAAAAAAAAATCGGATTAGACCTTTTGCAAGGGATCAAATGTATAATATGACCTGTATTATAGCCTCAAGTGGCTCGGTGTACCAATTTTGTAATAAATAAATAAATAAATAAATAAATAAATAAATAAATAAATAAATAAATAAATAAATAAATAAATAAATAAATAAATAAATAAATAAATAAATAAATAAATAAATAAATAAATAAATAAATAAATAAATAAATAAATAAATAAATAAATAAATAAATAAATAAATAAATAAATAAATAAATAAATAAATAAATAAATAAATAAATAAATGGATAAATAGATAGATAAATAAATAAATAATATATAATTCACCGTTTTCAAGCATCACGTTATGTTATGCCACTGGAAAACAGAAACAGGCAGATGAAAAATACAATTTGTAAGAGTCATTTATTTACGAGATGTCTAAATTTTTCTCGATGTGACCTTTTTTTTAAACTCCCTGGGAGTGAAACTCCTAGTCCCCCCCCCTTCCGCGCAACTTGGAACTGTGACTCTAGGATAAGCTGTCCCATTCGATGGCAACAAAACAGCGAAGTCTACGTGGCAACCAACAGTTCCCTTTCGTTCTATTTTACTTACATTCCTTTATTTTTCACTCGCTCGAAAACTCTTTGTTGAGGAATCATTCGTTTATCGAATTCCAAACTTTGTCTGCGACTTTACGAGAGAGAAGAGAAGGGAGTATAGGAAAAAGTTTGCAACATTCGTGGATTTTAGTCGATTACTCTCACCGATGCGGCAAATGTAAGATATGATGTAAAGATTTCTCACATCTTACCTCCTATCGATGTTCATCGAAACAGCATACTCTCATCGCTTTGCAAAACAAACACGCATAAAAGTAAATAGACAGAGCCAATGGCGTACGCAGGAATTAGTCTCCCTCGCTCTTTTCCCGTTTAAGTATATATATGTACTAGACAGTGGCGGCTTGTGAAATGCGATGTATCAATTTCCACTCCATTTAAAACTATAGAAAAGTATCGATCGTCAGGGGGTGCAATTGAACCCCCGAGAATTCGTACTTTTCTATAGTTTTAAATGGAGCGGATATCGATATATCGCATTTCACGAGCCGCCTCTGGTACTAGAGAAAGAAAGAGATAGGGGCTAAAGTCATATGTTCGAGCCCCTGTTTCATTTCTTTTCCTATACTCACGTGTTCAAATGGGGAAAGAGAGAGAAAGACAAATTCCTGTGTACGCTACTGGACAGAGCTATGCTTGAAAAGAATGCTGCATTAAGGCGTGCAATCTTGCAACATTACACCCTGCTTATGTAAATTATTGAAAATCCATCGTGAATTATCGAATTTTTGGATGCGCGGTGAAAAATGTCGAATTCGACCTTAGTATTTGTTGAATTTGACTAAAGGTGCACCGAGCCGAGGCACCGATGGCAAAGCTCAAAACTGCAAGTTTCGCCTTTGGTAGAACTTAAAACTGCGCCATGGCACCCCTGAGGCACAAAATATATTTCCTCCATTTTGAACTCTTAAAGTTAAAATATCATTTTTTTCCACGTCGTCATCCCTCCGGCACAAATCGAGGAAAAATTTCGATTTTTCACCGAAGTCTGATAAAGCAAGGCCCCACATTGGGGGCCATCTGAGCATTAGAAAACATATTTAACCGTTTGACCTTGATTTTCTCCCTATACTGGCCCATGTTAACCCTTTGAGGGGCAGTGGCTAGTGCCACTAGCCACCTTTTATTTATTTTTTCCTGAGCTTATGAGACAGTGGCTATTGTAACTAGCCACTTTTTTTGGTTGGTAAGATGTTCTAAAATGGGGGAAAAATATTTTCCACATGGTAGCACAGCGGTAAACATTATTTTTAGACCAGGTAAATGTTGACATTTTGAGATTTTCCCTCCAAGACAGACCGGCTCCCGCTAATGTAGTAATATTTTCTTTTCTGGAAGGTTTAGGCAAATTTTTGAGGCAGATTATGAATTTTGAAAGTATTTTGAACATTTTGAAGTACTAGTGAGTAAAATTTGCTGATTTTGTAATATAATTATAAGCGTTAGAATAAGGTGGCTAGTACCACTAGCCACTGCCCCTGAAGGGGTCAAACAGTGATGCATTGTCTATTTCCAAGTTTTTCGCCTTTTAGAAGGAATTTTAGGGCTCAGATAAGACGTTCAGAGGCTTATTATAACTTGAACTACTTATTTACATTCTAAATTCTTGCATTCAGCCAATAATAGGCCTCGGAGATTCATTGAAGCAACATCGTCGTTTACAGCATTGTTTACAGTGTTTTGCCGTTTTACAGCATATTTTGGATTTTTTTCGGTACTTTCATAAAGAATGTAATGTTTTTATTCTATTTATATTATCTTAGTCTAGAAAACAACTTGTAAAAAGAAAAAAGTCACATCTTCTGTTGCAACATAGCCGATAATCACTTTTTAGCGCAGCTCGAAGCAAAAATGTTGCTCTGCCACACACTAAATTCGGATTAACTCCAAAAGTTACAATTTTTTTGGGGTAAACTTTACCGGGCAATTTTGTTCTCTATAGTGTAAATAACAATTTTATGATTTTTTGAGATTTTTTGGTGCTCCTCAAGGTGTCTAAAAAGTTAATTTTAGTCGATCATAGATCAAAAAGTGCCATTTACGCGTTATTTTCAAGACTAAACCATGCTCAAATAAGTTTCCTGACTGTTATTACAATTTTTTCTCATAAATAATTGTTTGTTTGATTGATTCTGACTTATAGTTGTCATTGTTTGGCCCTTTAAAATTAATTTAAACCTGATTTTCGAAAAAATATGGTGACAAAATTTTCTAGCCCTTTGTGGGGCAGTGGATAGTTACACTAGCCACCTGTTTTCTCCTATACTAGTACATGGAATTGTATGAAAATTTTTTTGGGGTCTATTTTTACCCTAAGGAACCTAGAAATGCAAAAAAATTGGGAAAAAAATTATTTTCCTTAATTTGCCCCTCAAAGGGTTAAATTTAGTACTTTGTAGTTCTTTTGGGCGCAAGAATTAATGCTAGGAATTTTTTCATTATTTTTCCCTTTCATTTTGAGTCAAAATCAATTGAAAAATCATATTTTCGAACGAAAAAAAAAAAATCGCGCAGTAAAGGGTTAAGTGCGAACAGCGAAAAGTTAGCGACATTTAAGATGATTCTTCAGCGTTTAGTGCCAATTTCTGCCACCAGAGTGCTACCGTTCAATTGATGTCAAATTACAGGACAAAGAAATTTATTTGCAAGAAAATGGAATGTCAGTTACTAGATAATTATCTGAGGAACGACTAATATCTCGGCAATAACTTTTAAATAAAGCTGAAAGTACCAAAAAAATGGAATATCGCAAATTGATTCTTGTGTCGAAATGCGATATTTCATTTTTTGGTACTTTTATCCTCATTTTTGAAATTATTTACGAGATATTTTGCAGGCACGTGCATCAGATGATTATCTATAGTTACTATAAATAATAGTAAAAAAATTAAAACAAATTTTATTAAAACAAAGTAGCTTTAAGTTAGTTGCGGTGATCCGTGTCTTTTTTTTTTCAAATTAACTATTGTGCCGTTTCAAAAAAGAAAGTGAATACATCTGCATCAATCGAGCTCTTGCAAACTTTTTCTATATGGGGGATTGAAAAGTTGATTCTTGCATAAAAACCTGTAAAAATGACGATGAGCACTCTAAAAAGTCACGTAATTTACTCTCTGAATAGGACTTAATGGCGGATTGACGCTGGTATCATGAGAGATTCCTGTCTAAATTGAGACATATCTCTGTGTTTCTGTAGAGAAAGTGACATAATAGACAGGAATCTCCCATGATACCTGCGTCGAACCGCCATTAAGAACTTAGTGTTATAGCAGTTATGTGAGTTTAATACTGAATTTTAGACTTTTTTAGTGTGATTTTCGTTGGTTTTTACATTAGATTGGACTATTCATTTGCCCACCGCAAAAGTTTGCAAGAGCCCTGTTCACGCCAAAGTTACCATGGTTTTAACGAAGACTTAGGTAGTTCTTCTAGAGTACAGTCGCGAGTTGGAGGCCTCCAGGAGTTGGTCAAGTGACGAAGTCTTATCAATTATTTAGTCGTTTTATTATAAAAGCAATGCTAAGTTGCATAAATGATACGGATTTACGGAGTTATATTGTGATAGTTAAGCTTTCCGTTGTTCACAAATACATAGAAATCAGTTGTCGTAATTGCTTTCATACAATTCCGTTTTGGTCATTATTCCTTCTTCGTAAACCTAACGAATCGTCCTTCTGAGAAATATCAGAAAGAAACAGCCCCATTAGGGTTGGAAACTGTTCTCAATCAAGTCCTTGTTTTATTTAGAACTATGCTGAGGTGCCGTAACAACAAAATGGCATTGAAAACTCAAAGCATTCATTCGTCTTGAACTGGCTAATGCGCGTAATTCCCTTCGTATTATGTGCTACACAATGCATCCTCAGACGTATGTCGCGCGTTCGGCCCTTATTCAGACATTTGTGTAGGTTTTACAGCAGTTACTCTGAATAATTGCGCTTCAGCGGTGCATTAAAGCGCGCTCAGTGCTCAGTGAAGTCAAGCCATTTCAGCAAATTAGGATCCCATGACCTTGAGCCAAATTTGAGCACGTCAAAATGGCGGCTAAAAACGATATGCGTGTAACATTAAAGTGTGTGCCGTGCCTTACCCGCGGCGGCGGCGACGACGACTTAGCGTAACTTCATATTTTTTACGAGTGAATAAGAAGGGGAGAAACAGAGAACAGAATGCGCTGTTGTCATATTGAACTTTATTTGTTGAATTTAAAGTATGCAAACGCGAGAGAGACGTGCTGATAATGCTAATAATATTATACAAAGGAGAAGGAGAAAGAGGATTGAAATCTCTTTACCTTGAAAGGCTCGTCCGGTAGGTTTCTGGCACAGTAGCGCACCGAGAGTTTCTTCATCTCTCTCTTTCCTCCATTAACAAACGTATGTTAGATAAGGATGGACAACGGGATAAAACCCCCTCTTTCTGTCCTTTTCCTACTTATACATTCAAATGGGAAATGAGAGAGATGGAAGAGATCCTGGTTGCGCCAGTGATCTGGTAGGTATCTGCACTAGACACTTTGCACCGGCATAATGCTACATAGACGGAATCACCGTTTATATATTTATGTAAACAACATAGTAACTACAAAAAGATGACATTTCCTTCCAAATACATAAAATATTGGCAACATGTCTGGTCTTTTCTTGCTTATCAAAGCTTACCAAAATAGTGCAGCAATTTTACTGTGTGCGCCTAAACGAAACATTCAAATGTTTGTAAGTTATGTTGATACTTACATAAACGCTGGTGTTTCCATCTATATAGTTGTGTGTCGTTGATAAAAGTGTATGGTGTAGCGCGGGTTGTTTGAAATTGAAGTGATTTCCTGAGTTGATGAGTGGAGATTCTGCGTGCACATCGTTATTTTTGCCGAATTTTACATTAAAATCAATGAGTCAATGGAGCTGTTGCAAAACGTTTGCTACAGGATTAATAACAGTTGATTATCGGGTAAAACCCTGTAAAACTAACGATTATCGCACTAAAAAATCACGAAATCCACTCCTTAACTCATAAAATGCTCTTAAAAGCGAGGCCGTAATGGCGGCCGGGGTCGCGGTTTGAATTGGGTTTCCCTGTCTTCAGTCAGCGCCATCTACACGAGGTGTTCTCGCAACACCGCACAAGAAGAAGAAGAAGCATCCAATTGACATTAGATTTGGGCGGCCTCGGCCGCCATTACGTTCTCGCGTTTAAAAGCATCTTATGAGTTTATGAGTGGATTTCATGATTTTTTAGTGCGCTAATCGTTATTTTTACTAGGTTTTACCCCACAATCAACTATTAATAAGTCTATAGCAAAAGTTTGCAACAGTTCCATTGTGTCATACTTCCCATTTAAAACCATGTTTTTTTGGGCAAAAATCCCACCTCAGGAACAATATGAATTAATTAGAAACCAAAAGTATCTTTGTTCTCACTTCTGAGCTCATCAAGTACTTTTATTTTCTTTATAAAAAATACAACATTTCAGACGCTTGCAACTGCCCCATTAGAACTTGACAATACACAAGTATACCTATTCAGTATTTACGACAGAACAGTTGATGATGACCTCAGGGGGGGGGGGGGGGGGTCGGGGATCGGGGATCAGGGATCAGGGGGGGGGAGGAGAACTAAATTCAAAGAGTGCGTTTGAGGGGAGATGTACTCATTAAAGTGCTAAAAAAATAATGAATACCTACAAGAGGGGAGATAAAAAGTAAAAATTTTCACGGTTCCTAATTCATTCATGATATGTATTGTGATTTTTGCCTGTACTTTAATGTCCCTATGCAAACTGAGCCTACATGTTTGGGAGTGGTTGTGGGGGTGTATTTCAAACTCCAAACTCAAAAAGCAAAGCAAAGCAAAGCATTAATAGACATCAGCTTCGGGGGAGGGGGAAGGGTTCCGTTCAGAAATGTGGAGGACAGTGGCATAGCGTCATCCAGGCGGGGGGGGGGGGGGGTGATAAAATTTATAAATTAGAGGTAAGGAGCAAAAAAATAAAGTTTCAGCCCCCCAATATTGGACTCCACACTACGCCACTGGTGGAGGAACACCGGCTAACAGGTTTTTTTTTGTTTTTTTTTTGCAATCTCAAGGGTCCTCACTGAGAAAAATGTGCTGTTGCCGTAATAGTTCTCGTTAGTACTTAACTAACCCAGTGGCGGTTCGTGCATTTGGCAACAATGTTTTTCCTCCATCCAATTCTATTTAAAACAATCGATTCAACAGTGAAGACGCGATTAATCTGCATTCGGTTGTTTTACATCAAGTCAAATGGAGGAAAAATGTTGTTGCAAAATTGCACGAATCGCCACTGAACTAGCTCTAACTCTAGTTAGGCAAGTATTGAACAGAATTGTATTCTTCTTACGGTAACAGAGAATTTTACTCAAGGTTATGAGTTATGCTTGTTGATGCATAAATGCATCATCTGTTAAATTTAAGAGCTAATCCGAGGCAACTTAGAGTAGAAACAAGACTGCACCCTTCCGCAGAATTTGGACAAGGCATAATTGGGTTACCATGAAAAATGCCTCTTTAAACTTGACAACGTCTAGTGCAATCGGGGAAGCGGAAACAATTTCTCGGGAGATGTTTGCTCAAAGTATTATGGATTACAATTTATATAATACGTAAAAAGTGCCTTGCTACGCCACGCCGCGCCGTTTTCTTGCACAGCGTCGGCGCTGCGCTGCGCGTCGCGTCGTGGCTTCCATAAAAACAACATCAACAACGCCGCACCAGAGCAACCGATACCTCGTCTGCTTCTCTGAGTGAGCAAATAGTGGTTCAGTTTCTGGGTCACTCTCCAATTATTATCTTCCTCAAGTTTCACTTGGCCAAGCCTCCTTTTTTTTTTTATTTAATCCCCACCCCCCACTTTATTTTCTATTAGGGGGGAGCGATACGGTCGTTCACCATGTTGAACTGCGTCTTGAGACACCATTTTCTTCGCTATGCATTTTTACATATTTGACAATTTTAACATATTTAACAATTATTGCTTAGGCGCGCGCAAATAAATCCGGCACTGTTGCCATTTCCCTGATGAAATAAGGGGGCGCTTCTTGTAAGCTTTTGCTACGGATGAATGAAAACTCAATGAAAAGTAAAACAAAAACCCGATAGTGACGCTAAAAACTTCCGACATCTAAGTTACTTAATTAAAGCATTTGAACCGATGGTTAACTGCGACGTAACGCACTAACGCAGGTACCATGGAAGGGCAGTGGCAGGGGGGTTAAATCCAAAAGTTTGATTTGTCATTTTTCTCTGCGCATGAAAAACTTCAATGGATATGTTTGCACACTTCGGCTAGAGCGTTTTAAAGTATCATTTCATTGGTAAAAAGCAGTAAAAATGTCAATGGCAACATCAGAAAACACCAAAATTCATTTAATCTCACAAATTGCGAAAAACACTGGACACTAATCACCCCTGTATCTTTCCACCACATGCACGATATTTCGCGGCACATTCAAATAATCATGGCCGACTGTCATCACTGCTGACTTCATAAACAAATAAACAGTAATCACTGACGGCGTCTGTCCGAATTCTTACGTCTCAATTTCATAAATTCTTCACAATAGGTTGTGAAGGGTACGGAAACCGATGTTCGTGTCGACAAATTATCAAAATGAAACAATAAAGCACAGGAGTTCCAAGGATGATGATGGGAATCATCCTTGGACCTCCTGTGTGTTATTGTTTCATTTCGATAATTTACTGTCGACACAAACATCGGTTTCCGTACCCTTCACAACCTATTGTCAGGAATTGAGGATATTGAGACGTAAGAATTCGGACAGACGCATTGGGTGAATATAGGGAAACTTCGGAATGTTTCAAATATAATGGGTCTGTTGCAAACTTTTGCTACAGCGCTATAGAGTGTGCAATCTAATGTAAAATCGCCTGAAAAGTCCAATGATGGCATCAGAAAGCAATGAAATGCAACAATAAACTCACAAAATGCGTTTAATGAAATCCAAGATGGCGGCAAAATATCGAGCAATCTGTATGCATGCACCACGAACATCCAAGGATAGCCAACCTCACAATATCCATCACAACCAATCACAACGTAAATAAACACATAACCTCTACCTGCAGTGAGGTTGTCAAAGTTGGCAATCCTTGGATGATCACGGTGCATACATTCAGATTCCTCGATATTTTGCCGCCATCTTGGATTTCGATAAACGCCTCTTGTGAGTTTAATATTGTATTTATTGACTTTATGATGCCACCAATGGACTTTTCAGGCGATTTTACATTGGAGTAAACACTTTTCATCGCTGCAGCAAAAGTTTGCAACAGACCCATTATTAGAATTTTGATGAAAACTTGCAAAAACATCCTGCAACCAGTCTAATGTAAACTTAACCACTGACGGGGACCCGATGGTCTCCCCCAGAATATGAAAGGGGGGGGGTTTGGGGGTCCCCTCCTCCAAAATAATTTTGATGTGAGAAAGGGTTCGTGGGGTTTTTCCTACAGTTTTTAGGCTTATGTATGAAAAATCTGGAAATGATTCGGCCTTTAGAGATACCGGAGGCATCGGTTTATATGAACAAAATGCAACGTTGTCAGATTGCACGCTACGCCACGAAGCTTGCGAGGTCACCGGAGTTTTACTCCAAGATTTAAAAACTTTCTCCCAATAGAAATCGTAAAAAACGTACGTTTTTACACCGAATCTTGCAACCTTGCAAATTCAGTTCAATTTTAATAGTTCAGTGCCTCAGCGCGACCAATTAGCTAATGCAAAATTTCAGTAAAAGGAAACGCTTGAACTGAATTGAGCCGTAATTGGCACGCTGAAACTAGAGCACGCTTCGTTTGAACTTAATTTTCGTCTCCAGGCACTCATTGCAAGATATTCATCTACATCATATGCAGATGATGAAATGTTTGAAACAATCCGCGTTGACAGCTGAGGCAGCAGCAACTGAAAATGTCCCGTAAAGCATAAGGTTTGCTCTTTTTTTAACTAGAATTTTACGTTATTGCTATGTCGGAGAAACGAACTGCACTAAAAAAAATAATTCCTAAATTCCAAGGTACATGGAGAACAGGTATCGACAACACTCTGAGGTTAGCTCTGATTGGTTGTGAAAAAAGCGACTCTGCCGCCATTTTTCTGACCGCGCGATTCAAATTTAGATTTCACACCTTGAAAAGGAAAGTGAACAACGTAATTGATGATGTTAATCCATTCTATAGTGACAACATTAACATTTAAAGATAAAAATTACATTGCATTGTTCAAATAAATAAAGTATTGCTTCAGATAAACTTCCCGTTCAAACCTAACCACAAACAACAATGCAAGATGCACAGTGTAAATAGGAGACAAGATGGTGGCGAAGTCGCTTTTTCCCAAGTGGCCACGCCCTCTGAGCCGAGTGTTGTCCATACCTGTTCTTCATATACCTTGCCTAAACTCTAGCAATATTACTTGAAGCACAACGATATGTGTGAACCACAGAAAGCCTAGTACTTTGACTAAACAATTCTGATGTTAATACCAGAGTATAGTTGTAGAACTAGAATTTCCTCAACCTTTTCAAGAATTATGGTACAAACACTATAATTCTGGTAATTGTACCATCCCTTACATAAGTTCACATATCGTCAAGCTTCTGGTAATCTTTTTTTTCAGAGTGTCAAGGGTGTCTGAGAGGATATAATGTGGAAATGTCCAATGTATACTAAAATGTCCAATACAGAAATGTTCCGACAGAAAAATGTTCATAACTTAATAAGTCCAATGACCCAATAATACGTCCAACGAATGATACGGAAGTGTTCTCAAAAATGTCCACTTCCTACGTATGTTTAGATTGGTGTGCGACTATTTACAACCAAAGACAGGTTCGATACATTTTCCATTTTTAGCTACACAAAAATAGAAACAAAAGCATCCAGACTCATTACCTTTCTCTGTTCACTAGTTGAGAGTCCAACATTGCCATTTGGACTTGGATAAGGCAAAGCAAAAGTTTTGGGCAGTTTCATCCACTGCTTCATGCATGCCAATAGTCAGATCAATTGAGTTACATTAAAAGGGAGGTCTGGATGGTTTTACCTATTGGACTTCATTAATTTAATAAATTAGGAATTTTTTTACTATTGTACTTTTTGTTGCTTGGATATTATGTCAGAGATGTTTCTGTATTAGACATTTTAATGGATTTCTACGAACTGCAGACATTTGCTAACGGACCCTCCTTACGGCAAAGACATTTGCTAACAGATTCTTCTCATGTATAATTAGGATAACGTTTGATAAATTATCCTAAAACCTCGTCACATTGCATTATAAAGAGGGTACATCGGGCATTTGAATTGAAGAATTTGAATTTTCAATCAGTTTCCCTCCAGCTTATACGGTGCTTTCGCAATTCTCTTAGAGTTTTCACTGGATCGTTAATTTTAGGTTAGGTACAGATAATTTCTGTTTTCAGGAGTGAAATTGAGTCTTAACGTAAAGCATAGGCAAAATCTGGATTTAGCGTGCTAAATTTCACGCCGTTGTGCCAAATTTCAATAAACTTAGTCCAAAAATTAAGATTTATTGAAGAGTTATGAGTGTAGCTGTGGTTTATGGTGAAATTGTGTTAGCACATATCTGCAGAACCGTTCGCACATTATAATACGTAGTAGTATATGACCTATACATTCCTTTCACATTCTCCTACTTGAGAATTGGTTTCCTGAAAAAAAAAAAAAAAAAAATCAAGATAGAATGCGTTAGAAAGAGTAGAAACAAGGAAAGTACCATGTGTTTCTCAGGTGGGCTTACCGGTACTCGAGCGCCTCCACTCATGGATACCTGCCACCAGTTCGATTCCCATCCATTTTTATCGAACGAGAACCTATTAGATTCCCATGCCTGAAAAAAACAACAAACAATTTACGGTCAGTCGTTTCGCACATTATTCTGAGCACGTTGATATCAAATAATTATCATGAAAAGATTGAACGAGATGGCTCGTGCAGGGGCATCGAGTTTTTTTTTTTTTTTTTTTCATTTTAGGGTGAATTTACAAAAACGGGATTAGTATGTGTGAATTATTTTATGTATATGATCGCTATAAAAAACTTATTTATTTTATTTAAAGAGATTTGTTGGCATTGATCCCTTATTTGGCCAACAGCCACCTTAGAGTTCATTTGTAATTAGACATATTCGTGTTTGGTGGGGGGGGGGGGGGGGGGGTTGAGCACTTTCCGAAGTGGAAAAATCTGAGACCATCAGATTTTTTCACCACGGCCGGGATTCGAACCCAGGATCTACGGGATAGAACTAAAATAAAAGATGAAAGTGTAACTTAAGTTATTTTTTGTATAGACTTTCTACGTGAGGGAAAAATATGATAAAAGAGAAAAAAAAAGAATAACAAATTATCATCATTACCGCGGAATATATTTTCACTTTTACGCATAGCATTGTTCCGTGTGTTGATCAGTGAAACACAGTCACACAATTTGATTACAAACAAATACTGAACTTGTATCATCGAATGCTTTTTTAATCCTACAGATTCATATTATCATTGGAACTGCTCCGAGCTGCAACTGCAATTGATTTTTTGATATACTTATTTATCGTTCAAGTGCGTGTAGACAGCAGTGGCGGTCCGTAGGTAAAAAAAAAAGGGAGGCTTTGGAAAATCGATCGTTGATTCCTTGGGGGGGGGGGGGGGGGTTATTTGAAAGAGTGGTTCAGAAAATTGTAGGAGGAGAAAACTTACCTACTTGGTTTCTTTTTTATCGCTTTGTCTTTTTATCTTCATTCCCTCGTCTTTCTTTTTTCTTTTTTCCCCATTTATTCCCTTTTCTTTTGTTATTTTTTTTTCTTTTCCCTTCTTTTTTCTCAGTTTTTTGAAGCTTTTCTTCGAGCAAAGAAAAAGTGAGGCGGGAGGGTTAAGCACCCAAAGCCCCCCTCCCCCGCCTTTGTAAGCTCAACTAATAATCTTTTGCCGCTCTTTTTTTTTCTATGAAAACGTTTGGTAAGGGCTTGAAAAGTTTTATTCTTCGTTGATTTTAGAAACTTTTGATCCACTCATCGTTATTTTTTTTCTACACATGATCTTACGCGCAAGCATTGGTTTTACGTCCTGCAAAAGTTTACACCGGACCCTTTGTCTCATGACTTGGCATCGGCAATATAATATATGTATACATAAAAATACTCCGCGATAAAGAAATCATTCTGCGCATAATAGGCAGAATAAGACCATTCGATGAGTACTTTATGCGATGATCTAAGGGAGAGAGAGAGGTAAATGTGTAGAAAAAAAAGTCAATTTACTTTTATCGCTGAAACTTAAAAGTAGCGAGGCATCGTTCCCCAGAGTTTTTGAATATCAACGATTCTGCAGCCGAGCTATCTGTTCCAATCCAGTTTCGAGAACCGATATTGTATCCAGCCCCGATTCGTTGATTGGGAGTTAAAGTATTTCAATTTACAAATTCAATTTCGTAGTTGACTTCATTGCTTGCTTTCACAGTTCGGACATTGCATTCCGCTTCTTTCCTCTTACAATCAGTGATTCAGATAAATGCGAAGAATTTCAGAGAAACCAATCAAAGGATAAAAGAAGTTATTACCAGAGCTGCCGTTTTGCGTATAATTAATCGCATTTTTCAATTCACCGATGATTCATCCGGTTGAGAAAAGATTACACAGTTTAGTTCAGCGTATGACAGAAATGCGCGAAAATGCTCTGAAATGTAATATCTCCTCAATCGGTGAAAACTCCGTTAATTAATTAAAATATCTGCAAGTTTTTTTGGTCATCGACGACTCCACCGATCGAGAAAAGATTACAGATGCGAGCATTTCCGTGTATTACAGTCATAGAATGAACTGAGCTGTGCAATCTTTTCTCAACCGGTGGAATCATCGGTGAATTGAAAAATGCGATTAATTATACGCAAAACGGCAGCTCTGGTTATTACTGCGCACTCGTCCTCAATGCTCATCCAAACTCGCAGATTGAGAGATAGATCCGGATAGGATAGTTTTTGTCGTCAATCGAGTTTTATTTCCCTTATTTTTCGCGTTCGCTTTACAGTTTATTACGCTATGCGTCAATGATGCAGAGCAGGGACCAAATAATGTTAGGTCCCGAGCATTGAATTGCGTGCATCTTGCGTGCGGTTTCGACCAATCAGAGAGCTTACGCACGGTCAAGTTACGTTCGGGACCTAACATTATATGGTCCCTGCTGTTTTGCGTATAATTAATGACATTTTTCAATTCACTGATGATTCCACCGTTGAGAAAAGATTACGCACTTTAGTCCAGTGTATGACCGTAACGTACGAAAATACTCGCATCTGTCATATTTTCTCAATCAATGGAAACGCCGTTAATTAATTAAAATATCCGCAAATTTTTATAGTCATCGAAGACCCCACCGGGAGGAAAATGATTACAGATGCGAGTATTTTCGAGCATTACAGTCATACCCTGATAAAGAATGTATTTATAAATTTGAAAATGTGTGCCACATCACCGATTTGGTGGTAGATGAACAAGCAAGAGACGCAATTTCCTCTTTAGACGCACGGGAAGAGAAGAGAAGACATATTTTTCAAAGAAGCTCTTAGAAAGAAATTAATTTGAATCGTGCAGTTACACAGCAACGTAATAACAATTTCACGGCGTATTTTTCCAAGAATACCATTCCTCTAAATCATTATTAAGGTATCTTTATTAAGTAGCTCTTTGTCAGCAAATTGGGTCTTTCAGTACACATTCAGTAAACGGTTCGATAGTTTGATTGAATTTCTGCTTTCGGGTTTATGTCTTTGTATGATACACATATTTCCACGAACAATTTCACGGCGTATTTTTCCAAGAATACCATTCCTCTAAATCATTATTAAGGTATCTTTATTAAGTAGCTCTTTGTCAGCAAATTGGGTCTTTCAGTACACATTCAGTATAAACGGTTCGATAGTTTGATTGAATTTCTGCTTTTCGGGTTTATGTCTTTGTATGATACACATATTTCCACGAGGTCAAAATAAATGAAAGTGAAATAATTTCATTTAACCCTTCAACGACCGGGTTAGTTCAAAACGCCACTCTTCCGTCTATAAAGGGAAGGTAGTTAACTGTTCGTACTCGAGGGAGTTGGAATTGCCTATACGTAAAATTGAAGGCTCTCAACATTGAGCTTATTTTGTAAGTGCTTTTATCGATAATCGCTTTTATCTGGAATGAA